>OZ020488.1:17024425-17624425 GCA_963971405.1 Psococerastis gibbosa | reverse complement strand
AAGCACTGCGCAACATATTTTTTAACAAAAAAAATCATTAGAATGAAATGATTAAATTAGGCTAGATACCTGCTGCGAAAACAAACAATGTTTGATTAAGTGTGGATTACTTACACAAAGAACCGGTACGAGTGAACTCGTACATGCTTCCCTATTCATCAATTAGCATAGGTATAGCAATAGTTCCCTGGTTAATAACTGACCCGTGGTTAAGTATTCCTACAGCACTGGATTGATCGATAGGACATCTGTGTAATCTAGAATGGGCAGATCAGCAATAAAATACTACACAATAATATATATATAATATATAAATATATATATAATATAATCAATAATAATAACGGTATGGTATACAATGCATTCGGGCTGGGATTGTCCATAATATCTTCAAAGAACTGGTACGAACAGTGGCGGCTCGTCCATAAGGATACTGGGGCTACAGCCCTCCCAAAATTTTACAGACAAACAAAGTAATTTCCTTTTAATAATAATAATGAAACACTAATCTAGATTCTGGAGAAAAATGCAACTGCTACAATTATTCGGCTATGCTATGTGCGTGCTCGGGGCAATTTTCAATTTAGCCCCGGGTCGCCATGGCAACCGAGTCAGACAAAAGTTAAGAAGATCGTTCGCGCCATTGAAAAGGTGTACACAACTTTTCTGTTATGGACCTTGCAATGCAATTTCTGGCATATGCATTAATACATGGGCAGCGGGGCGGCGCCCCAAAAATGACGTTAAATGTTTCGTATCAATATCGTTGTATTTTGGTATTTTTTTTAAATCATAATTTTAAGAATTATTTTTGAGAAGAGTTTCACTATTTTGCCATGAGTGATGATTATCATAAAATTTTTCAAAGAACAATTTTTGACTAGGGAAGTCAGGTTCTGCCCAAAAAATGTAAACAGCGAGTGATAAGACTGGTTTGCCACATCGAAATGCCGAAGAATCTATTTGATCTTCAAGTAGGGGTAAGTTATAGGCTATTACTAGTTTATAATTCGTTGCCCCACCATTTTGATACACCACGAGCCGCCACTGGGTACGAAAGAACCTGTAACCTTCCTATTTTCCTATTTATCCATTAGTATAGGTACCAAGATAGATAATGTGATAGTTCCATGGTAAATAATTGTCCTAGGGTTAAATTACAGTTTCCTCAACTATCCCTATCCCAAAGCACTGCATTGATCGAAAATAAAACTTGCATTTTTGAGTTGGATCCGAAACTGTGTAGGACCAAACTTTTTAACATTTGACTTTGAAACGACCTGTCAGTACCACGGCCTACACAAAGAGCGCTCATGCACTTGCCCAATGCCAACTGCAGTCAACAATTTATATTCTTTACCTGCCAGATTTGCATCCTATTACGCTGCACCTGTTTATACACATCGCGCATTTGTGATAATGCTTCGCGGTTTTTGACACTATCGTAAAAGTTGGTGTTGGAAAACAAGCTCCATACTAGAATTGGCTTGGTAATACAACAAAAAGTCAGTCAATATAAGTCAATATACAATATCAGATGGTTGATGCACAGTAATTAAGTTAGTCGGTTTCTCTTGAGTCTGTCAAGACTCGCCTATCCTACAAGTACAATGCTGATCATTTTGGCTTTAAGGCTAATTTTGCCTTTGGACCTCTAAGGCTTCTCAACCCTTCGTTCACGTAATCGTTTAATCGCTTTGCTATACTTAATCACAGTGGAAACATTGAAAATACGTTAAGTCGTAGGAAGATACACGGACTAAGGGCTCCCGGTAGAAGAGGAACATCCTAGCTGAAAAACCTGAGGCAGTAGTTGGGCAAGAACACGGCTTCCCTTTACAAAGCAGCAGTCTCCAGTGTCCAAATTTGTGATAGTGACCGCCAATCTTCGATAGAAGAGGCATTTAAAGAAGAAGAAAAAGAAGTTGTTTCCGTTTTATATTGTCCATTAGCAGACTGGCACGTGTCCCTTATGTCCATCTATAGCGTATACGCCTATTACGATTCAAAAGTAGCCAGCTGTCCTACGATATAAAAATTTACAATCACTGCATAGTCATTCAAACATCTTTTTTCGAATGTCTGTTCTTACTAACAGAACCAAACATAGGCATGAAGAATTTCTCCAGGGGCAAAAAATGTGTAAAATGTATGCGTGACCTTGGCAAAGCTCCATGAGATGTTGCGGGAAGCAGGTTGGTGTTGACCGCCTACCACCGAGTTGCCTCTTCCAAGGTCATCCAACAAATTATACCTAACTCGGGTACCGTCCCGGTTCCCGCCAAACTCAAATTCTCCAGCGTCCATGATCATCGCGAGGTCGCTCCAGGCAATCTTCGTAGGCACGAGCGCGTCACTCCAGAAAAACACCAAGTCCAGTATAGCATAAGGACAATCGAACGTCCATCGACGTTGTGCCTTCGTGTGTCTTGCATAGGTGCGATCGACGCACAATTATTCTGAAAGTGTGTTTCTATTGTTACAATTTCATTGTGTAACAAGGACATTAGTCGGCATTGTTTTTTTTTTTTTTTTTTTTTTGCTTAGATTGATGTTGCGTTTGTTATGTTCCTCAAACGCCCCGGTTTGAGGGGCACAGTTCCTGTCATTTATACGTATATTGTACAATATACTCCTTTTTAAGCAATTCCGTTAAATGTTTCCTATTCCCTCTTCTTCTTCTTCAAGTTACAGGCAGCTGGCTGGTTGACAGCATGTGGCATCAATGCCTCCACTCCCCTCGATCCTGGCACGCCCTCTTCAGCTCCACGTATGTATTGGCCTCTACATCCTCCATCACTTGCTGTAGATACTCTTTCCTACCGTGATAGAATACGAAAGAACTCCGTATATAATATAGTTTTGCATTCTATGCTGTCATAGCAAAAGTCGGTATATTTAACGTGACCATAGGTCACGGCATTCACAGTGGCTAATTCGGAGGTGTATTCCTTGATTTCCCCTATTCAAAAGCATTTGGATGGGTTTATTTTGTATTTCTTAGGATAGGATGGTCGTAAAAATATCAGCGTTTTTTTTTATTGGTCAGACTCATTGTAACAAAAAATTTATTCAACAAGCCTCCCTCTGACTCGTGCCAATAGGAATACTGCATCCCGGCCAAGTGGTGGCGAAACAAGTGTTGCTTGGCATTAGGCAAGATAGTTGCCAAATCTGGCCTCAAGATCAGGGCCGTAGAAAGGGCGGGCCGACGGCCCGGGGCCCATTGGCGAGGCAGCAGTTCGGGTACGCCACTGAAATTGACCCCGAAAGTCTTATAAAAGGTTCTTTAAAGCTGAAAAAACATTTTCATTTTCGATATTTATTTTAATGATTTTTATTTTTTATTTAAGATAATACTTAAAATCTTTAAAGTTTATGTTCAATTGGTAGGTAGTGGATACTACACTTCATACACCATATAATAAAGTGTCTTTATAACTTTCGGTCACCTGTCAGTTTCACGGAAAAACCCCTGGACAAAAAAAAAAAAAAAAAAAAAAATCTTAGTACCAGGTATGAAATATCCCTCTATTGATTGATTGAACAAACCAAATCGTTGTTTATAACTGAAGTATTAAAGGAAATAAACAATATAAACCAACCAATTTCGGGGTGATCCAGGGGTGGCCGATGTCAACGACCAGCTCTCTCATAAACGCCGCGCCGCGCCGGCAGGTTCCCAACCTGTGGTCCATGTCCACAGACATATATCAGGTGGTCCAAGGGCCAAAGTAAGAAATAAGAAAATAATAAAGCTGAGTTATTGGAAATTTGAAATAAAATACAGTAAGTCTGCACTGAACTACAATACAAAATCCGCCTGATGCCAGTTTCAAACATTTAATCAAATATTAACACGTAATTAGTAGGCACAAGCTGGTCCTAGAATTTAACGATTTTCTTCACAGGCGTCGGGGTCCACGGAAAATCATAAAATAATCCTGTCTGGTCTGGAACACTGGGACTCACATTAAAATTTCCCCACCATTTTCACAATAGGAAAAAATTAGAAATCTTACGAAAAAACGCGTACCCATAATTGAGAAAAAAATATAGCCTAAATATCATATTTTCCTTGCTCCGTCTCCTGGAAATATACAGATTTAATCATAAAACAAGCCCAAAACCGTTCCCGCAAAATTCCAATATTTGCAGGCTGCGAATGTCGAAAATGCTAATGTCATTGTGGTGAGAAATAGAATATAAAAAGAAAACAAGTCAATGTCATGCATTGTACTGTACAAGAAAGTCTTGTAGTGCCTCACGTACAGTGGCAAAGTTGTAGTCAAGTGCCTTGAAGAGAGGTGAAGTCTGAAGTGGAAGGAGGAAAAGCCGTGGCACTAGTAGTTGAAAGACTGGAAAGATTGTTGGCTGGCCAGGCCTGCACCTCGGTCTAGCCGAGATGTTCGCTCAAGGCTGGCCCGAGTCTGCGAGTGACGAAGCATTCCGCCCAGGGCTGGCCATAATTAACTACAGTCAGGGGTGTAAAAACTCACGCCCGGAATCAATAACTCAAGTTTCTTTCGGTAGAACGTTACGATTACCTTCCCGTACTTCTTCAGCGGCAATTTCTACATCCATTCCTGTAGAAGTGGATTGGAGCAGATGTAGACTTCCTGTCTACCTTTTAGTAGAATCACCAGAGTTCAGATTAATCGTTGTAGTTGCACTTGAAGGGATCTTTTATGAACGTAGTCCTATTGAACCATGCCCTGCCGACGACCCCATCGATTTCCCGGACATTAGTGCTATCGTTTTCCGTATGAGGCTGGTAAACAACCTCGATGTCAACCCACAACTGTTTTAAGGGACTATTTTTGCTTTCCAATTTATACGTAGTATAAGGAAAGCTTTGTGACGGCCGAAATTTTCGATTCCGAGATTTCAACGGATTTACACGTTTTGGGGTCCCAGGAACCCAAAAAAGTGTTTTTTTTACGAAATGTCTGTCTGTCGGTCGGTCTGTCGGTCTGTCTGTTCGTCGATTTCCGGGCAAACTACTCGGTGGATTTGGCATGTAGGTTCACAAAAATCATACCTCGGAACCATTTTTTTTATTTTGGGCTAACTCAATTTGGGGGGGTTTTATTCTCAAAAAACTCCAAAAAAACGTCTAAAAAAATTATTTCTCAAAAACGGCTCCAACGATTTCTTTTAAATTCACATATATTCTAGTCGTTCTTAATGTTGATAAAATGCGGGGGGTCGCTTACCCCTTGATAGATTGCTTCTGGGGGTAAAAAAATAAAAAAACTTAATTTTAATGAAAAACTTTTCTATCGATGATTTATACCTTCAGGCATGTTTTAGGTGTTAAGTTGAGTAACGAAACCGGACAGTTTGCTTTCCCAAAAAACCTATTTGCTTTTGCGCAAAAATTTTTTTTTTGAAAAAATGATAGAAACTTCGCGCTGAAATGCATTGCCTGCCCTGCCATTATTACTGTGTTGTAATGTGTTTTAAATATATTGAGGCTACCTCACCTCCAGTGACGTCAGGTGGACCCCCCCCCCCCCAGATATCCGAAATTTATCCATAGGAAAATAATTTACCATGAAATTAGGCCTATTCATTTTCTCTCCCTACTAATTGATAAATTGGAAAGCATGTTCGAGTAAACTCGGACCGGTTCTTTCTTTTTAAATTGAAAGATTAATCGCAAACAAACAATTTAATAAATGTATCCGATTGACCTCTTCAGTCGCCTCTGTAGGTTAGTACCCGTATTGAGTTACGACACGTCTCCGATCGCATAACGTGAAAAGACTCGCACAAGTGCAAGTACGTTACCACCTCGAAGTCGATGAGACTGACTGAGACTAACTTATCATTGATAGTATTATTATTATTATTATTATTACTATTATTGGAATCGTAGGATAAAGTCTTCGAACAGTCATATGTTAATACTTCACAAGTCTGCGAGTTTAGTTTTTTCACACAACCAAATTCTCCAAGCCGATGGCCCTTGACTCGCAGGAGATCCGGAGCCCCCTGGCACTCGAGTCTCTCCCTCCAGAGAACACTACACTTGCAGAAAAGGTGTTCTCCTGTTTCCTCTCCCAGTCCACACCGACGACATTCCCTTCTTGTAGCCAAGCCCATGCTCTCCAGGTGGACACAAAATGGCCCGTGCCCGGTCAGGAGCGCCGTTAGAGATTGTCCTCCGCCCATGCCTAAGGAAGTGGAAGCCATATACTTATCGCTTGGGCCCGGAAACAAAGCTCTTGAGTATACCAAATCTCCGGCCCATTCCTTCCTAAAGGCCGCGAGAAGAAGTTTACAAGTAACAACATCAGTAACAACGTCAAGTAATCAAGTTCGAGTACGAGAGAAGCTACGAAAGTTTATGAACACTATTTCTAAACGCTCCCCCCGTCACTTAAACAGTGAAACTGAGCACAAGAAACATAACCTGAATCTATAATTGGCGGCCATTCAAAAGGACTGGGCGCATTTCCCTCGCAATCGGAGAAAGGCCGGAGGACCCGTCGTCATATCTGTCGGACATAAATGTAAATTACCAAGGCCCCCCACCCCTCCCCACTCCGACCCATCCCAACTGTCGCAGGTTCAAAGGCCCTTGTCGGAGATTTAGGGATCCCATGATGGGCCGGGGGAAACGGGAGGGGGAAATGAGACAAGTTTGCGAGGTCAGAGGTATTGGCCCCCCCGCTGCGGTTTCAACGAAATGACGATAGAGCGCCCCCCACAATTTCAATTTTAATGGACATGCTGTTGAATCTATGGTTTTGAAATTCGAATTAAAAATTCAATCGAAATTATTCAATGCAAATAGCAGCTATGCGGGTTGCTATATACTGAGTGTGCAGATGAAAATGTAAATATTATTTTAGAGCGAACATTCCACAAAATTTTGCAGTGTGGAAGGACGGATTCGAATGCCCGGAAATTACATGTTGGGGTTGGGGGGGGGGGGCATTAAGATAATGGGGTAGGCAGTGACAAGGGTTAAAATCTCAATAGCCCCCCCCCCCTCCGGCATCTGCCTATGTTTGGCTTATAATTATTTTTGCTGTCATTACCGTTAGTGTATAACACCTTTCGACTTGCAACAGTACCGCAGAAAGTTAATTTAGTAATATTACATTTATTGGCGTAGGGAATGTGACGACCCCACCGCCCGGCCACTGGTCGCAACAGTCCCCAAGCCAAGGTGGGAAGAATCGTGCCGAGGGCTGAATGGCGGCAGGGTTATGCCGTCGCGAACGATCTCCTGAGGGTAACTGGGGGCACCCTCTTGTATGAGACCCCTTCGGCCAGTAATGCGGGGCTCTGCTGGTGCGGGACTATATTTCCCTAGCTACTCGTGGGAACTCATATGGATTCCTATAACCCAGATTGTTCTGTTGCAGGTTCTGAAATAGAGCCACAACATACTACAGAAATGGACTTAGTGTCCCCTCTCAACGCGAACGTGGGTGTGCCCGGATCTCAGGGGGACTTAGATCCCCAATCCGGAACTCCCATGGACACCACCCCGGGATCGTCGGGACTTCAGGAGGATTCAAATCCCCAGTCCCAGACACCCAATGACTACCCACCCAGTGATGTAGAAGCTAACCTACTTCAGAGTGGCTCTGATGATGACGCAAGAACAGTCATCTCGTTGCCACACCTGGACACGCTGGGTATCAATGAACCTGTGAATGAGCAGCAAAAGCGAGTAAGACTGCGCATGAAAAACTCACAGAAAAAGCGCTTCAGGTGGCTCATGGCGCATGGCCACACCTTTGAAGAGGCTCGCCGGCTGTGCATGCAGACTATCGCCCAGAGGGAAGGTCACACCACACCCGCTGCGCCAGCCTTAAAGAGAGGTCGATCGGAAGGTTCTACACCTGACCAAACTCCTTCTGGATCTGGACTTGGATCTGGGTCAGCTACAAAGCCGGCCAAGAGACCTGCCAGACAGAACACTCCGGAAAGGAAAAAGCCCATAGGCGCCAGATACAGAGATGCAGCCACGGGGGATCTGGCCAGGGTGGCTATTCTACCCTCCAATTACCCCGACGGCTCCATGTCCAGAGAGCAGCAAACGGAGCTAGAGGAAAAGCTAGCTACCCTTCTATTCAATGCTCCACCCCAAAACCCACCCCTCAGGTTCAGAGGTACGACCTTTCGCAGTGGCTATATTGTGGTCACCTGTGCTGACAAAAACACTGCAGAGTGGGTTAAGGGAAGATCCAGTGAGCTCAGCCTACCTAACCTAACTGTGAGAATTGTCGAAGGAACCGAAATCCCCAGCCCTCACCTGGTCACGGGATATTTCCCAAACAGTCTCACACGAACCAATGATGAGATATCGACTCTCATCTCGAATCAGAACCCAACTCTGAAGTGCAGAGACTGGCGCATCCTGAGGAGGAGAGACACGGGTAAAAACTCTGTTGAGATTCTCTTTGCCGTGGATGGGGCCAGTCTTCAGATACTCAAGAGTCAAGGCTTCGACATCGAATTCCGGTTCGGAACTATCCGACTGCATGCCAGGAAGGAGGCGGAGCCTGCTGCGGCCGGTCAGCCAACAGCTCCAGCAGCAGCAACCGTATACAACCCGGCAGCAACACCCAGTGCTCCAGCGCCTACGGTAGCTCCTAATACCAGCGCACAGGTGACGGGCGGGTCCAGAGCCGCGAAGGAAAGTGCAAAGGGAGCAGAAGCTTCATCGCACACTAAACAACCGAGCGTGCAGGTGTCTAGAGGCACGTTACACGGCAGCACACGAAGATCGAGTGCTCAAGGGCGCAGTGACGACCGAAAATCTAGATCGCACGGAGAGCGCCCTCATCCAAGGAGGGAGTGGGAAGGAGAACGCCATCCCATGCAACCCTCTACAAGGAACAGGGGAAAGCCCTGGAAACACGAGCGGGCCGACCATGGTCAAAGTCGCCGCTAAAATCAAAGTCCTTCAAATCAACCTACATCATGCCAAGACAGCCACTGATGTCGCAATGTGTAGGTTTGCACAACAACAGCTGGACGTCGTGTTGATCCAAGAGCCATATGTTCTCGAGAATGCAGTTAAAGGACTCAACACACGTCAAGGTAAGCTTATTTATTACTATGGTGATGAAAGGCCGCGTGCGGCCCTACTCATAAACAAACGTATTAAATTTACTCCGTTGTCCAGGTTTATAGAACGCGACTTCGCTGCAGTGCTTCTGGACATGCCGGGCCAAGGGGGAGGAATCAGGTGTGCCATTGCTTCGGCCTACTTCCCCGATGCGGCTGAGGCGCCTCCCGAAGTTGTCCAACGCTTCGTACAGCACTGCAAGACGATGAATATCCAATTCATCATAGGATGTGACAGTAACGCTCATCATACGGCTTGGGCGAGCACCAACATCAGTAAGAGGGGAGAGGACCTCTTTGACTACCTGTTAGCTGCTGGAGTTGAAGTTAGTAACACAGGTAACCAACCCACTTTCCACAATGCTATTAGGGCAGAAGTCTTAGACCTCACTCTGAATAGCCCTGCTTTGGGTCACAGGATTGAAAATTGGCATGTGTCCCCGGAGGAATCCCTCTCCGATCATAGACACATACGGTTTGACATCTCTGGCCAAATAGAAAAGCAGTCACCTCGGCGTAATCCCAGGAAAACTGACTGGAATCTTACGCTGGCTTGCTTGACGTAGAGCAGGGGCCCTCTGAGCTTTACGGCCCTGCCGGCATTGACAGAGCGGCTAGAAGGCTACATGAAAGAATTGCAAACGCATACGAAAGCAGCTGCCCTCTCAAGGTACCAAAAACCACCCGCAACGTTCCATGGTGGAATAGTAACCTCGCAAAGTTGCGCGGAAAATCGAGGAAATTGTTTAACAAGTGGAGGGCAAGTAGGGATCCTAGGGATTACTCTACTTACAGGAGAGCCCATACCAACTACTGCAAGGAACTACGCGAGTCCAAAAGACGGACGTGGCGATCCTTCTGCGAAGAGATCGTAGACACACCGTCAGCTGCTCGCTTGCATAAAGCCCTTGCCAAATCTCCCAGCAATGGCATTGGAGAACTAAACAAGGAAGACGGCACGATCACCCACACGGCTGGAGAGACGCTGCAGGTCCTCATGGATACACACTTCCCGGGATCGAAAAACTGTCCCCACAGACCACCACAGATGGTCCGTGCACCAAGAAAGGGAGCCCGAAAACTGGCCAACAAGCTCTTTACAGAAGAAAGAATAAGTTGGGCAATAAAATCTTTCAAACCTTACAAATCTCCTGGAGGGGACGGCATCTACCCTGTGCTCTTGCAACGAGGTCTCCCGGTCCTGGTGAAAGATCTGGTGAGCCTTTTTCGAGCAAGCTTCACATGGGCCTACATACCCGATCTGTGGAGAGACGTTAGAGTAAGCTTCCTACCCAAGGCGGGAAAACGCCCAAGTATGGAGGCGAAATCATATCGTCCGATCAGTCTATCATCCTTTCTATTAAAAACGATGGAGAAGATAATTGACAACTTTATCAGACAGGAACTCCTACCCAAGGAACCACTGCATAAGGATCAATTTGCCTACCAGAGCGGTAAATCAACTATCTCAGCGCTACACAGTCTGATTAAAAGACTAGAGCGCACGATGGAGCACAAGGAGATTGCACTCTGCGCGTTTATCGACGTAGAGGGAGCATTTTCCAGTACCCCACGCAAAGCTATACGTGAAGCCCTGATACGCAGGGGCGTAAATCCGGCTATGGTAGACTGGGTGATGGCATCACTCGACAGCCGGATCATAACAATGCTTCTTGGCACAGAGACGCTAACGGCAACACCGGGGGACGGGTGCCCGCAAGGAGGATGTTTATCGCCTCTCATGTGGTCCCTAGTGGTCGACGGACTGCTGAGAGAACTAGCTGAGGAAGGATTCGAAGTCTGCGGCTACTCAGACGACCTAGTGATCATGGTGCGGGGCAAGCATGATGGAACGATAAGTGACCGCATGCAACGTGCCCTAACCATTGCTTACAGATGGTGTCTTTCTGAGGGGCTAGAAATCAACCCCAAGAAAACAACTCTCATACCGTTTACCAGAAGGACAAAAACCACGCTCAAAGCTCCCAAGTTAGGGGGGGTAGAGCTGTCCTTCACCAACAACACGAAATACCTTGGTGTGGTACTCGACCAAAAACTTACTTGGAGCCTGCATCTCGAGCAGGTAGTCAACAAGGCCCGAAGTGCGTTGTTCCTCACAAGTAGGATGGTTGGGAGAAAATGGGGACTAAAACCCAAGATAGTGGACTGGATCTACAGGTCCATAGTTAGGCCAATTGTTAGCTATGCGTCGCTAATCTGGTGGCCCAAACTCGAACAGAAGGTAGGTGAGACCATTCTGACCAGACTCCAGAGGACAGCATGTCTGGCCATCACCGGAGCATCGCGCTCCTGCCCCACAGTAGCCATGCAGGTTATACTTAACCTGCCTCCCTTACCAATGTTCATAGAAAGTGAGGCGGCGAAAGGAGCAATAAAAATAAAAAAGGGGCACTGCCTTAAACCTGGTGATATCACGGGGCACCTAAGGATCTTAAATAAGTACGAGGTACCGATTGATGAGCTCACAGATGAAATGCAGCCCAAATACCAATTTCAAAAGAAATTCTCTGTTACAGCCGACAACATGGGGGCCGAGGAAGATACCTTCTTCCCAAGAGGCTCACTCGTGTACTATACGGACGGGTCAAAGATGGACAATGGTGACACTGGCGCAGGAGTATTCGGGCCACGGCTGCAACTAGCCATCCCCATGGGATCACACCCCAGTGTTTTCCAAGCCGAAGTCCATGCGATCCGGTCCTGCGCTGAGCACTGTCTGATGCGCAGCTACCGCAACGCAAAAATATATATCCGTACTGACAGCAAAGCATCTCTACTTGCACTCGCATCGAATCGCATCGAATCGAAGCTGGTCTGGGAATGCACGCTTGCCCTGAACACGTTAGCTGATACCAATAAGGTAACTCTAATGTGGGTAAAAGGCCACAGTGGGGTGCCCGGAAACGAAGAAGCAGACACGCTCGCCAAGAAAGGTGGCGCTGCATCGTTCGTGGGGCCTGAACCCTTCTGCGCCTTTCCAAAAAATCATCAGCGCATGATGATCCAGCATTGGGAAGAGAAAAGGAAAACCAGTTACTGGAAGTCAACCCCAGGGCAAAGACAGGCCAAACTGTTCCTTTCCTACTCACAAAACTTCACAAAGAAGGCACTCAAGCTCAGCAAACTAGATCTGAGAATCCTCACAGGCATCCTCACAGGACACTGCCCGGTGAATTATCACCTGAAAAACATGGGAAAAGTGACTGAGGACACATGTCGCTTCTGCAAGGAAGCCACTGAGACTGCGGAGCACGTACTATGCGACTGCCCGGCCATCTCCTACCGACGCCAAGTAGCCACCGACTCCCGGTTCCTAGATCCAGTGGAAGTGTGCAAACTAGCACCAAGAAGTGTGGTCAAGTTCATAAGAAACACCATCACAGATTGGGACTAACAAGATCGGGAAATCGCAATAGATCTTAAGGTCAAAGCGATTCGCAAGGCCCACCAGGGTCAAACGACCTAATTTTAATCTAATCTAATCTAATCTAATATTACATTTTATATGGTTGTTTAATTATAAACCATATTACTTACACATCATTTACAGTACAAGTGTAATTTCAATTTAAACACAGTGCAATAACATGTTCAGAAATTAACTTACTCTTAACAGCAACAGTCGCTGCGGAGGCTCCGAGACATAACATAAGACGTCTACGCAGTACCACTGACGATGTTGACTGCAGGTGTTGACGAAACATTTCAGGTCGACTACGGACTATCATCCCGGATTTTACTGCATCATCAACTTGTTTAGATCTCATGGCAAAAAAAAGTTTGTGTTCATGAGGAAGCAGTAGAATCCGGGATGAAATCGTACTTTCAAACGTTTCGTCAACATCTGCGGTGGACATCTTCAGTGGAACTACGTAGACTTCTAACATTGTATCTCGGAGGCTCCAAAAACAGTGGTCAAACGGAGGTAGGGCCTACTACATCGTTTTAAACGATACATCGTATGTATCAAAATTTACATTAGAGCATTTAATCTAATTTACGGCATCTTATTTATGGCCCTATGATCCGTATTTCATGAACAATTCGACTTTATGCAGAAAACGGGCAGTGAGTAAATATACAGTATAAATACATGCACTTTGGTAGACTACAGTACTATACAGTAAACATGTGCACTCCAAGTTCGCTGATATAAGCAATAGCATAGTCGCGGAAATTCCCCACGAGACGAAAAAAGCAGACAAAGCTAATGAGGTGCGGACCATTAGCCGTGAAAAAATAGCCAGTGAATGCCGTCTGGCTCCGGTGGCCAGACCGGCTACCGCATGTGTGCAAAACCACCACAAATTACACTGCAACTTACCTATAAACTACACAAATTGCTCAGTACCACCAGCAATAAAAAAAATGCACAGAAATTTCCATTGCGTCATAGGGCAAGAATAAAAATTAAGAAAATAGAAAGAGCCAATCCAACCCCGATTACACGTCACTGGAAATATCACAATTAATAAATAGAGAACTCTTCTACAGAAAAATGTAGGTCAGATATACGGAGTTTAGACGTTTAGAAGTTCCACTGGAGTTAATTAAAAAATAATATAGATATAATAGGCCATCAAGGCCGTAGCCAGAAATTTTTTTCGGGAGAGGTCCATCTGACGTCACATGAGGTGAGGTAACCTCAGCGTATTTAAAACTCAATTCTATCTAGTGTACACTGCAAATATTTGAAAGTAAGTATTTCGGGAGGGGACCCCTGGACCACCCCCCTCTGGCTACGGCCTGTAGGTCATTAAAGGTCCTATAAAAAACCAATAACACTCTATGGTCAGGACCTGTAGAGTAGTGGTACAGACTCCGACTTTCAACCGAAAGGTTGCTGGTTCGAGTCCCACACTACCTACATTTTCTGGCCATGCTTCGGAGGGCATGTAAAGCAGGTGGTCCCGGGCCATCCTAGTTGAGTGTAAGAGAGGGCTTTATTGCCCTAACTCCCCTAGGTTGGCTTAGTAATAGAACAACAAAAAGTCAATATTTATTTTATTTTATTTATTTATATTGCCGAGATGCAACAATGCCATGAATAGCTAACAACTCTAAATTAACTCCTGGTACACAGCATAACCGCCATAACCTATTATAATATTACGATAAAAACGTAACATATTTTATTCATCCAACCCTTACAAAGCCAAGAGGTGGAAAATAGAGAACAAAAAATAGGTCAGGCAAATAAAAACTTACAAAACGCAATAACGCGAACAAATTTTAATTTGAAACAAAAACTCTCGTAACAAACCGAAATATGGCTCCTCAAAAGTAACCTCAATGTTCCCGGCATAGAGAGGGGATTACAACGCGAGAAGAGGCCAAAGTCTAAATCTACAATGGGGAAAAAAACCCCTTTTAGTTTTTAGACGAGGGGATAAAAAGTTTGGGAAAGCCTTGGAAAACGTGGGCCCATTACCATGTGTACAGTATTCATCCAACCACACATTTTGGAATCCCCATATTTGCCCTTTGAAAAGGTTTCATATTATACTAAGTGTACATAAAGGGAGGGAGTAATGTAAACAAGCTTGTAACACCATGAAATTTTCGGTTCAATAATGTCTCAATCGCGATTAACCCTTATATTAACAGCAAATTAATTTATGCAGATAATTTTTTTAAAAAATAAATAACTCTCCACCAATAGTTTAAAATATTAAATAGGGGTCTTCACAATGTTAGAGTCATCGAGTTAGATGTACTATCCAAGCTAACACACAATCGTGAGTGGACCTCGGGAGTGAGTTATCACGCTATATCGAAAACATTTAACAGGGTAAACAACATGGTAGTAGTCAGACGTTCGTGGCACGGTTTTAAAAAAAGTAGCAGAACTCTATTCTAGTGCCACATTTGTTTATATTTTTTGTTCATTTTGGTTATTATATTTTAAAGTATTTACGGTAATTGGTTGGGACATAATAAATAATACAAATAAATGTAAATACTTCAAAATTATAATATTTATATTTATTATATTATTATATATATGTTTCAAATCAAAACAAAGATGGCGGCTGTAAACCTAAGCTATCGATCGCAGCGCTAGTTAAATAACTCGTTAACCAACTTGGAAGTGCGTTTAGGATAGCACGCTGGTTTGCTTGGTTATCGGGTTATCGGTGTGTTAACTTAACTTGATATAACATACTTAAGTACTTAAGTAGGCATAACTCGATAACACGAACACTGTGAAGACCCCTTATATAGAGTCCGGAGAGGACTATTCCACACTAACTCTATCCAGAATACTTAATTAATTAATGATTTTTTGTTTTATTACTAAGCCAACCTAGCGGAGTTAGGGCTATAAAGCTCCTCCTTCCGGAAGGTTCGGGACCTCCAGCTTTACATGTCCATCGAAGAATGGCTAGATAATGTAGTAAGTGTAGGACTCGAACCAACAACCATTCCGGTGAAAGTCGGAGTCCATACCACTACTTTAAATGTCCCGACTGCCCATCAACAAACTTTTCGGTTATTATTATTCAACTGAATAGTCTAATGTTGTTCTATTACTATTAGTATAATCCAGGAAAAAACATTATTCAAAACAACGTAGTCGAGGTCACGCATCTATCACGATGCATTGGTGCAGGCAAAGTTGATTTACAGTTGACAAAAAAAATGCCACTAGGCGGCCTCGCACCCGGAACAATTAATCCCAGTATAGAAGATAAGAAATGCAACTGAAAGCGGAGAAAGCTAGCGAGCTTAAGAAGAGAGGAAGAACTGCATCCTGCCTGCTTCACGCAAGTTCCCCCCCCCCTCCCCCCGCTCGGCATAAAATCAATTAAAAGCCATTATTTAAAACCACGCAGCCGAGGCCACGCACCTAACACGATGCACTAATGCAGCCAGGGTTTACAGTTGACAAAAAAAAAAAAAAAAAAAAAATCACTAAGCGGCCTCGAACCCTGAACAATTAATCCAAGGGCAGTATAGAAGAAAACAAAATGCAACTGAAAGCGGAGAAAGCTGGCGAGCCTAGGAGGGGAGGGAGAACTGCATCCCACCGGCTCCACGCCCCCCCCCCCCCCCCCCGCTCGGCATAAAATCAATGAAAAACCGGGTCAAGCACCCTCCACCCTCTTCCGTTATCCCCTTCAGCCTAGCGCTCATTACGCGCTTTAAAATCCTCCCGGCCCTTACTAAATATTACATAGAGTGGTAATGATGGGAGGGAGAACTTTTCCTCTCGGGGGGTTTTTTTTCCCTTGAAAAAAAAAAATCTCATTAAAGCGCGGGTTGATAAGCAGCAGAATGGGTGCTTGTTATCTGATTTTAATTGAAGTGCTGAAATAACTTAAGAATTCCAAACAGGATTGTTCCGATTATTATCTCACTCGGGTGGAAGTCACGTTACCATGCCAGACAATGGCATCTTACTTACTCTTTGCTTTCGTCTTTCCAACTCTCATAAATAATTCGACAGAATTTTATTTGCTTTGGATTGGAATAGGGTCGAATGACTAATGTAGACCAGTTATATAAATATCCTGAAGCTGAGTTGCTGCTGACGGTTTAGAAACGGAAACCAACATGTGATGAGGAACGAAAATTATCGCCTCGGCACGTAATAATCCAAGGGAAGATAGAAGGATTGACGGCTCCCGGCATAAGAAGAACGTCCTGGTTGAAAAACCTGGAGCAGCGGTTTGGCAAGAGCACGACTTATCTACTTAATTAACTTAAATTAAAATAAAACTTAAATAATGCCCTGACGAGCTATATAGAGACAGCACCAGTCTGTCTTATAAGGGCGGATCCAGCCGATAATTTAGGGGGGGGGGGTCACAAGGTTATTGTAAGTTTAAAAGGTAATTTTTTTTTTTGAAAAGTTGAGTTTTATTCTTTTTTTTCTTTTACTAGTTATCTTATGAATTTACTGTGAATTTACTCATTCAGGGGGGGGCATGACCCCCCCCCCCCCCCGACCCCCCCGTGGATCGCCATTGCTCTCTTAATCCACATTAGCCAAAATGTTTAGAAACTAAATAAAAAACCCTAACTTTCCTAACTGCGCATTTCTCATCGATGTCCATCCATATGCCACATGCAGCCACGTCAGCAAATTATTATCACAAATATTTAGCTTCAAGTAAGCAGTTACATATGATGACCTGCGCCCAGTAACGTTTAACAATTCCATCCTTTTCACCCTAAACTATTTAGTTATTTTAGTTTTATCAGTGCAAGTGCACTACTGTGCTTGCATTGGCTGCCATGTGTCATTTTTATCATTGCTGATAGCTGAGTTATATAATTACAAAGGATTTCACGGCCAGGGTCAGATTATGAAGCTGTAGAATCCGGGCTGATGGACCAATTCCGGATTCATCGATAGGTAAGCTATAGTCAGAAACTGAGTTAAGCTAGGACTATATGGGCGCTGAAAACATCGCGATTCTAACACCAATGTCGGACGAAAAATATCGCCGACTATGCGGACGCTGAAAACGCCGCGTTTTCAAACGTCAACGCTACGCAATTCACGACTTTACGAGCGCTGTGTACGTCGCGCTGGAGGCGAAATGGCGGGAATTTAAGGTCAGTTGTGAATTAATAAGACGCTATGGAAGCAGTCCGTATTGGTTGCGCTGGCGATGGCCCGACGCGACGTTGAAATCGCCCGTATAGTCCTGTTTGGCGTTAGTTACGTCGCGTACCTAACGCCGATTTACGCGCCCGGTTGCGTTGGTGACGCTGACGCCGAGTTTACGCGTCCTCACGCGACGTTTTCAGCACTCGTATAGTCCGCCGTATGGAAGTTCCATAGCGTTGTTCCAACGAGCGTTGACGCGTCGTTAGAATCGCGACGTTTTCAGCGCCCGCATAGTCCTAGCTTTGGGGACGACAGGGAAGGCCACAAGGTCGTAGCCAGTAGAAAAAGTATACAACGACAAGCCTCAACACTGCTAAAAAAATTGGATTCATTTAAAAGCGTATTGCGGATTACCACCGCGCAAACAGTACACAAAATATATATTAAACTACCTAATCTAACAACACCATAGCGCATTACATTTGCTTTTATAAATCCAACAAGGCAGCGTTCACAAGCGATGTCAATACTGGCACTGAGAGATATGAATACTGTAATATAACCAAGCACTGTTTGCTTTTTAAATGGAACGAGAACGACAGCGAAACCAAAAATGATGGTGTAGATGTTGGAAATAAAGACCGCAGGATGAAACCGGTTGGCAGAGAGTCAGCAACCCCACAGCGAGGCAGTCTATACTGTAGCCTCTAGGCCCGAACCCCTCCCCCCCCCACCCCAACCCCGGGAGTCTGGGGTGAGTTTACTATAAGCCTGCACCCACCCGCTGTTCCCAGTCTGACCCAGTCTGCCGGGCGACCATACATACATACCACGTGCACAAATTGCCCATTATGGGCAAGGCCGCAGCCAAGGGGGGGTTCATGGGGCTTCAACCCCCCCCCCCCGAAATAAAATGGCTTCACACTAAGTAGAATCGGATTTTGAGAGGAAAATTAAATACTACTACTATGTAATAACCAATGAAATTTCTGAAACCCCCCCGCCCAGAAAAAAATCCTGGCTACGGCCTTGATTATGGGCAGTGGCGCATCCAGAGAGGGCGGTGACCCCCCCCCCCCCCGGGGGTACGGGGGTGGCCACATCGTTGTTGATTTTTAGGTAGATTTTCCATTATTATGTGATAAAATAATAATTTATATTTAATTAAATATTTGTATAAAAAACACGTTATTAAATTAAAATTCACAAAAAAAATTGCGTTCATTGTTATTTGCAAGACTAAGCTGGCTAACGGACTGGCTTAGTGAAAGGTTCAACCCCTCCCCATTGAGAAATTTCTGAATCCGCCCCTGATAATGGGCGTACTTCGCATTCAAATTAAATTGGTAGACAACTGACCGAACTGAGCTATAAATCAGCTGATCGAGGGCTAGGTCCCTTCGGATAAGAGATGATGCCCGCTCAGATGCTGTAGCTCAAATACCAACGCGAAATCGGGAGGTCGCAGGATGGTACCCGGCCAGTTGTAGTATAGCTTATTATCAACTACATCAATCTTGGGCAATCTTCGTTGGATTTTAAAGTAAGAAAGAAAGAAAGAAAGAAAACTGCCTTTATTTTCCATGTGGGCGAATTTTGGGCCTTTCGGCCCACTCTTACAATTAACTCACAATATTTTTACAGAAAAATTACAATTACATTATAAAATTAAATAAATAAAAAAAAGGTAAAATTATGAAGTATGTAATAGCCCTTTTTCTTCTTTAAATGCCTCTTCTATCGAAGATTGGCGATCATCATGGCTGTTCGGACCTTGGAGACAGCTGCTCTGAGAAAAGAAGTCGTGCTTTTGCCAAGCCACTGCCTCAGGTTTGCCTACAACTGGGTCACATTATTTTCCTCTGACCACCTTAAACATTTCCTCTGTCATTGCCCCCTGCGTTTGCCCGCTATCAGCAATACGTAGCATATGGGTAGGTGCGATCTATTCTTTATTATTATCCTTGGTAGAGCCTCATATATTGCCCACGTATGCATCAAAGTGTAGTAGAGGAATAACTACGATACAATACCAAATTGTACTCGTAGTCAGTTAAGCTTGTTATACAATAGCTGTTACTCGTAGGAGGCGTGATCTACTATATTTGGGCATTCAGAAATGTAGTGTAATTGTTTTGTGATTGTTGGTGAGTGTCTCGGACAGTGTTTTGGTCCAAAACCGACTTACTGTGCGCTAGTTATAAAAAAAATCATCAGTTCCAAGACCTAGCGCCTGTGTTGCCACTCATGATGAATATCTTGGACGTTTACAGTAGTAGTTAACAACTTGACTAATTAGGGAACAGTACTCCATAACAGAGCAAGCTATGAGATCACAGTCTAATTTTGTTGACTTTACCAATGATGGGTATGCATTACTGCAATATGCATAGCACAGTACAATTATTACATCATCTAATACAAAGGGATTTAAACGATTTGATTACAAAAAGGTAAACGTGAGAAGCGCATAAAACCATAACTGTCTGTATGACTCTTCATATTCTTTACTTAGGTATAAACATATTTTTCAGAATTGGTATTAATAGAGTCGATCCAATTAAGAGACTATCGGTGGGGCCTTTTAAGTGTAAAAATCAAATACTCATAAAAGGGCAATCGCAGAGCTGTCAAAAATATCAGAAGGAAAATTTCTGAGCTTATAGGCTACCATAATATCATATGGGTTAGAAAAATATATAACTCTTTCTAACACAGATTGGTCAGAATTATAGAATTCCATTTGTACAAAAAAGAATTGGTGTGGTAGTCCAACTGCCCTTCTGTCTATCAATAAATAAATAAATAAATAAATAAATAAATAAAGACTTTTTGTTCTATTACTAAGCCAACCTATAGCCGGCTACACCCATGTATTTTGAATTACATGTGGCCAATACTGTCATACAATATATCGAAATGTAGAGAAATCAAATATAATTTATAATTACAAAGAATCATAAAAATTATTAATACCCAAGGCAATATAATTTTAATTAATTTAACTATTTTTTTTTATTGTATAATAATTGTTATTAAAATAACAAATTTTTTAAAAGGACCTTTACGAAAAATTATTTACATTTATTATTATTAAATATTATTATATTCAATATGTTATAGGTACAGCATTTATAGGTTATATTTTACCTTGAGGTCAAATATAATTTCGAGGTGCAAGAGTTATTACAAATCTAGTCTCAACTAGAGTATTTCTGCTAATTTAATGGATATTTTTGACGACTCTCTGATCCATATTACCAGTAAAAACTCGTCCGATTTGCTCTTAAGTCACGATTTAAAAAAAACTGTCAATAATCCTCAGACATTGTTCTAGAATGATGTTACATCGACGCGTGACAACCCGAAACTTTAGAATCTGGGCCAAAAAGCAAGAACTCTTTAAAATCATAAAACCCGAAACTTTGATTGCAACATCAAACAATTTAATGGCTACATAATTCGTGGTTTATGGATTTTGGAAGAATTGCCGGTATAATGTCCAAGAAAAGGCAAGTATAGGGCATGGCGGGGTGCGCGCGTTGGCCGCTAGCCACGGCCGACTGGTCGAAATAAGCCCGGCACATTCTCAAAATAGTTACAGTCGGGATATTTATAATGCGAGCATATTTCGTGGGCCACTTTGTTACACTACTGTCCTGTGCATCCCCCAAACATCTTTCTGCTTTGAGATGTTGAGCACTTCGAGATCAAATGGGCATAACTGAGGAGCAAATTTTCAAAACGGTACTAATCCATTTTCATAAAATGTTCAGGAAACACGAAAAAAATAATTATTTCGGCTTTATTATAACGGGAATATAAGATTTTAACCCTTCAGAAGACTGGGTTAAAGTTTTTTTGTTTTTATTTTGATTAGCAATCCTGATTCAACTCATCTTCAAGATGGAAAATCGATGATAAAATCAAATTTTAATTTTCATGGATTTGTGACGTTTTGAAAGTTTGCTCCTCAATTGCCGTAAATGTTTATCAGGACATGTAGAGTAGTGGTACCGACTCTGACTTTCACCCGAAAGGTTGTTGGTTCGAGTCCTACACTTTCTACATTTTCTGGCCATGTAAAGCGGGCGGTCCCGGGCTTTCCTAGTTGAGTGTTAGAGATGGCTTTATAGCCCTAACTCCGCCAGGTTGGCTTAGTGATAGAACAACAAAAAGTCAATATTTATTTTATTTATTTATGTTTCCGAGATGCAACAATGCCATGAATAGCTAACAATTGTAAATTACCTCCTGGTACACAACGTCAATATTTATTTATTTATCTTTAGTGTAAAAACCCCAACGGACTGTCCGTTTCCTTCGAGTTTGATTCTTTTTAGATTCTTCATATAGAGTAAAGTTAGTAGGCCGGTACCCCACGGGGGTGCCAAGGGGGCCATGCACCCCCTAACATTTAGAATTTAGCCTTGATTACTTAATTAGAATAGGAAACATAGACACTGTATGAAAAATCTAGGAAAGATTTCCATCTTGGATCTCTACTAAAGTCTTCCGGGTTCGGGCCTGGTACTAAATAGTTTTTACTAGAGTTATATACTTTTTGGATCAGCAGTCTGATCATGGCGATTTTGATCCCGGGGGTAATATAATACCATGTCACGTGATGGGATTAATTCATTTGTTTAAAATAAATGAAAAGCAAATTTCAGAATTTTTAAATTGTGATGTTGGCAATACTAAAGAACTGAACTGACGCGACGCTGCAAATATAAATAGCAAATATAAACACAATATACCTCCCTAGAAATAAACAAGTTTTAGTATTTTGAATTAATATATTAAGGATTATAAATAATTTGTTTACATCTAAGGCAGAAAAAATTAAGAAACTCACCAAAAATATAGCTGAAGATCATTCAATTGTTTAAATAGACGCAATTTGAATTTTCCGCGCTTGCGACGATTACCAACATCAAAAATTTAAAAAAAAAAATTGAAATTTGCTTGCCTTTTATTTTAAACAATTGAATTAATACCATCACGTGACATGGTATTATATTACCCCCGGGATTAAAATCGGCATGATCAGCCTGCAGAGGGAGAAGCATAGAAATATTGACCCGGGATTAAAAACGTAAAAATTATAATTTCCCAATGGAATGTGCTATTCAAAATTGTTTTGTTTACATTTTTAACCCCAGGAATAAGTTAACACTAATCGCCATAGTAGACCCGCTGGACTATTCCTGACTACAGTGACAGGCCTCAGTTCGAAATACCTACACTTGTGTTTCCATTGCTTCAAGTCCCAGACCCCAATGTAATCCACTTATCGGCAGCTCATTAGCCCAAATTGGTTCAAGGAAGTGTCTCATAGTGCAGACCTCATGACTGGAACGTGTGGTTCACCGTTCAGACTGCTATCTTATCAATATTATCTTATCAGGTAGAGTGCAGACCTGTCTGTCACACTTCTGGGCAACATATTTTCACATCGAACTTTGTTCTGATTGAAGTATCTCACAGGGTACTCAAACAATAGCATAGAATGCTAATCGGAGGGATTTTAGTATTATACAACACTCAGCTTATCGTGTTTTTTGGTACGGGTGTTCGTTCAAAGTCCGATAAAACATTAAATAGACTGGGACACGTCGTAAGAATGTGACTACCGCATGCAGAACACAAAGCTAGCCCCGACAGGAAGACGGCTGGAGGGACGTCCTCGAAAACGCTGGAAGGATGAGTAGGAAGCTGAACTTCGTGAGTTGGTGGAATGTTCTACAAAACCGAGATGACTGGAGAAGGGCTGTCGAGCAGGTCAAAGCTAATCAAGGGCTGTAGAGTCAGAAGCAGAAGAAGAAGAGGCTAACTGGTAAATTCTGAGTTGGTGACACCATATCCAAGATTGAGTGCCACAACTCACACGGACCGGCCGCCATACCAAGTTGGATCCAGCGGACCAGAGCAGGTTCAAAGCTGCAGATAACTTGGTCGTGTGCACAGTGCCGGTAGGGAAACAAGGTAGGATGTGTCCTGGTCACCTCCGAACTAATCGTGTGACTTCACTGTGTTTCCCAAGTGGTTCGGAATCCACTATAATCAGGAGGTCCACTGTCCTATGGGCTGGCATAGGACAGTCAAGCTCTATGGGCCCAAATATGAGGCCTAAGTCGTTATTCACCCGACGAACACTACTACTACTACTAGGCAACTTGACGGTACGAACAAAAAAAAAACATGCCGTGCCAAGACAACCCAATCAGGGTCTAGGCCTGAGGACTGGTAGGGGGCTCTCTCTACTGTGCCAGCAGCCACATTGTCCTTACCGATGAAGGTAAGGTTATGATCAGGGTTAGGTGGACCCAGCGCAGCGCCCCTAGATTCATAGACAGAAAACATAGACAGGACATGTAGAGTAGTGGAACGGACTCCAACTTTCACCCGAAAGGTTGTTGGTTCGAGTCCCACACTACCTACATTTTCTGGCCATGCTTCGGAGGGCATGTAAAGCAGGTGGTCCCGGGTCATCCTAGTTGAGTGTAAGAGCGGGCTTATAGCCCTAACTCCGCTAGGTTGGCTTAGTAATAGAACAAAAAGTCGATATTTATTTATTTATTTAAAATCATACCACATTATAAGTCAATAGGATGGCCTGCTGAATAGAGAACCTTATCTTTTTATTGACAGAATTGTCGGTTAAATCTGAAATATGGGCACCATTAAAACGTAATTTATACCAAAGATAGTATTTTTCCACCATCTCTAATAATATTTCCGAACGTTAGGTCTCTATCCAACATCAGAGACTATAGAAAAAAAAATATCGCGGTGGCGTGACTTCGCGTGAGAAGGGGAATTTAAAACATTGTAACAAACTCCGTGTGCGCAGTTAATCTTGCCACGGGTATACAGTAATTCCACACCAAGTTCATAGGTTGACTCTAATTCTGCAAAAGGTCAATTCGTGGCCCCAGGTTCACACATACAACTACTCGTGCTTTTATAGGCCATCACATCTTTTTAAAAAGGAATTTTCACGCTCCTATCATTATCAAGTCTTCACAATTTAATAAAGATTCACGAAATAATATTATTACAGGTATTTGCTTATTGACTAGGCAGGCACTTTTTGGCCCTTCGTCTCCCATATCTCCACACATAATTGTTAGGACATGTAGAGTAGTGGTACCGAATCCAACGTTCACCCGAAAGGTTGTTGTTTCGAGTCCCACACTTTCTACATTTTCTGGCCCTGCTTCGGAGAGCATGCAAAGCAGGCGGTCCCGGGCTTTCCTGGTTAAGTGTAAGAGAGGGCTTTAAGCCCTAACTCTACTAGGTTGGCATAGTAATAGAACAAAAAGTCAATATTTATTTACTTATTTATAATAAAGAGATTGAAAATGTCCGAAATATTCCAAATGAAATAGATCGGCATTGACATAGTAATGCTCTATAGAAAAATATTGTTGACCATTTGACATATAGTTAACATTTTGAATTTTTGATGAATAGTAAAATTAAAATTCAAAATTCAGTTCAGACATGAAACTTCGACTAAATTCAATTTTAGGAATTCCACGACACCCGAGTGAAATAATAATTTCCACTATGAAAACATGACGTAATTGAAAGAGATTTTCAAGCGTTTTGACGCCTTTCTCTTGTATTAATTGATCTTCCTAATTGAAAACAAAATAGTGACGTCTAACTGAGCAAGTCCGAAACTCTGCAACTCAATAAAATCCTGAATCCGGTCATGAATACGGTTGATTAGGCACGTGATAGGTGGAAGAGATAAATAGGCGCCAATATCAAATTGAGCTCATCGATCAGTGATATGCAAAATTAGGTGCAACTCGCAGAGTAGTCGTGTCCAGAATCGATAAAATCGTTCTGTAGCTCGATATCGCTTGACTACCAGCCTCAAGACCGATTTGTCATCGACTAATACATAACAGTCACAGGTACTGCGGCCTATAGGTCATCACGATCATGTCCATCAATAAATAAAAAAATGTTTCACTTCTATAACATTACTAATTAATTAGTTAGATCACGCAGAATACCACATAATTCATAGTAATTGTTATCCTTACATCCGATATTGGTGTCCAATTTAATTTTTTTGAAAACTGAAAAAGCCTCTTCACATTATAACTCTAAATTTATATTTAAAAAAAACTCATTGCACACCACACCATTCTTTTTTGTTTCTTTCATGTTCCAGAAAAAGAGTATTTTTGCGTACTCTAAGTGACTTCCAGTCTATGGAGTATACACACATGAAATAGTACGATGCCCCGATTCAGAGTACGGTTGGCAACAGTGGTGTAACAAATTTTTGGGGGCCCTTACGCAAGACAGAGCAGTACCCTACTTTTTTTGCAATTAAACTAGGTCTAAAATTTCATTTTCATTTCTTAAATTAGATTTTTTTTTAAATTATTATATATTTTTTCAGAAAATCCCAAAAATTTACGATTTTTTTTCCTTTCTGCAGGGCCCCACGCCTTGCATAACTTGCTAACCTTCTGTTGCGGCTCTGGGCAAGGTAAAATGCGTCACATAGTCTAACCAATCACCATTCCACCGAGGTAATCGAAAACCCAAAAATGGTTTAAAATTAATAATCTGAAGAATAGTTAATGCTCCTGTACCTCTACCTTTTTCTTGGGCACCTTTTTGGCTCAACCATTGACAGCATAAGAAAACACCTCTTCAAATGAATTCCACTGATTATATCAACCCTTCTAAGGATTGCATGAAATGCTATAAAAAAATTATCGACATAACTACTTTTGATAGACATAGGCTAGGTACCACCTTCCTGAATGCCGGCGGGTAGCAGTGAATTCTGAAGCCATGGAGCAGCAAGAGAGATTGCGAATGCAACATCTTGCTTCACCGAAACACAACCATCCAGAGTTGAATGCCCTGGTGTAGCACATTCGACCTTGCGTCGGTCCCAGCCAGACCCTGCTTAGACCTGGCTGTACTTAGACTTGACTGCATGGCTAGCACTCAGTCTGCCAAATACAGTTCAGCCTGAGCCAGTATTATTATGTAGGTAGATGGCATATTCCACAGTAGTACTAGTCAGCAGCAAACTGCCGAAATATTAATGGCTGAAACTAAAGAATCGGCAATTCTACTATGGATAAAATTGCAATATTTCAGTCCCTTCTGCAAAAACAACCGTCGCAAATGTATTGCACTCTGCCAAATCAACTATATCCATTATACAAAATAATTTAAATAAAAAACAACTTGTAGAACGAATAGAGCGAGTAGTAAAAGAAAACTTCCACCAAAACTGTCGAGTCTGGCTGAAGCTATAGTTATTTATTTATTTTTAATTATTATTAATTAAATATTGTATGCATTATACATTGTATCAGTCGGTCCACGGGCCATGTCATACAGTGTACTTATGAATAATTCCCCATGCCTAAAAAACGTAAATACTGCACCTGCTAGTACAGTAATATGAAAATAATATGTAGACATGTTGTGTGTCTATACGATTTTAAATCATAAAAATAATATTTTAGGGCTACGAATTATAAAATGGCTTTGTTTGAGACAAATAAACAGCTTAATTTTTTTTTAATAAATAGCCAAAAGAAATTTTATTCATAGTTTGTATTTGGACCTGAATAAAGCTAGAAAAGTAATTTTTAATGGTACGGTGTAGTATTAAATACGTACCTTCCTTTATTTTACGTTCCTCACATTTACGTTTCAATGTTCACATGTCATGTGGTAGATAACTCAGTCAAACTCTTACCTGGAATAAAAACAATTAAAATTCAATTAACTACACATTTAATACGTGCAACCCAGAACTACAATAGTACATTAGTATGATCTAGTATGAAATTTTGAAATTTAGAAAATAGGATTTAGCATTAGCGGCAGCAATTTTTTTTTTAATTTTTTTTTTTTAGTTAAGGTGTTCTATTGAGGAATGCGCTGAAAATAGCTGCAGACCGCTAATAAAAATAAAAATGTTAAATCATATGAACTGACTGCTGATGGTCAGCAATATGAAGTTCCCATTAATTTGGATTATGTACTACAATAATAGGTACCTATTGTACCGGACAATTTAATTACAGGGAGTATCCGAGTATTAAAAACCCAAAATGTTTTGAAAATATCAAACCCCTTTCGAGTTCCGTTGCAGACATAATAAACTGTAGACTCCTCCAAAAATAATCGCCAAAAAGATTTGGAGACTCCAACGCATGTTGCAATAGTGCAACAAGCCAAGAGATATGTGTAAGCGTGTTCAGAGGTCTGTGGAGATTCCAAGCGTGAAATTACTGGCATACGTTCAATTCAAATTCAAAACCCATTTTCACGTCAAAAGCGCGCCAATCTGCGAGTGAATTCCTCCAAACCGACTGCACTCTGCGTAGTACACTAAAGTAAGTTATTGGTGTCGCTATTCATACATAGTCAAAAATAAATACCATAATCTTTGTGAAGTAAAGCCGCTAATGTGCGCATAAGAAGCAGTACCTAATAAATTATTAATGATAACCTGTATAAAGAACCGAACAACACATCAAATGAACTACTGTATAGCCGGGTATCGATATTTAAGTATACATTTGATATATATATATTTGTATATAATTATATAATAATGCAGTAATAATGTTAGGTAAAAAAACGATAGCTTAAGTTAAACAATTTTTTTTGGCTTTGAAAACGTTCAGCCATGAACGGTAAACAATCTTATTCTAAACGTATTTATAAAAAGACATAAAGACCTATTATAGACGTTAATCGTATTCTAAAACTAAGAGCATGCAGGAAACAACTGAAATTTATTCATTTGTTTTGATTTCAGTCGCTAGCAATTGTTTAATAACTGACTTTTAAATCCACGAATCTTTGGCTGCGATATGCGAATGTGCATTATCTCCCTTTCATATACCACACATATACTGTATATACAGTACCTATATATATATATGGCAAGGTACGCTACATTCTATTAAGCTACCTGAAAGAGTACAGTTCGACTGGAGGCGAGTCAAGGAGTAAAGTTAGCCATAACAATTTGCACCATGCCGACTATGTATTATGCTGGGTATTATTGAAATAATTGCAATTAAAACGTGTAGCATATGGAATTATGGTGTTCATATCGCAGAGTATGCGGCCATTATCAGCGTAGCGAATGGCTAAATACACGGCCAAACCGGCACGGTGTCGCCATGATAAGAATAAAGCTCAAAGCGACTGGTACATTATAAATGGCCAATATTCAGGGTGCGCTCGAAGTACGTAAGATATACTGTCAAGTACCAGTGAGCAAGAAGAACGGGTGATGACGTCAGCAAGCAGTATTGCCACTCAATAGTTTCAATAGAAGTCACCATTGAGGAGACGACCAAGGAAGGCGTACACAGAATATACCTCAAGCAAGATGTGACAGAGACAGCGAAGACCGGAAGGTGGAGAGATTTGCGATGCCTTATAGTCGTAGTATGGGTCAACCAGTTAAAGATCATTCCAAACGTAAATAAATAGTCAATTCTTTATTCTTATCCAAATAAATGAATGAGAAAGCTTTCCACACTGTCAATGAGGCACTAGCACAATGACAATGACAAAACTACCTAATTTTGACGATATTTTGAAATTTTACTCTATAATTTCTTTCGATTACTTTATTGTATAATTTAACAAACAAAAATCGGGCATTGTTGTTTATGGACAAGATGGCGGCCATCTCAAACAGAAGACTCTCACTTAAATCAGTGCCAATGTAGCAAAAGAGGCCAATAGAAATAGCCACATCAGCATAACAAAGGCTGTCAACAGCACATTGATACACATCATTACGTTCCTGTTAGGCGACAAAGTAGCCATGTCCAAAATGCTGAGCGAACCAAGCAGCTGGATATTAAAAATTCAGCAAATTAAAAACTGACGCGCTGTTGCCATTCCGTTGCAGAGACTGTGTCGCAACCCGCCCACCTATAATCAATCTATCAATTCGATTGCCCCCAAAAAAAAAACGCTTCTGAGGGAGCACAAGAAAAAAAATTCAAATTAAAAGCATTTCATGTTTTTGGCTTGCTTCACAGAAAACTTTTGCCCATCACCTGTCATTATACTGTACTATGTTGATAATTAATAACGAAAACCCAAGTTTTACGAAACACCTAGAGTGAGGAATAGATTTATTTGTAAAATTTTTGTGTGACTAAAATATTTTATTTGCATTTAGTATTTTAATAACTCGACCGGAAGTTAAATGTTTTGTTTATAACACAATTTTAAAAGAATTTGTTCTGTATTGTAGATTACGTTTAGAATAAGTTTTAATATAAGTGTTATCTATTAGGTCGAGGGGCCCATCACGGGAATTCCCAAAGGTGCACCTCTGAACCACCAATAAAATATATGTATAAAAATATAATTTAGTTTAATTTAATTTAATAGGGAGGAGGTATAATAAATAATAATAATCGTTAATTATGATTTAATAACTTTCTCTGCGGGCCTAGTAAGTAGTAAGCGATTATTTTTAATCTTAACCCGGGATAAATAAAAAAAATATGAACAAGATAATTTTACAATGGAAAGTGCTCTTCAAAATGGTTTTGTTTATATTTTCATCTGCTATAAAATTTTGAGGAGATATAGTCATATTAATGTTGTTCATTGGACGCCGGATGATTCGAAATGGGCTGATGCAAAAAAAAAACTATCTATTTCTGAATGAAAATTCCCAGGTCGCTGGTGTGTCGCCGGCGCGGCGTATCGAGGGGAAAACCTTGCACCGGCGACAGAAATCTATTGAAGTAGACTCTGCAGTTTAGTACCACCAGCCTATTTCCTCCCATGACAAATTTCTCGGCGAACTGCCTGCGTTCGAATCGCCCGTGTGTACCGCGCCTAAATATATATGGAGCGTTGGAGACATTATGTTCCATTCCTGGAAGGCCACACCTGAAATGACCAAGCAGCATAGCAGCAGGGCGAACGGTATGCCTGAATGAGAGGGGATGAAGAGCAGCTGCTGGTGAGGACCGGGTAACTTCGCGACCGTCGGGGTGTTGTGCGAGCGGTCTCTCCGGGCTGAGTGCACCACCTTAAGTCAATTCCTGACGCAATAATCTAAAGCGTTAAGGCCGCCCAGACGAAAGAAATCTTCCTACATTCGCAAAGTCGTTTAAGGCAACAGGGTGGTACTTTTTAACACTACAAGTACTACATGATGTTATCATGCGTAGGAGTAACGACGAGTCAATAGCAGTCCAAAAAAAAAACACCAAGAAGGCACTCCCAAGTCTCTGTTTGCGGAGGGCGGTGTCCACGCCTGGCCCTTATAAGTATCATGAACCTAACACTAAGGGTTTGACCTCTGGGCATTGCGGATTGGCGAGATTTCAAAATCTACCGCCCACACTTGGCGTATCAGCTGCACGCACTTTTCGCCTAATTGGAGAGGACTTGTGAGAAAACGGGAAAAGTTCGTTTGCTTTATTTATGAGATGGCGTGTCACTTGGCGGTTTTTTCCAGACAGACTGTACGAATACCAAGGCTGTTACGGTACTGAATGTCAGTTAGTCTAGACACGAAACTCTTATTAACGAAAGAGAGTCCAAACACATAATAGGCTGCTGTAATTACATCTAAACTAGAAACTATGAAAACAACACCCGGGCCCCGTGCAATTTTAATTTAAGTCTCATTATACGATAGCAGTACTAAAACACCGTTTAGCATTAACTTATATTTGGGGTTAAACATGTAAACAAAGCAATTTTGAATAGCACTTTCCATTATAAAATTATCTTGTTTACAATTTTAATCCCAGCTTATGATTTAAAAAAATCGCCATAGTACCTAATAAGTATTAATTAGTATAAGAGAGACGCGTTTGAAAACACTAAAGGGGTATAATAATTATTATATGGCATTTACCGCAAGAAAAAACGTTGGCACATAAATAAACTCAACTCTTTCCCATACTTGGTTAAGTCGAACTACCGCCAGTTACAATGTCAATGGTAAGCATGTCTGAGCTTGCCCATTGGCACTTGCAGTCGGTGTGGGTTGACGTCGAGGAGTGAACCAGTTTGGTAACGGCTAGACAGTCCTTCGGAAACAATACCATGTCCGAAAACCGATGGGGTCGTTGACAGATCAAGGTTCAATGGGCCACTACAAGCCCTCAATTAAAAAAAAACCTTCAATCATAATAACAACATGTAACGTTAAAATAACTACACTAAAACTAAACTAGCCCAGCACTTTTTTGTTTAAGGCGCCCATTCCACTGACCGGCTAGGGCTATTTACAAAAACGGTGACTTGGTAGCAGACATTCAAGACTTAGGTGGCGTTTCCACCGACCTCGCATTGCAGAATGCAAATGACATTGACGGAAATTAGAATTTTTCTTTTTATCGAAATCTATTAAAATGTTTGTACTTAACATATCCAATGACGCCATTTTTTAATTTTAGTTTACTCGTTTGTGATTTTACTAGAGGAAAATAAACATTTCCGTCAATTCTGCAATGCGAGGTCGGTGGAAACGCCACCTAAGTCTTGAATGTCTGCTACCACGTCACCGTTTTTGAAAATAGCCCTAGCCGGTCGGTGGAATGGGCGCCTAATGCCAAAATTTATGACCCCGAAACCTATAATTAAATTGAACGGATTTTTTTCCCTTTTCTATTATAAAGCCGAACAGATGTTACCCGACCACGATAGGATGTCACTTGGAACACTTTGTTTATTCGAAAACTTGCATAAGGCGGCTATTCCACCGGCGAATTTACTTCATTTGTGATTTGAGTTTTTTTTTTTTTACGGAGACTACTATGTAGAAACTTAACTTATCTATTAAAAATTAAGTTATAATATGGTAGAGACTTATTAATGATGTCTGCTACCATATTATAACTTAATTTATAATAGATAAGTTAAGTATCTACATAATAGTCTCCTTAAAACAAAACAAACAAAAAATCACAAATGAAGTAAATTCGCCGGTGGAATAGCCGCCTAAGCGGGACACCGAGTTTATTCGATTTTATAAGTGTTCCAAGTGCCATCCGATCTTGGTCGGGTTTTAGACCATATAATACTCTAGACACGCCATGCTAGAATTTCCGAGGGACCAAAATAAAATGACGTCACACACTGGCAAAGGCGCAAAAGCAGCTCCTTTTAGAGGCGCCAACCTATTACTTTCAAGTTTTGTTTAGTTAATTAATTGGAGTGAGAGAACATTTTTTAACATTGGTAAAACTTCTTTAATATTCAAATATTGAATTAGAAACTTTTAAAGATCAGTCTGGAAGTCCGTTATTTCTTCAAAAAAACAAACTATTCACTCTGGTGACCAAGTTACCTAGCAAAAAAGTCTCTTTTCGTTGCTAGGTAACCGGTGAAAAAATAAATCTTATATATACTGTATGGTCTAAATGTCGGGTAGTAATAAATACCGAGTTGGAAAATGAAAACGGATCCAGAATAATAGGGAAATAAGTGCAGATAATAAAAGGAAAACTAATGCTCAACCCAAATTTCGCGTTAAAGTCATCATCAATAATAAGGCAAATGATATAATATAACACGATCAAGCAACTCGCGACAAAGTTCGCCCCCAGAAAGTTTAGTGACTTCCAAACACTTCTGTGACCACCCCCCTCCCAATCAACCTCTCGGGCTCCTTATTTAGTTATTGTTCTGCCAGCATCCCGACAGCCCTTTCATGGACTCCGTTTTGCCCCCAAAATTATATTGCTACTCACCCTTAAAAAAAATTTACAACACGACAAAATGTCTGAAAAAAATTACCTATTCATTGAGCGTATCTTAAAAAGATTAGCGGAAAATTTTCGTTCTAAGAAAAATAAAACACTAATGGTGCCGGTGTTCTTATAAAAACAGACTTGAGATGTAACTTTCTACCTATAGACTGACGTACTTTTGCTTTTAACGTTTTTGGCTTTTAAACTTTCAAAGTTCAATTAAAGTTCTGAAAGATACATTTATTACATCCAAGACAGAACTACGCAATGAGTAGCGGCACTTCGCTGCCTAATTAGTAGCTGAAACTGAAATTGCGATCACATAAATTTACATATGGTGTCTAGAAAGGTTATCCACCGAACTGTCGTATCTGTATAAATAAAAAAATAATAAAAAAATAAAGACTTTTGTTCTAATACTAAAACCAACCTAGCGGAGTTTGGGCTATGAAGCCCTATCTTGCATTCATCTATTAAGGCCCCGAGATCGCCTGCTTTACATGCTCTCAGAAGCATGGGACTCGAACTTACAATCTTTCGGATGAGAGTCTCAGTCAGAGCCCGTACCACTACACTACATGTTCTGACAATAAATTTACATGTGGTGCCTAAAAGGGGTTAACTGTCGCATAGGTATAAATAACAAAATAATAAATAAAATAAAGAAATAAATGGTGACTTTTGTTGTATTACTAAAGCCAACCTAGCGGAGTTAGGGCTACAAAGCCCTATCTTGCACTCAGTTAGGCCTGCTTTACATGCCCTCCGAAGCGTGGGACTGGAACTAACCAGTAAGTCCTTTCGGTTGAGAGTCAGTACCACTACTCTACATGCTCTGACAATAAATGTACATGCGGTGCCTAAAAAGGTTTACGGTCTTATCTGTATAAATAACAAAATAAATAATAAATAAATAGTGACTTTTGTCTATTACTAAATCTAACCTAGCGGAGTTAGGACTACGAAGCCCTATTTTGCACTCAACTAGGTCTGCTTTACATGACCTCCGAAGCGTGGGACTGGAACTTACTACCTTTCGGGTGAGAGTCAGAGCAAGTACCACTACTCTACATGTCCTGACAATTTGTAGCTTAATTTATTAAGGATCCGTTCGAATATACGTAAATCCCCTTGCTTCCTATTCAGACAGGGATCGTCGTCATAGTAGTACCGAGTAGATGGATAACTTCGTTAGTTAACTAACAAGTAAGTTAACTGACGAAGTTGACGATACTATGGCTTGCTTTATACAGCGTCGTAACCTGTCCTTAATTAATAACAAATTGAAACGGGCCAAAATATTTTGTGTTGATCTGCAGCCAGCGCCAGCGGTGATAAGAGCGCATGGCGGTACAGCAGTTGAGTGATAAGGACTTAGTTCCGGGCGATTGCACCCAAGTGGCTGGCTAGACCGAGAGCGAGACGCAGTACGTGTCATGGCTGTATTTACATACTTCCACTCAAGGCTATCGAAAAGGTGGTAACAACGCTAACCAAGCTTTCGATGCGGAATTTTACTAATTTCTAAGGTTCATAGATCAAGTTCTTGCTGTATGTGACGGAATTTCAAAATACAAAATATTAACAAATGCATTAGTACAATTGAGTTGCCTATTAGCAAAAGCAATCCTCTCCATTTTTTTCAGTTTTGAGATATTCGCGCCATTTTTTTTATTTTTCAATACTCTATCCGATAAATCAGAAATTGAGACGCAAAAGCAATTCTAATACTGTTAAAATTAGCTTTAAAAACTGTAATGTTATACCTCATGGCGTTGCAGCACAGCAGTTTTTTGCGGTTTCTCAAAAAACTACCTGGGTGGAGAGGATTGCTTTTGCTAATAGGCAACTCAATTAGATAATACTGATAACACGTTTTGTACGATTGAGCGCTAATTGCCACCATTTTGTGGAGTTGGATTTGCAAGATCCCTGTAAGCCAGAGACTCGGGTTCTAATCTCAAAACTAATTTAGTTACCGAACAAACCATTGAAAAAAAAAAAAAAAACAACAACAATACGTACAATTATAAAAATGACAAAACAGAAATTGTCATGATGAAAACCAAAAGCAACCAAGCAGTTCATAAGAAAGCCTTGAAAAATGTAGTGCGCAGTCAAGACACACAGCCGCATGTTCTCTTAATTTTTACAAGTATTAATGAGGCAAGCGAATGACTAAAGTTTACGACCCTGCCTTGGTTAATGATGCGAAAAACTAAGGGGCTCTGTTCCGGGAAAGAAAAACCAAGATGGCTGCTTATTACCCAAAAATGATAGGCCGCTCCCAGCTGCCACTCCTTCAAACCATAAAAATAGCCTGTGCGCCCAAATGTTCGGGTCGTTATGCTTTGGACAAATTTGGGACAAACACATAGCAAGACACTTATTATGCAGTTTTCTGTTTTATTAGTGTTGTCGATTACTCGGATGAGCATTACAACAAGGGTGGTCCTCTCCATGTTTCGGATGGACCAAATATCATAACAGCGGTTATTAATGATCATCAGAATAGCAATGGACTCTGTAGATCTGCAGCTGTCTCCAAGGTCCAAATTACCATGATGATAGGCAATCTTCGACAGAAGAGGCGTTTAAAGAAGAAGAATCTGCTGCTAGTGGAACATTATACTGTTGGTATTCTCATTATTTATTTGTTTTTCATGCTAGTGATTTATCTTGTGAGTCATAACTTAAAAGACGGGCCCAGCGGGCCAACTATGCCGTTTAGTATTAAGTTACTCTTGAGGTTAAAAATGTAAGCAAAACTATTTTAAATAGCACTTTCCATTCTAAAAGTCATTATGTTTACATTTTTAATCCCAGGTTAAGATAAAAAAGAGAATTTTAAAGTCGAAAGTGCTATTCAAAATGGTTTTGTTTATATTTTTAACCTCAAGAACGGCATAGTAGGCCCGCAGAAGTACGAGCATAACCTGAAGACATAGAACGAGATGCCAAGTTAACAAATTTCCGGGGTTAAAAATGTAAACAAAATTTTTTTTAGAATGTTAAGTGACACAGTGCCTACAACGGCTAAATCACTCTTTAGACGCCTCTTGCAACATGATGATGTGCAATACATTTGTTTATATGAACTATTGTTAATCTATAAAATAAGATAATCTAAAAGGATGTGTTTTATCACAGTTTATATACAGTAATTTTTTTAGGATGTGTTCAAAGAGCATTTGTGACAATATAAGGGCTCTGTAGCAATTAATGGATTAGCGCACCTACGTATGTTGTTTAAAAAAAAAAACCTTAAAAATAATCTTAACCAGATCTTTAGAAACATTGGTTTTGCCTTAGGCGTGTTACTCCACTTGTCAATATTCCGTCATTTGTGATTAAAAATCTCAACTTTTTTTTAATCACAAATGACGGAATATTGACACATGCCTAAGTTGTCTATTTTAAATCAAAACTCACAAACAGAAACAAACAAATATAAATTATTTCCACTTCGAGCAACTACTTGTCAGATAAAACACACTTTGTAACTATCAAAAATCAAGCAGACGTGACAAGGTTTCTAGACAAACCCAGCTACCTTGCAATTTTCATTCTTAATTTATTCTTAAATTCTACTAGATAACGAGTTCTAAGAACATGAAGGTGAATTACAATTTTACAAATGATTTTTGTTTTACAACGTTTTAATGCATCGATGCAAAACTCCACGAGTAAAGCATACATTTATAACGCAGTGCAAACTTTGTATGCAAGCCCTACTTTACGGCCTATTTTAGTAAACGTGTACGATACAACCAGACTATTTTCCAAGGATATCCCGCACTAAAACAGGCATAAAAGCCAAACATAAAAAGACGAAGAACAATAGGCGCAGTACTACTAGTCGGCCGTGAGTAAACACACAGAGCGGGTAGCCACTGCACTGAGGGGGGCGCGCGGGGGGCCCTGGGAAAACTGCTCAGCTGTGAATCAAGCCATTAAGCTAAGTCTGGCCCAACGATACAGAACGGAATAGAATGATGGCAACATTGTTTACCTTATGAGGCCAATCCGAGAATACTACTACGCAAGTCAATTTAATTATTCCTTCAAATTCAAGCCTGCATATCTTTGAATTCCTGAACAAATACATTGAACTTATTAAGGTGATTCTTTGGGGAATGCTGAAAGCCTCAAAATTTGTCCGAAAACACCCAATGAAGCCATAAAGGTATTTTTGAAGTTATACATCTTTACGATCGAGAGTGAATTTTGAGGATGAAGCTGCCATTTTGTACCCGTGTTTTAGTTCTATCCGTACGTATTATTTCTTGATATAAATCACAATATTTGCATTTAATATAATTATTAACACTAAATATTATTAAATTATTACTGTTAAATATTTATTAATACCTAACCTAACCTGGTTATTTAATATTTACAAAATAAAGAAATTAATTTAATAAAAAGTTTGTGATAAAAATTACAATCGAACGTCAAATGTGTTTTAGTTCTATCCGTACGTATTATTTTTATTTTTAATGATGGCACGCGTGTACATAAGTACACACACCCATTTTTTTAAAACGAGAGTCCACGTTTATGGCATATGCGTCCTTATATATGGAAAGATTCACGGGAACTTTTCCTCTTTCATAGGGAGGGAGGGGGGGGGGGTCCGTTTTCGAAAATTATACTTCGATATCAGTCAATGCAATCGATAAATAGGGGTATTTGTCCACACACATTAATTCTGGGTTTTTGCAAGTAAATATCTTGATAGCTTCCCACGGCGGCAATTCCACCGGCGACTTTACTTCATTTGTGATTTTTTGTTTGTTTTGTTTTAAGGAGACTATTATATAGATACTTAACTAATAACTTACATATTATAAATTAAGTTATAACATGCTAGAGACTTATTAATGATGTCTGCTACCATATTATAACTTAATTTATAATAGATAAGTAAAGTATCTACATAATAGTCTCCTTAAAACAAAATAAACAAAAAATCTCAAATCACAAATGAAGTAAAATCGCCGGTGGAATTGCCGCCCATGCGAATAGTGGCACCGAGCGTCTGTCGGTTGAAAAATATACAGACTAGCAACCTTGAACCGGCACTGATTCAATTAACACGCGGTCGGTATTATATCATAGCCTGTGAATTATTGCAACTTACTACAACATATTAAATCGACCGAATTTCCGCATAGCCACTAACTCGTGCATTTTAATTTCCTTTGTAAGATTCAGCACAGCCATTTCTGTTTACGAACCTTAAAAACCTTAAAAACTCATAAAGTGTAACACTGCATTAAGGTGGGAACAATGTTGAACATTTCTTTCTTTTTATTTTTTTTTAAAGGACTGTTTATGTACCAAGGCCAACGACCCCATGGATTCGGGACATTATTTGTGTCAATCTCTAAGGGAGAAAAAATTGAAAACTCACCAAAAAATATTAATTTATCAATTTCAATTTCCCGTGCATTTCGCACTCATTTGTTTAAAACAATTGAATAAACCCCGGTATTATGTTAATCTAATATCGCCATAATAGGGCTGGTGGAGGTCTTTGCAACAACAATAACAATATTAGAGCAGCCACACGTTTTATATGCTTTTATAGCAGTATAGAGCATTAATCTGTGTGACAGTACACCGACACAGAGGATACAGGCGGAATGCTTATGGCTGCAAAACACGCAAAGTCCATAGCCTTTATTACAACCCATTCATTACACCTCTACACATCCCGAGGCAATCACTTACTGAAAGGCGACATCGCAAACTCATTTTCCTACCTAAAACCCATTAGGAATATCACAAAGGGAACTATGTAAAAGCTCGAAAACAGCAGAGCACAGGACTTTAGGCTTGAACTTTACATGTTAGTATAAGGAAAGTGTTGTGATGGTTCAAAGGATTTACACGTTTTGAGGTCCCAGGAACCAACAAAGTGGTTTTTACGAAATGTCTGTCCGTTGGTCGATTTGTGGACAAGCAGCTCGCTGGATTTTGATAAAATATATATACTTGCATTAGGTTAGGTTGGTGACCCTTACAAGTGCAATATCTCAGGAATGGTGGTCCTTAGGAAAAAATTATGTAGGAACCTTTTTTATAGAGAATTGAAAGAGCTACTACATTTTTAGTTAAAAAAAAACTTTTTTGATAGAACTCACCGTTTTCGAGAAAAACAAAAAAAAACGGAAATTTTGACCTTTGACCCAGAATAACTATTTTAGCACACATGGGATCGATGGGGATTTCTGACATTTCATTTATGATGGTAAACCCAAGGTCTGTACCAAAATTTGGCTTTCCAGCAATTTTTGTTATTTGGTCACTGTTTTCATGTGTATTTTGACCGGGGTATATGGCAAGCCATTGACATTGCAGGCAACAGTCGTTAGCTTGACTTAACCAAGCACGGGAACGAGTCAACGAAATTTATTATTCGAATCAAGGTTAAAGCAAATAGTAGGCTAATTGCAGTAGGCTAAAGTTTCAAAACCTTTGGTTAGACACGTATGTTTTCTTGTAAACATCTGCAACACTTAACCCGGGTACATTGCGACCGAACCGTATTCTCTAAATACTGTGAAAATCAGTGAGAAGTAGCGAAGCAGTAATTAAGTCATGGCACGTAGGCCCGCATAGGTCTGACGGGCCGCAGGAAGTGCCTGCAGGGGGCCACTGCCGAAACCGTGTTGACACAACGACGCCCGTAGACAACAGGAAACTATTAAACATGGCATATCTCAATACACCGCATTCAAATCACCCTCACCAAATATCTCAACACGCAACATTTACAGATAACCTCATTAAATTATGCACCTAAGCATTCTAAATGGTAATGAACAATGTCCAGAAAGGTGGAATTTTCTTAAGACATAGGGTTTCATACAGCATAATGCATCAAACTTGTAAATCAAACAAAATTGAAAACGGCAATAAATGAACCAAACAATTGAAGACTCAGTAGTCAGTATTTCTGCTGTAAAATTGTTGGCAACCCTGGTCGCAGTCGGGAATCTATTGCCCCTGGTCCCAACTCTCTGTAATCTAAATAAGAGGGTGGGGAGTGCTGATACTGTAAGTTAATAAAAACTATCCAAGACAGGAAAATGTATTGCAGAATTACTACTATGAGAACATCGACTATAAAGTTCTCTACAGGAGAGATGGAATATTCGCACCAGCCAAGGATATCTTATCAATTGCTGCTTGCTGCCACCCGATCATGGAGATTTGGGAATATTACAATACCCGGGTTTATATAATACCGCAGTAGTAAGGTGTCACGTGACGGTGTTAAAATATACGCGGGAAATTCAAATTAATAAACTATTGAGGGAAATACTAATAAACATTAAAATGTACGGACTGTAGAATTTTGAAATACAGGCTAGCAAAAATTTTAATTAATGGGTTAAAAACTCACAAAAAATATTAATTTATCATTATGCATTTCCCGCGCATTTGTTTAAAACAATTGAATAAACCCCGATATGATAATAATCCCAAATCGCCATGATCGGGCTGCTGGTGGCACCTAGAACGACGAGTAGTCAGAGTTGTCTAAAAAGTCGTGACAGGTGCCACCAAAAATACTAAGAGCTGCCCGATCTCTCCTATTTAGAACTTTAAATAAGCCTTGCAGTCACGAAGGGGATTAGTTATTGTTTGGAAGTAAGCAAGGTGTACTACGATTAGTCAAAGAAGACGTGGTAGGAGGCATCAGATATTTAAGAAATATAAATAAATAAGGAGTTTTTTGTTCTATTACTAAGCCAACCTAGCGGAGTTAGGGCTATAAAGCCCTTTCTTACACTCAACTAGGACCGCCTGCTTTACATGCCCTCCGAAGCATGACCAGAAAATGTAGGAAGTGTAGGACTCGAACCAACAACCTTTCGGGTGAAAGTCAGAGTCCGTACCACTACTCTACATGTCTTATTGACTATCCCTAGCGAGAGCGAATGTCTTATTTTTCCTACATAAAAACTAAGATGGATTGGGTTCAATGCAAAAAGGATAGTTATCAAACTCCGATAGGCGCTGACAAATGGATATATAAAGCGACTTTGACAATTTAACTGAAAATCTAGTTCGTTGTATTCAAAAGAAAACTTAAATTAGCATTTCCTCTCAAAGTATAAGGTAATAGTTGTCGAAGGAAAAGGTAAAAGTAGACGCTTCTAATTAAACGAGCATTGGCGCCAACTTGTTCAAATTATTAGTATGGTCCAAGGTAAATTGGGGGGAGGGTATCGGTAAGGTGCCCATTCCACCGACCGGCTAGGGCTATTTACAAAAACGGTGACGTGGTAGCAGACATTCAAGACTTTGAAGATTTAGGCGGGGTTTCCATCGATCTCGCATTGCAGAATGCAAATGACATTGACGGAAATGTTTGTTTTTCTTTTTATAGAAATCTATTAAAATGTTTGTAATTAACATATCCCATGAAGCCATTTTTTAATTTTAGTTTGTTTGTTTGTGATCTTAGTCTCTGATCATTAATCAATTTTAACTATGGCATAGAGGAAAACATACATTTCCTTTGCATTCTGCAATGCGAGATCGGTGGAATCGCCACCTAAGTCTTGAATGTCTGCTACCACGTCTCCGTTTTTGTAAATAGCCCTAGCCGGTCGGTGGAATGGGCGCCTAAGTCCCAGTCATATCAACTTTCAGATTGGTGTGGCCCCTGCAGTACCAGCCTTATCGAGGAAGTCGACGCCCGTGAAAACGAGTAGCCTTTACGTTTATTAATTTAGCTATAAGAACAGAGATCACATAACCAACGAAGAAGTGCTCCGTATAGAATAAACGAAAAGAGAGCTATTATGGCCACCATTACAACAAAAAGGGGCAAATGGGTGGGGCACATTCTGAGATACGAAGGGCTCCCCAAGAACCAACTCATGAGGACGACAGAGGAAGGAGTACCTAGAGGATGTCATGAAAGACCTAGGGTGCGACACCTACAATGGACTAACAAGGACCGCACAAGACAGACAAGACAGAGTGGAGACGAACACTACAACATCCGCTGCAAACCAATCAGTAGATTGCAACTCAAGAAGAAGAAGAAGATAAGAGCAGAGGCCTTTTTACACAACACAATGGAGTTAGTTCGCTCGAAATTTAGAAACTGAAGCAATCGATTCAAATTTTGAAGTACATAAAAACCTGTTTTTTTGCGAGGGTTCTGGTAATGATCAGGAATTTATTTTTCATTCAAATCATAAACGCAAGTAACTACTCTAATTTCAATACAGTATAAGCCCTCTTCCCCTGACCCCTGGTCTCAGCCCTAATCGTTCGATGACTATGAGGCCCCGTCTCTAGACTATTAAATAAATAAATAAGCATTTATTACAACGGCAGGAATTGTAAGTCCAACTAACCCTTTGTTAAAAGGTACTAGTCTACAATAGTCAGAAAGAAAATGTTAAAATTGGCTGTAACTAAAACACCCCAAAGTAAGATAATTAGCTACCAACGCTGAAGAAACATTGATAAAAATTGTAATAGCGAAAATTGAGTCGAAAACACGGCTTATGTTATCAGTGTGTGCCGTCACAGATGCTTTGTCGTTATCAGATAAATGAAGGTATGGTATTAATTTTGCGGCAACCATTACCACATTATTTTTCCCGGGGGGAATTAGCAGCTTTTACACAATGACCGGCAGTTTTAACAATGCGCCCCCCTCCGTCGAACATTCCACCTAACAGGGCCATGGGCGGTCACCTCAAGTACCAAAGCTCCAGGGGCGCCGAAAAGCACCCCTAGGAGTACTTTCCGGCTTTTTTATATTATTCATTGTGGAAAAAAATTATTACTTTGCATAGTTTTACGTAATAAAATAACATGTACAACCGCTCACGCCATCTCTGTTTTCAATTGCACTTGACGATGGCGTGAGCCGAAACTGGTTGTGTATGTTATTTTATTACGTAAACTGAACAAAGTAATAATTTTTTCACAATGAGTGACAGCAAGTTTTACAAAGGAGACTATTATGTTTATTTTATATACTATCTGTATTTGATTCTGGAAACGAAAAAATAACCAAATTTATTCGCGATATTAGGCACACTTCTTGTTGACTCTTACGATCAATAATGACACCTAAATATTTTCAACAAACGCAATAACGAGGACTTTCAGAGTTCCCACAATTAAGAATTTACGATTTACGATACGAGTACTGAATATTTAAATAAAATAATAATATTTTTTTTATCTTTCTCTCGCGTTCTTTTTTTCTTCTCGATTTAATTTTAAGTACTTATTAATAATACAATCTTTTATAGGGTTAGCATGAAAACAAGACTTTATAGTCTTATGAACAATAAGTCTTTTGCTTTTCAATAAAGTCAAATCAATTCAATTCAATATAAACGGCGATTTCTACGCCCCGAATACGTTAGTAGATCGGATAGTTGATCAAATGGGCTTCCTGAAAACTGTGCAACAGCGTAGGCTTAAGCAGACAGAAATCTTCTGAAGTAGACTCGAGTGTTTGTACCAACTCACTTGTTCCAACAGTGGTCGGCAACGTTTTTTTTACAAGTCAGGGAAATTCCGGGTTTTCATAAACTGAGACCTTTCCAAAAGCGTCAACGATTCAATTCAAGGCGATTTTCACAAATATGTTTGTGAGTTGTATCTTGTGGGAAACAAGATACAACTGATATTACAATGTGTACGATATGTACAATCTCGTATGCCATGCAATCACGATTTAAAAATGTCCCTTCATAAGCTAAACATGAATATGTGGGTGTCCATACCGTTGACTCAATTTTTTTACTATTCTAAATCTAATTTTTTCTTTTCATTTTTGAAATGGTAAAAAATGATAGCGTTTCCGAAGCGCCACTACGGAGAGCCCAAGGGGCTCGCGAGCCACGGGTTGCCCACCACTGATAAAGTGTGTGGTTCCGCGGTACGGCTCACAGCCCTAAGATAAAACCTAATTGCCGGTGGCCAATTTGCATGGCCGCGCAGACAATACTTAGTGCAACAACTCGACCGAAACCTACTCTTCCCCGAACTTCACATTTCCAGTACCAACTTCAACCGTACATTCCGATTCGCCCAGTTTTTTATGGCATGGGATCTGCGCAATTTTCAAGAATCGATGGCTTTGACCTTTCTCATATTTTTTTAATGCGCTGTAAACAAAGCGCGTGTTAACAGAATCTCGCAGTATTCAATATAATAATTTTTTTTCTTTCTTTCTTTCTTTTCCATATATATAATAATAATAATAATAATAATAATAATAAACGTCTTATATTTACGGGGCGAGACTTAAGACTAGAAAGTCTTTTTCTGCCTAACCCACGTCCAAAAACAATACGATTTACAAAATACATACGCTTATCTTAAACAGTCTTATTCTAACAATGCATAAAAAGAACTTATATTGTAGTAGTTGCAGCAAGTTATGTATCAGCTGTGCTAAGGCGTGTATTCCACTGGTCAATTGTACTTTAAATCTTTGATTTTGTCATTGACGGAAAATCAAATTCCAAATGTAATTAAATTGTAACTGTTGTACTTAAAGAAAAAATAAAGATTATTATTATTATTATTGTTATTATTATTAATTAATAAATAAAAAATAAAATAAAAATAATTCATCAGTGTTGCATTATTTATTTTTACACCCCATTCCACTTGTTTCCAACAATTGATCATTTGTGTTTTCAATTTTTTCCAAATTTGTAAGTTTGCCCGCCGTCTTTCTTTTAATTTTATAACCTATTAGAAATTTTATCATTTAAACTACGAAATAATTCGTTCGCTCTCAAAAAATTAATTTAAATTATTTATCATCTCTAGACGACGCCATTGTTTAATTTTAGTTTGTTATTGTTTGCAACGCGAAATTTTACTCTATGATCATTGATCAATTTTAACACGAGGAAATTAAAGTGAAGAATGTCATAGAGTAAAACAAAAATCTCAAATCAAATTTGAAGTAAAATTGACCAGTGGAATACCCGCCTTACGTTTCTAACAATTTGAATCTATTCGTTAAGCATCAAGTAGGCCAGGGTATGTGGTTTAAGCCGAGTGCGGTGGAAGCTGTAGTGTAGTGGTTAACAAGCACGATGCCCAGGGAAGGCGTAGATAGTTGGTTCGAATCCCTCCGTAATTCAGTTTTTTTCTTTTGTTCTTTTATTTGATACCCTATTTCGGATATAAGAAGCACTGTGTATCTTAAAGCTATGCCGATCGCGTCTTAAGGTTTTTATTGGAATGCAGCTGAGCGTGGTTGGTGTGGTATACACCCGTGTCGTTCTGCACTGCTATTGAGAGCGCATTGGACAACGAGGTTGTCCAGGGACCGTCTATGAAACAATTAACCTCTATTGCTTTCCTATTTATAGTACGTAGTATACATAATGTAAGAAATGCTTTGTGATATCCGAAATCGAGATTTCAGTGGATTTACACGTTTTGATGTAGGTACCATGAATACAAAAAAAGTGATTTTTACGAAATGTCTGTCTGTTCTGTACTACTCGGTAGATTTTGATGAAATTTGGCATATAGGTTCACAAAAATCATAATTATCTCAGGAAAACTTTTTATTCTGGGCTAACTCAATTTTGGTTTTTTTTTTATCTTATTCTCATTAACGGTTTCAACTTTTTTATTTAAAAATTCACATTATATAGTTTGGCTCTGGGGACAAAAAAAAAAATGAAAATACTAAATTTTATTGAATAAATGACTGAAATAATAACAAAACCTTAAATTTGATAGTGTTTGGCTTCATTGCGTGCAGTAAAATTGTGCATACCGTAAACCTGTTGATTTGTCATTGTTTAGCGATATTTTACAAGTTACGTTTTAGCTAAGTTTATTTCTTATTCAAGTTTACTTTATTAGAAATTTGGGCTGCCGACATCTCACTCATTTGCCATTCGCATAATAACAACTTTCATTTTTTTACACGATAATATACTACAATACTATACTAAATGATCAAGAAAAATGGTTTTACCTTTCTTTTGGCAGGAAGGGATGGGACCCCCGGGGAGTCTTTTTCCTTCAAAACGGCAAGCTGCTTGACGGCGCCGTCATAGTCAAACTCGAAGCCAGACTGTTTGCGAGATGCCAGCAGGTAGGCGCGCCATTTCGACGAATCGAAGCCCCAGTGACAAGTCTTGTGGTCATAGTCGTGAGTGTGACAGACAAATTGCTGCGGCGTGAAAACGTGATTGCACGCAATACACTCTATGTAGGGGGCCAGGGCGGGAGTGAAAATTCCCTCGCATATTTCCTTACCGAAACATTCATGATACACTTTGAACGAGGGATAGCCTGCACGTCGGTCCGACAAAGAGGGGAGCCCGCGGTGCAGCAGGGCGCTGCAGAGCCGTTCAGCGTCCGTCTTGGTGATGAGCCCGCAGCCGGGGGCACTGGACGGAAGAATTTCTTCCGCTTTCAGTGCTTCTATCTGCCCAGCGTTACAGCGCGAGCAGTATATCTGGAGTTTATCGCAAACACCGTTGATAGTAGGCACACTGAAGTTACTTAGTAGTGTGTTGAGAATTTGCGGAAGGCAGAGACGCTCCTCACCGCCTACGCGGAAGCAATGAATGACCTCACCCTCCAAAATTGTGGTGCAGAATTCCCCGCGTGTATCCGGCTCGCTTAAAATGGGAGTCTGTTGTATGGCCAATTGCAGAGGCGGGAAGGGCTCCGGCACACTCTCCGTTACTTTTGTCTCCTCCGTTTTCGGAGAGACCCCGAAAACCAGGCTTGGACCTTGCAGACTGTTGGTAGCACTTCGCTGGTACTTCTGTAGTACACTTTTGACACTAGAGGGGTATGGCAGCGGCTGAAGCAAGGTCTCCATCATTTCCGCGCGTCACTCGGCCCTACTAGCCGAAATATCCTCCCTCCAACACAGCGAGATCATCTCTGCTATGTATGCCGGCGAACGGCCCAACGGGAACTTGCAAGCACATGCGCACTCATCCCCCGTCATCGATCCCCTTACATACTTAATACACGTACACAGTTTTCGGTACCAGAAAAGTGTTTGGAACAGTGACACTCACAATGAAGGCCTGTCACACCAGTGTCAAAGGATAATGAACCCTGCCCTACAGTCAAATTACAATAAACGTGACGCTCCAATACTAACGCACACCAATATCTCTACCAAAGAACCTACCAACGGGACACCGCAATACGAACTCACTGTCAAAGGACTAATGCGGTTGAGTGAAAGAGTAACTTTACTTTAAGTCAAAATTTTGAGTCAAGGTTAGGTTAGGAACTTAAAATTGACGCCGTCATGGAAGGTACAGCCAAACAACTTGTTCAATTTACAGATTTAGCCCAGTAAGGCTACACAGCTGTTGTGGACTATACAGCGGTTAGGGCAACACCAAACACTAATAATGCACATTACTACGGAGCTGTGGCCAACTTTTTGAAAACCGGCGATCGACGGTCTGAACTGTTATGGTTGCGGGAAAGACTCAACCATATTCGGATTTGGGATGGAACTAGCCTGAAAAAGTCAGGGGTATGGGGTTGACGCATTTTCACGACTCACTGCCACAGAATAAAATTACTAATACAACAGTCGCGACAGTAAAACCTCGAGGGGAAGGTTAAAGTCCGACCGAAATACCGCGGCACAAATACCCTCCCCGGCACACAGTATTCTCACGACTGATCGCCATTTGCCGCGAGTGGCAGAAGACAGAAACTGGCGACACGCCGGCAGCAGCGCTCCTTGCGGATTTCTCCGATACAATTCATCTCCCGCCGGCCGTGGCTTTGGTATTGGAAATTGCAGGCTTTTGCTTTAGTGCAACCTAGTCATACTATAGCAATATAGAATCATAGCCAAGGCTGTTTGCAGCCAGGACATTTTGCTTTCCGATTTATACTTAGTTTACAAGGGCGGATTTTGCCTCCAATTTATGGGGGGGGGGGGGGGAGTCAGCGGGCAGGTTCGGTGGAATGTGGATTATAACATTAATGAAGGTCCGAGTTTTACATTTCGTAAAAAACACTTTTTTGGGTTCATGGGATTTCAAAACGTGTAAATCCGTTGAAATCTCGGAATCGAAAATTTCGACCATCACAAAGCTTTCCTTATACTACTTATAAATTGGAAATAGTTTTGAAAAAGTGAAAGAAAATTCACGCTCAACTGCATTGCGTGCCCTGCCATTATTGCTGTGTGGTAATGTGTTGGTCTGATCTATCTAGAATTTACGTCACCTCCAGGGACGGCAAGTGGTAGACCCCCCCCCCTGATTTTTAGGTTACCGACAGTGGCGTAGCCAAGGGGGAGGTCCCCCAAATTTAGGAAGTTTTTCAGATAATTATTTTATTCCCCCGGAGAGACCCCGGTCCCCCTATTTCCAGTTTTGTTAATGAAGTTCTCGTCTGCAAAATCAAAAATTTATTGCCGACAAACTGTTTCAGGCCTATTTTTTCAAAAAAAAAATTCTCCGGGCCCCCTCCACACTTCAGGCCTATTTTTTTCATCTTCCCCGGGGAGACCCCGAGACCCCTCTTTTTCTTCTCGAACCCTCGGGTGTCTGGGCAGGGGAAATTAATATTATGCCCCATAATAAGAAGTCCATGAGAACGGCTTTCCTCTTTCTATTATTTTACGAGAATGGGGGGGCGCGCCAAATTAAACCCAGCCCCCTTCGGAAACCTATCGTTACGCCACTGGTCCGTGGCCCTCGATAGTGGGCAAACTTTGTCTATTGATGTTGCATGAAAACATGACCCCCCCCCCCCCCAAAGCAAAATGCTGGCTATGCTATTGGTTTCAATTTGTAACTTACAAAGGAGGTCAGCCCCGACGGTTTTTTTTCTAAGAATGCTGACGAGAAATAGGCCTAGTGCGTTTTCAGTCGGAGCTAGGATCTTCTTCTGCCTGTTCTATCGAAGATTGGCGATCATCATGGCAATTTGAACCTTGGAGACTGCTGCTCTGAAAAGGGAAGTCGTGCTCTTGCCATTCCTCTGCCTCAGGGAGTCCTTCTATCTTCCCTTGGATTATTACATGCAGAACGCGATACTTTTCGTTTCTAATGTTAGTTTCCGTTTCTTAACCGTCAGCAAGGGCTCGGCTTCTATATCCATTCGGCGATAACTAAAGGCCTCTATCTGTAGGAATATCGCTAGATCTATCTACTGTCCGCAATACAATTTGCAACTACGATTGCTTCCTGTGTTATAGTCCACGCAAAATGATAAAAGTATAGACATGGAATGTTTTGATCCTGTGCAACACTATAAAAATATTCCTTGCACCATTTTGTGATACCTTGTTGCATTGGATGCAAGGCATAACAAAAATTGTGCAAAGAATATTTTTACAGTGTTGCACAGGATCAAAGCATTGCATGACCATACTTCTCAAGCCGGCCGCCATACCAAGTTGAATCCAGCGAACCAGAGCAGGTTCAAAGCTGCAGATTACTTGGTCGTGTGCACAGTGCCGGTAGGGAAACATGGTAGGACTTGTCCAGTCACCTCCGAACTAATCGTGTGACTTCACTGTGTTTCCCAAGTGGTTCGGAATCCACTATAATCAGGAGGTCCACTGTCCTATGGGCTGGCATAGGACAGTCAAGTCGGGGTCGCTCTATGGGCCCAAATATGAGTCGATATTAACCCGACGAACACTACTACTACTACCATACTTTTCTCATTTTGCGTGAACTTTATACTGTCTCTCTTACTAACTCCTCGGCCTATGGCCCGGGAGCCACTAAGCCTTTTTTTAGTTTTGGGAAATATACCTCATATGTGAATAGGCCTATGGATTCGGATGCCAATAACTGCCCCCCCCCCCCCGAGATTAGCTTCAGTAACCCGTTGAGACCTAGACAAGTGCCTACAATACCATCCTAATTTCTTAATTCCTAAGCCAGAAGGAGAAGATGTATAGGTAAAAGTTCATAGCAATGGTGTAATATTATTTTACAAAGGGTTAGTTGGACTTACATTACCTGCTGTGTTAACAGTCATTAGAGTCACCGAACACTAAAGCCCTTTAAATATGAAGAAGATACAATATAATTTTTTTTTTTTTTTTTTTTTTTTAAAGATTAACCGCGTATAAACAATTTAATGAATGTATCCGAATGACCTTTTCAGTCGCCTCTGTAGGTTATTACCCGTGATGAGTACGACACGTCTCCGATTGCATGGCGTGTAAAGACTCGCACAAGTGCAAGCACGTTACCACCTGGCCATCGAAGTCGCTGATACAATAGATATTTCAGTTAAATTATACAATACAAGTAAAGTATAAAATTAAATCGTCAGAATAGTCAGTGTAGAAAGCTTTCTCTAAGAGATGGTTTCTAAGCAATTTAGGGAAGTTAGAAGCGTTTCTCGCCGCTCTCAGTTCAATCGGGAGTTTTCTAAGTTAGGCGAAACCTTTTAGTATAGGATCCAGTCGCTCAGATGGTATTTTAATAGCCATATCAGGAGCAGCTTTTCATTGTAAGGTTATACGTATTTCGCAGATTTCTACTATTTCTGTAACCGTTAATCGGTTAAGTGCCATATCCACTTAATTTTAGTCCCCTAGTTTATTTCCTTTTTTTAAATATATCTTAAGGTAAAAATCAGTAAAATTCTTGCTGCGAATGGAGAGAGGCATCATGGACATGACAGTTCGTTCTGGTAAAAGGAAAAAATCATAAAAAGGCCGGAAAGACCAGGACACCCCCCTCCCCTTACTGGAGGTCAGATGTGCCGCCGGAAATGAATCCTTGGGGTGCGGATGTTGCCCCCGGTCATATTTTACCTTTTTGCCATTTTCATTGAAACTTAAGGACTAAAAATACACATTTTCATAAAAATTCCATGCATAAACATCCGTGCCCGTCCACCCACTGAATTGTTTTTCATAGTGTAGATTAGGCCTACTCATTTTCCAAACTGAAAAAAATACTTGGAATGGTAAGTACTCCAGTCAAATTTATGAGCAAAGCTACATTTAGTTTGTACTATTCGAAATTAACCATTTCGTTCGGTTGGATTTGAACTTTTTCGTGAAAGAGTCGACGGGAGAATCCTGTGCTGGAAAATGTTTGATTTTCTTTGGCGTCCATAGCTTATTTGCATTTTTGTATTGGCGTATTAAACATCATTTGAGTCGAAATTAAAGGATATGGAAAAAACTGGAGGTTACCTCTTCAACCAAAGTTAATTTAATGTCAGTGTCATATATATACCATATAATTTACAATGTAATCATTTGAGTCAATGAGCCTAACGGTAGTACCAAACGATAAGGGTTAAAAAAAGGTTTAAAAATATGAGAATTATTTATTGCCTTCCAATTCCAATGGTAGTATAAGGAAAGCTTTGTGATGGTCAAAATATTCAAAATGTTCGTTTCCCAGATTTCAACGGATTTCCACGTTTTGAGGTCCCAGGAACCCAAATAAGTGGTTTTTACGAAATGTCTGTCTGTTTGTATGTCTGTCTGTCGCTCTGTCTGTTCATCGATTTATAGGTAAACTACTCCGTCGATTATGATGAAACTTGGCATACTGTAGGTTCATAAAAATCATAACTCGGGATCGGAAAATTGTCTAAAAAATTATTCTTTTAATATTTCGTTTAAATTCATGTGTATTGTATAGTCGTTATTAATGTTGATAAAATGCGGTGGGTCGCTTGCTCCTTGATAGTTTTCTTCTGGGTATACAAAAATAAAAAAAAGTAAATTTTCATGAAAAATGACTAAAAAATAATTTTTCTGTGGAACCGCTGAACTTACCTTTCAATCGATGATTTCTACCTTCAGGTATGTTTTAGGTGTTGAATAGAGTAACAAAACTATACAGGTTGCTTTCCCAAAAAAATATTTGGTTTTGTGCAAAAAAGTATTTTTTGAAGAAATTACATAAAATGCTGTGGCATTATTACTGTGTGGTAATGTATTGGTCTGCCCGTCCTATAATATGAAATTCCATTGATTAATTCATTGATAGGGGCCGCAGCCAGAGGGGGGTCCAGGGGGCACGCCCCCCCCCCCCCAGGGATCCGAAATTTAAACATAGGGAAATTATTTACTATGTTATAACTCATTGCCTCTTACTACTAATTATTAAATTGGAAAGCATGTTCGAGTAAACTAGGACCGGTCCTTTTTAGCAAAATGTCAAAACGAAATTGCTGTACACTAGACTACAATTTATAGGTTAATTAATGCAGCTATACTTCATTTAGGCCTACTCCTAAGTCCTGTGGCATGGCAATCAAATAATTCTGCAGAACAGCGGGCCTACTATTAGCGTTTATTTATAATCATAACCTGGGATTAAAAATGTAAACAAGGTAATTTTTGAATGGAAAGTACTATGCGAAATGGTTTTGTTCACATTTTTAACCCCAAGAATAAGTTAACACTAAACGGCATAGTACTGATAGTAGGCCCGTAGAACAATAAATAAAATATTCAAATTAGAAAACATAACACTGCTTATTTCACGTGTTTTGGTGACAATGACATTCTACTAGAGCATGCATATTGTACGGCATAAAAATTGTATAAACGATTTACCAAAAGCACATTAAATTGCAATAAAAATTATTGTATACTAAAGTATGTACCGTATAGGCACGTTAGTGGCACAGTAGTGGTACGGACTCCGACTTTCACCCGAAAGGTTTTGGTTCGAGTCCCACCCTGGCCATGCTTCGGAGGGCATGTAAAGCAGGCGGTCCAGGGTCTTCCTAGTTGAGGGTAAGAGAGGGCTCTACAGCCCTAACTCCGCTAGGTTGGCTTAGTAATAGAACAAAAAAAGTCAATTTATTGATTTATTAATATAACATTAGGGATACCTGCAGTACCTTACAGTCCAATTTGTTTTTTCCAATACCCATATCAGCTGTATTGCAATGGATTTGCGTGAAATCTAGCCTTATGATTTCTATGTCGATGGGCCTAATTTTATTCATCTTTGTTGTCTTCGTGTTTTCCGGGTACAAGGTACGATTGCCTGTTGAAAGGTGGGGGAAAAGTCCAACTCAGCTCCTCCAGCGACCCAACCCATGTTGAGGCCTGAAAACACATTCATAATTCATATAATTTTTATTTAATTAGTGTAGGTATAAAAAGCCAAGACATTGTCTTCGCTATTTTTATTTCAAATGGAAACTTCTTATGGTGAAACTAAGTGAAACTTTAAATTCTGATCTGCAACCTTTCTGAGTGACGAGGCAGGAGGCAACGTAGTGTTGGGGTTGTCCGCTACGTGTCTCTAGTGTCGCTTGCCTTCGAACATCGGATAAAAGTCATACATATGCTCTTCTCGCGTTCTTTGTTTCTCGTTGTCAGTGATATTATAATTGTAAAATTTTTAAGGACTTTTCATGAACCCAGGGCATATGCCCATAGGTCCCATGTCCAATGCCACCGACCCCATGGATTTTGGACATTTTTTTTGGACGTGAATTTTTGGCCATTGGCAAACTAGCATACGTTCTCGATGTCAACCTACACCGGCTACAAGCAATAATGGACAAGCTGAGACAAGCTTACCATTGGTGCAATGAAGCAGGCGAAAGAATGACTTAACCAAGTATACTGATACGAGTCGAGTGATAGATAAATTATTAAAATGCTTCCCTGTCATACAAAAGTTTCCCTTCTATCGTCTATTCGTGTCTCTATACGAATTACGACACACCCTGTTTTTTTAGTTTTATTGTTATAATACGACCGATATTACCTATGTGCTTGTACATACCACGGCTAGAGTACAATACTTTAAAGCAGATTTTGAAACTTCATACGGAATTCTGTTTTAATTTAGTTGAACCTGGTTGTTATAGAAACACGGCTTCCAAAGCGTCTAATTCCCGTTGCTATAATTATTTGTATATATATGGTAATATGTCAATTTGCAATAGGTTAAATCCTTTTTCTGGGTGGGATTACGCATACAACAGCCTAATTGATGTTTTTTTTTTTTTTTTCAAAGCGTCAGAAGTGCATCAACTGAGTTTGCTCTTTGGGGACAATCATACATTTAAAGGAACCCCAATTCAACTTAATTTCTATTCCATTTCCAATTCTACTTATACTGCAATAACAATAGTTGAATTTTATGCAGTTTTTAAATTTTAATTTTTTTTTAAATAATAAATTTGCATTTGAAATACTAACTGTTTTAAGTGATGAGTGCGTCACTTTGAAGAAATTCGAGTAGAAAAAGTTCGTTCAAATTTTAGCTAGTTTCAGATTTAAGGGTATACTTTCACGATATGAACGCGTTTTCTGAGAAGGGGACTGGTCCTAACTCTCAGTTGTTGCACCCCTGTCGCATGGCGGCAGCAGCGCCGGCTGAGTAGGTGGGAGACGCTTGCCTTCACCGCCCACGGCGACCCTGCTTTAACCGGTAAGCAAATAACGGTCTGAACACATATGCAGCCACCTCCAAATCGTCCAGGTGGCCCACCACGTGTGTGGGAATGCTCGAGTTCCGGTCAATGATGTCGGCCACGGGGAGCGGGGCGATGTTGTGGAAGACCAGAAGGGGCTTCTCAGTGGACGACAGCGCGACAGGAGCGCTCCACGACGTCGTCGTCAGCAGGAGAGTCAAGCATATCTGGAAGAAAACAATTTGAAACTGTATAGTGCTGGGTCGCTTGACCAATTTTACAATTTCCATACCGTTAGTGCACAGTGCATGCAAGGCGAGAATGGATTTCCTCTCGGTCGGTTTCACTATGAACTACAGGACTACAGGCAGTAACGACAGTGGCGGACTGGGACTTGAAATCGGCCTTGGCATTTTCGGACACCGCGGCCACTTCCTCAGGTCAAAAAGGCTTTAGTAACAAAGTCAACGGTTTTCAAAATGCTGTTGTAATGCTTGTTTATTAACAGAAATTTTATTTTATTTTATTACTTTCCAATTTATACGTAGTATAAGGAAAGCTTTGTGATGGTCGAAATTTTCGATTCCGAGATTTCAACGGATTTACACGTTTTGAGGAACCAAAAAAGTGGTTTTTACGAAATTTCTGTCTGTCGCTCTGTCTGTCTGTCTGTCACTCTGTCTGTGTGTCTGTCTGTCTGTTCATCGATTTCCGGGCAAACTACTCAGTCGATTTTGATGAAATTTGGCGTTTAGGCGAAAAAAAATCATACCTAGAACTCCTTTTTCCTTTTTGGGGGTTCTATTCTCAAAAAACTCCAAAAAAACGTCTAAAAAAATTATTTCTCAGAAACGGCTCCAACGTTTTCTTTTAAATTCACATATATTGTATTCGTTATTTATATTCATAAAATGTGGTGGGTCGCTTGCCCCATGATATTTTGCTTCTGGGAGTAAAAAAATAAAAATAACTAAATTTATTGAAAAAAGACAAAAAATTAATTTTTCCGCGAAACATTTCTATCGATGATTTCTACTTTCAGGCATGTTTTAGGTGATAAATTGAGTAACAAAACCGGACAGGTTGCTTTCCCAAAAAACTATTTGGTTTCGTTCAAAAATTTTGTTTGAAAACATAACAGAAAATTCACGCATTGCGTGCCCTGACATTATTACTGTGTGGTAATGTGTTGGTCTGACCTATGTAGAGTTTACCTCACTTCCAGTGACGTCAGGGGGACACCCCCCCCCCCCCCCCCGAGATATCCGAAATTTAACCATAGGAAAATTATTTACCACGAAATTACTCATTTTCTCTGTCTGCTAATTGATCAATTGGAAAGCATGTTCGAGTAAACTCGGACCGGTTCTTTTGAAATATGTTACGATTTTTTTCCTTTGGAAGTCCCCAACAACTATTTTTGGTCCGGGCCTCTGGGCAAATGCCCGTCTGCCCGCCGGTCCAGTCCGCCACTTGGAAGGGAAACAGCTTCGCCAAAACGAGCCCGGAGGTGGCGCGCTTCGGGTTGTCCGAGTGAGCAAGATGGGGCGTGCCCTATGGGCCCTTACCGTGGTCTGGGACTTTGCTAATTTATTACTACTACTAGTGCACAGTTAACTACTCATAACAGCGTTCACAGTTAAAATAGCCTATTTCGGCGGTTCCCATCATCGCTTGAAAAGCCTCGGCAAGAATACTGCTAGACACCGACACTCATCCTTATCGACACTCTTCAAGCAAAGACAACTTTTTTGGCTAGTAATGCGGATCAAATCTCACTTAACACATCAGTTAGTGTGGTTCCCTCCAAAATAATTAAATCTGCGAAAACTGGAATCAGAAGGAAGACGCCAAGGTTTTTCCTTTTCCTATTCATCGCGGCTTCCCTCGGATTCCAAAATTGCGTAGGTTTGAGTGCCTAATTTATTGTATTATTATGCTCTCTCTCTTTTTTTTGCAGGAATAAATGTTATGTATATATACCATAGACATAGTAAAACAACAGACTCATCGTAAACATTCGGGTTGAAGCCGCTTGACTTCGGCTATTTCCGTAGTATAGGAGCAGATTGAGCCTTTTGCCATTTGCTGATACCATGGTAACATTTTATTTTTTATTTGATTATTTAAAGATTATTTACAATGGGAAATCATCCCACATAACCAACAATATTTTTATGCAGAGCTTGCAGTACTTTTAATTTAAATATCAAACAATATATATAATAAATATAAATAATAAATACAACAATATATTAAACAACAAAGAAAACAATAAAGAAAACCTTTAATAAAACTATTAAATTTGAATTTCCCACCAAAATGCCCCTATGAGGGGCGTGGTCGTGGCTTCAGTCCTCCAGCACAGCCGAAATACTACATGGTGGCTCCATAGTTTTATTAGCTCCATGATACTAATTTGTAAACCAAAATAGGTTAGCTGGTAGAGTAGCCCTTCTGCAGGCTGACCATGGCGATTATAATACCGGGGTTATTATAATACCCTGGTATTAAAAATGTAAACAAGATAATTTTATAATGGAAAGTGCTATTCAAAATTTGTTTGTTTACAGTTTTAATCCCAGGAGTAAGTTAATGCCAATCGCCATGATCAGCCCACTGGATGGGCTAAATAAGCTCGCCTAATATAATGACGTTTTTCATGCATTCATTCATTCCTAATTAACACCAAAATAACGGCAGCAAGAGTCAACAAAAACAACAACGATAGCCCCAGCCCCATTACGACCACAGGCAAAGCCTGCCCAGGGGAAGGTGGGTGGATGACACACGGCGGAGGGTCCCACTGGTAATCCCTTACTTGGTAAATGAATAAATATGAACCTCAGCTTCATTTACAATTCATTCATTCATTCGGAATCATTTCTATTCATTGGGATTTTCAATGGCCGGGGGATATTTACTTGCAGACTCAATATTATACTTTCCAGGAAACTTATTACTCCCCACCACCTGTTTCTCATTTCAAACTTTCAGGAATTGCGCACCCATTTTCCAACCCTTGCAACAAAACAATGTTTTCCTCTGCTTTTCCAGTGTCAAAGTCTTGCCTCTGGCATTGCAATTTATATGTGGCTGCAGGTAGGCACTACAGGACCTTATAGCTACTGCCACTGCTTATTTGTACACTGTACTGTATTACTGTAGGTCTAGATTTCATAGCCTATTTACATTACTTGTCGGCCTGTGTATACAGTAGATACCTAATCATAGTAATACTCCATCTCAAGAAATTAAATAGGAATGAGCGTAAAAAATATATGGAATATTTATAAAAGTCAGATAAACTCGATGTTCCGCTCATGCAAGTTTTCGAATAAACAAAGTATTCTAAATGTCACCCTATCGTGGTCGGGTAGTAGGCACATAACAGCGGGCTACTTCTATACCGTCTAGTATTAACTTATTCCTGGGGTTAAAAATGTAAAAAACCATTTTGAATAACACTTTAAAATTCTCTTGTTTACATTTTTAATCCCAGGTTATGATGAAAAATAATGGGCATAGTAGGCCGGCAGGTGGCCACCAACGGGCTCATTTTTCACAATTACAATTTTACGTTATATTAGGCTCGAGTAAGCCAGCTTTTCTGCTAATTAGGCGGTTATTCCACTTGTCAATATTCCGTAATTTGTGCATCAATAATTGATGAGATTTTTGTTTTAAGGAGACTATTATGTAGATACTTAACATATCTATTATAAATTTAGTTATAATATGGTAGAGACTTATTATTGATGCATAAATAACGGAATATTGACAAATGGAATAACCGCCTTGTAGTCCTTAAATGAATATTTATTGATATTTGCATTTGTTTAAACTGTTATTTTTTTGTTTTGTTTGTTTTTACAGTAATGTTCATTTTTCTGATTAATATATGAGGAGCTTGGTTACAAACATGGCCAACTCCGTTTTTTCACAAAATGGGGTTTTGATCCGAACTTGCAGAAATTTTTAATGTCCACCTGCACGTTATAAAATAAAGTGACAAAAGCAGACAGATTGCGCACAGAAGCGCTGAGAAGTCTAGGGTTAGCTATAAACTTAATGTAATTTTCAACAGAAAATCTGCTCTCCTGAAAAATTCTACAACTTGGAGTTGGCCATGTTTGTAAACAACCTCCTTATATGCCGATTCTAAAATGGAGAACTGAATGAAATCGGCAACCGCAAAGCTAGAAGACCAGAAGCGAGATTTGATTCCGGTACATTAGACCCTGATCAGCATGCACGCTACATAGAAACAACTAAACTGTCCGAATCAGCAAGCCCCCACAACGAATTGCCATCACAGACATTCATTCAATGTGAGATAAAATGGAAAATCGCGTGGGAAGACGCAATTTCACAATAATACATCTTGTAAATTTAGGGTAATCAACAATAATGTGTGGAAGTATTAAGAGAAAATCGGACACCCCACTAGGCGTTTTTGTGTGTGCAAAAATAAGAATTTTTGTGCACTGATACGATATGACCCCAGTTTTGAAAGACGAGGACTAACCGAATCATGCATCTTAACGCCTTCCAATTAAATACGGTCAATATTCCATGAGAAATTTGACTTGGTAGAAAAAACGGGAAAATCTTAACACACAGTTCATAAATTGTCGAATGGGCGAAAATGAGATACTGTTGGAAGTGGAGAAAGTGACACTTTAGTTTAACACGAGATTTATCGTTGAAAACACTGCATTTATAGAAACTTATCCCCGCTATTACACAATCGAATATTGTTCCAATATTCGAACCAATAAATATGGGTCCATGAAAAATTTGAAATTGTAATACCTAAATTCAGATTCAAATCGTATACTTCCACGTAAACATTCCAAATATTTCTCGATCGAATAAATATTGGATCTAATAAATAATATTAGAGTATGTCATCAAACGTCGAAAAGTTTAGCCTAAAATATTAATAATGAAATAACAGTCTCATTTTTTTTTTTTTTGTTGGTAAGGCAGAACAAAGCTCAAAATATCTATCGTACATACAGAAATTCAATAAGCCAACTCATGAATTTACTATACACTTTATGCACAAAGAATTTTAATTTCTACAATTTAGTTGATTTAAATAATTCTGGAAGCAATAGGGATAGTTAGTGGCTTTAAAGGGAAGGTAAACGAAAGTTTTCATATAAAAAATTGTTTATTAGCCCGACCTTTTAAGTAGACATAGCGATTCGTAAAAATTCTACAAAATGGTTAAATGAACAATTGCATCCTCATCGTTACGGGTACCTCCAAGTATAAACACTTTGAAATTAGCTTACTAACTACTGTATTTGTATTGCGATTGAATTACATGTACTGTATATCCAAAAGCTAAGCCGCACACGGGCTGACTGAAGCCTTGCGGTGCTTAATTTTGTTGTAGTGTGCACTCTGTATCGAAATTGGATCAATATAATGATAATAATAATAATGCAAAATGGTTATGAACAATTGCATCTTCATATTTGCGGATACCTACTAGTATTTAAGTCCCACACTGGCTACATTTTCTGGCCATGCTTCGGAGGGCATGTAAAGCAAACGGTCCCGGGCTTTCCTAGTTGAGTGTAAGAGAGAGCTTTATAGCCCTAACTCCGCTAGGTTGGCTTAGTAGTAGAACAAAAAAAGTATTTTTTTTATTTTTTTTATTTAAGAGGATTTGTCACGTAGAAAATTGGCACCCCAAAATTAAATACCTTTCATTTTTTATTTAATTAACTCAGCAAGTTGTTAGAAATTTGGCTCATCTCAGTTGTAGAAGACTACTTCGTGCATCATATAATCGGAAATTTATACTTTTCTGTTTTGTAGTTCTTCCAAAAATCCCAGAATACACGTAATTTTAGTCCGCTCTGGTATTTATGAAAGAACTGAGGTACCAAAAATTTAATATTTCCTATTACATGATGCATGAAGCAGTCTTCTACAACTTCCATGTGCCAAATCTTTTATGACTTGCTTTGTTAATTAAATAAAAAAATAAAAGCCAATAAAAGCAAATAATTTTGGGGTGCTCATTTTTTATGTTAGTATATCCTCTTAACCACTTTGAAATGTATCATTTGAGCTTTCCCACGAAGGGTGGCCTTTTGTAAGGCTTACTTACCAACAGGACGCAGATAGACATTCTCCAGTAAGCAATGCTACTGCACTGTGCTGCTGGACTATACTGGTAGACTGAAAGCCCTTCGGAGCTCGCCTACTAATTATATTACTGCCATTATCGGTAATTAGACAGGTTACAATTGTACATGACTAGATTTAGCCTTAGCACGCGGGACATCAGGTTATAAACGGCCTATGAGTCACAGGTCTCCTACAGGAGCATTTCAAATTGAATCAAAAGAGCAAAGAATTCAAGATTTCAGCCCTCGGGCCGTAGCGCCAATGAGTAACTAAGTAATAGTTCAAGATATGGCTCAAGAAATGCACGCAGAATTGCAGGTTTTCTCTTTAACAGTGGAATGAGTTGTCTCCGTTGACCGTTTGCACGTTCTGCCGGGATCTTGGCAACTCATGATGGACACCAGCGAGACAGCGGAGAAATCACGGTAATTCGACTGAGGCATACTGTGCAAGGATTTGGTCTATTGCAGAAGACTGTTCCATACGTAGCGTACGTATTAATTAAGTAATTAAGTCCGCGATTGCCGAGCACGTAGTAACACAATCTGGACACACGGTGCACTACAAACAAGTGACTGTCTTGTCACGGGCTACTCAATAATTCCCCAGACTACACAGAGAAGCTATTGAAATATATACAAGCACCAACACAATTTCAACAGAAAGGAAGAAGGCTTAAACAAACTCTGGTATCCGGCGCTGAACAAAACAACAACGAAAAGGATGACGTCAGCCAATTGGGAAAAACAAGGTAATGGAAATTCCCCAGAGGGGCATGCTGTGTTGAGAGCGAGGAATTGCTCGCTCTCAACACAACAACAACAACGTCCGGGTATAAAGGTCAGTGCGCAGCCCCCTACCCAGTCACTCGCTACGGAGCCACCGAGGTACAACCTTCGAAGTCTACGCAGCGCTACTGAAGATGTCGACCGCAGATGTTGACGAAACGTTTAGAAGTTCACTTTCAATTCGACCACGGCCCATCAGCCCGGACTCTACTGGTTCCTCATTTGACTCCGGCCGTGAAAGCCTTTGCAGTTACAAAATTTTTAGTCTCTAGTAATTTTTATGAAATATACTACTACACCAAAAATTAAAAATACCTTAAAATTTGATGCATGGAATAGCCTTCTACAACTTGAAATAGACCAAATATTTAATAAATTGTGTAGTAAATTAAATAAAAAAATAATAATTGTCAAGTTTCGGAGTGACGATTTTCTACGTCCCATATCCTCTTAACCGCCAGAACTAATTACTCCACGGGCACCACAAGCTGCAATGCTAATAAAAAATTTATATTCATTCCCTTCACTGTCATCTCATTAATAATGAAAATTATTCCCAACCCCAATCCCGACTCAAATATTCATTGGTCTCATTAAAATGATTGCTGATCAATTAAATATCGAGCGATTTATAATAGAAACTTTCAATGGCTTTGAATTAAAGGTGAACGCCTTGATTTTGTTAATGAAATTAAATAATAATCCGCTTTCAATTCCCGATTGTAAGCTGTAAATTGAATTATTTTCAAGTATCGGTCTTCTTCATTTCAATTGAATTTTATAATGAAAGCTCCTTTACACAATTTAATACAATTTGATTATTTTGAAAGAAATAGGAATAGGTATGATAAAACAGTAGAATTTGATGGGCAGTAATCGATCAGAAACGTTTCGTCAACATCTGCTGTCGACATCTTCAGGGGGAGTCGCAGTGAGTATAACTTAAAATAACCTACCAAATTGTTACCTTCAACTTCAATGGTAATTTTTTATTAAGCTAAAATTTACCAGCGGACAATACTTGTACATACCGGTACCTTAAACGGTAGAGTGCAGTATTCCAGTTATGAATCAATATTTATTAAGCATTATTCGTGGCTCACACATGCATAGCCATGAGTTCATTAATTGTTCCCATATTATAAGGGCATCTAATCCTAAATGAAGAAACCAGCGCAGATTGGGCGGAATTTAAACTACTAAACAGGGACTTGGAGAGAGGGGAAGTTGGGGGCGAGGAAGCATGAAGTGACAGGCTAAACCAAGGGGTTGTGTCCTTGTCTTTGCACCATTAAGCACGGGAGGTTGGGAGAGGACGGGGGGGGGGGGGGGGGGGGGTTAGCAGACGAAGTTTGTGTTTGTTAGTGGCAGCAGTATCGGCAGCACTAGACAACAACAGTTAAGTCCCTATCTACCTTCTTCCTATTAAGTTTTCCAATTAAAGCGCCTTATATGTCTGCCTTAACTAACCCTCTCACATGCCTATACATGACCTGATAAGACTCTACGCCTATGGCAATTCTCTGCCCCCCCCCCCCATTTGCCGTGGTCCCCTAGGGGTGGATTCGCAGTTTATAGGGTGCTTTGTCGTGTAGGTAACGAAAGATAGGTGGTTGCCGGGACTAGGGATAACCCAGTTTAGTTGTACGAGTAGAACTCGGTAACAGTGAAGAAACAAATAACTAATACGAAAGGAACTAAACTTAACAAAGATCCCTCCTCCTCACCGCTGAAGCTTCATGCCATTAAATGGGAATGAATCTCGTATAGTACAGGACCTAAGTTAGTCTAGAGAACTTCTAGCTTGGCCTGAACCAGGCCCGTAACCAGGATTTTATTTCGGGGAGGGTTGCGATTCTATAATACGTGAAATTTTAATGCTATCTAGTGTAAAATAATAATAAATCGGGGGGGGGGGGGCGCAGCAAGTTTGATAACCAGCTAGATTCGCAATTTTGCTTCAAGATGGCGGCCGATCAAAAACTTAAAAAAATCATGTCGCAGAGGGATGTAATAAGATGTGACTGAAAGCCCGTTTAGTATTTTTATACACGATAAGGGCAGTTCACACGTTTTACGACAAATGAGCGATGTTGAGATGGCGGCCAGTCAAAGTGAGAATAATGTGATACTTGCACAAAAGCTCAATGCTCATAGTCGTCTACATAGCGTTTTAAAAAGTGGAAAGTGGGGTCGGCGCATGTGCGAAATGCATTCTAGTGTACTTTAATATATAAAGTATAATAATGTATATGTTATCAATCAAAAGGAGGAGAAACCGCCACAGCGGAGTCGGCGCTTTAATGAAATCTCCCTTAATTGTAAGAGTGGACCGAAAGGCCCAAAATTTGCCCATATTCGGCCCATTTAACAATAAAGACAATTTTCTTACTTTCTTTCTTTCTTACACCTGATTGGACAGAAGCGAAGGGGATGTTTTTCATAAGGATCGTCACTCGTGTGCAACTGTACAATAGGTACTGTTAGAACTTATATAAATATATAAACACAACTTTGCCATGTATTTTTTGAATTGGTGCGTTAGGCTCCATTCGAAATAAACTGGTCTTTGAGTTCCAAAAAGCCCATTTTGAGGAAAGACATTTAATTTTATGGGTATAAAGTGCCGCCTGGAGGATTTTATTTGTATTTTTTATTTTACGCAGCTGTTAATGCTTTTCCAACAAAGTTGGTTATACAATATTATTGGAAAACATACGAGCCTGGCAGCCTGCGGCACTGCAGTATCACAATATACACTTTCCTTGGTGAACCTCCCCCTTTCCCCTGCCGATTCAGGAAACACTGAATTTCATCGAAGTGGTACCTCCATTATTTATGCCTACCTACGTCCTGATGAACCAATAGAAGAGGGCGGCCGAAGAAGGAATTCATAGATCGACTGAAGGAGGATGGCGGAGCTCGAACGTATCAAGAACTGAATGATGGGTGGAGTTGCAAAGTTGCTGTCAACCAATCGTTGCGATTGTGACCTCAGAAGACGCAAAAAGTCCATAAACTTATTAGTTCACAGGTCATACATTTTTGGACTGCAAGTTTATTCGTTAAAAAATTATGTATTGTGTTTAACTTTTGACCCCAGCGTGAGAAGTCATTTTTGTACTTAGTGCTGGGAATTCATGCTTTGATTTTTATTAATTATTCAATTATATATATACTTCCTTATTTACAGGTCAATTCTTTTTTGTTGTTGAAAAATACACGGATTTTCTATCTAACTATCTATCTTCTAATACTAGTCTTCTTTTGTCGTGGGGGAGTAGAAGAAGCCCCGATTTAAAGGGATGTTGCCAACCTACTAACGTGAAATTAATTAAACTGCCTTAAAAAAGTCACTATTCAAGTTTAACCATATTTTTACGCAAGAAGATGAAATATGGTATGCCATAATCAATGAGCAATTATAAACTCAGCGGCCCTCTTAATTAATTGATAACCCTTTTCAGGGGCTTCCCTGGTTAGAGCCGTGCTTGTTGATTTTGTGGAACTTCGGGAAAACTTTCTGTGCAAAGGGGCCGTTATGATGAATGAATGAAGGAATGAATAAAATGTATTGTCAACGCATATCTGGAAATAGATTCAGCACTAAGTACCCAGAGGGACTGAGTGTTGCTCAATGACATAACAATAATTTCTTAAATAATGGTTCATGGGGGTTCAAACCCCCCCCCCCCCCTGAAAAGAAATGGCTTGACACTAGACTAGATAGAATCGGATTTTGAGAGGAAAAATAAAAACTACTACTTTCAGGTTTTTTGGGGCCTTTTTGGGCCGTGGTCTATTGGCCTCATTACTAATCCGGCACTGTCGATAGGCGCTAACTAGACTTTAATGTAGTTTTCCGAGTTGCGATACCCAAACATACCAATGGTGTTGACAAACATGGGTTTACCTATCAGTTAGCCTGGGCCTGAAGAAGCATGGGCCCTATAAGAATACAAATCATAGATGTTATAGGCAGTGGCGGCGCTAGAAATTTTAAGGCGGGGGGGGCATGGGGGGGGGGCATGACTTCTACCTGGGGGGGCCAGTGAAAAAACAAAACATTTTTCATAGGGAGTAGCATTGGCATAAATTCCCAAAATTTCTGGGGGGGGGGGCTGCAGAACCCCAAGACTTAGATTCATTACGGGGAGTAGGCATACTGTAATGGAAGTAAGTAACTTGTTACAAATTGTTTCGGACGTTTTTGAATTACAATAATTTTTCAATTTAACAAAATGTCAAATATCTGAAAAGTGGGGGGGGGCCGGGGGGCCGAAGAAACTGCTGTGGGGGGCAGGCCCCCCAGGCACCCCCGTAGCGCCGCCACTGATTATAGGTTAGCCTTCTGAGAAACCGTCCAAATTTTCTACCTAAATTATCTTCAAAACGGTTTGTAAAGTTTTAAGGTAAAATGTTCCACATTTTTTGTAAACAAATGACCGTCGGAAGTTGTAGCCTAAGACATGTCAGGACATGTAGAGTAGTGGCACGGACTCCGACCTTCACCCGGTTGTTGGCATGCTACATTTTCTGGCCATGCTTCGGAGGGCAGGTAAAATAGACGGTCCCGGGCATGTCTAGTTGAGTGTAAGAGAGGGCTTTATAGCCTTAACTCCACTAAGTTGACTTAGTAATATTGTAGAACAAAAAGCCATTATTTATTTATTTTAAGTTTTTGTGCCTACTTACAACGTAAACAGGCTGCTATAAGCTTTCATTAATTTTACTCCAAAATTGGAAATAGTCGTTGGTACCTACCTAGCATAGTATAGGTACTTACTTTGTGACCCCTGTGCATTTCAGTCCATTACTTACGTGAGCCTTTCGCAGCAAAGGTCTCGACTCGGCCGAAGTCAAAGAGGAACCTTCCCAGGGGTCAATGACCCTCGTTTACGATCCCCAGACTGGGGTTCAAAATTCAAAACCTTTACTTGTACACAGACCCCAGCATACTCCATACAATTCGATACATTTTCCAGCATTCACAAGCGATGCCATGAATAACTTTACCAAAGTTGAACGTTTTTTAACAATCCGATACACTTTTATTCTCTTGCCCGAAAGGTTTTTGAAAACCGGTTTGTAATTTATTTTCCCGGGAAAATGAGAAACAAGATGAATTTCAACAAAAAAAAAACCTGTTGATTAGCGACGTTGGTAGTCGTACGTGATGTTCCTGCGGTGTTTCATCACACATCCATATTTTTTTTTGTCAGGAAATTTTATTCTTAGATGCTTTCATGAAAATTACGCTCATGGATTTTATATCCTACGTGTTTTTACGTTGCTCTCACGTACGAGAAGACGTAAAGGTGGAGGTTCTAAATTCTTGGTTCTCAAGTGTGATTAAGGTTGACTTTTGCGAGAGTCGTGACGTTGCCTGGGCTTTGTTCATTTCATTCGGCTTGACAAGAAAAGTTGGTATACTTGCTTAAGAGGACATGCTACGTAGAAAATTAGCACCCCAAATTTTGTTGTTTTTATTGACTTTTTTTAATTTTTATTTAATTAACAAAAATTATTAAAGATTTGGCTGATGTAAGTTCAAGGGCGGATTTTGCCTCCAATTTAGGGAGGGGTCAGCGGTCAGGTTCAGTGGATTATAACATTAAAAAACATAATTATTTTTCATTCCCACTGTAAACCCATTGTTAACTAGTGTAAGTTAAGTTAAGTTCTGACCCCCGCCCCCTATAATCCGCCCTTGCGTAAGTTGGGATGTATAGTAGTTAGAATCTAACTGTTAGAGTGCAAGCCTTTTTACTTGTGAAGGCAGAATGGGTATTGCTGGCTGTAGTAAATTTGCAGAGCTTGGCGTGTCATGGCGGGTCACCAACAACTGCAGTGGCCATTCATGGAACGGCTAATCCACTGCAACTGGACTGGTTACTGCAGATATAATCCGCCCATTGAGACACCGTGACATGCGATTATCAGCATCCTGCAAAATTTCATTCTCTGTTGCAGCAGCAGCCTTACAACTGCACTGTATTGTACATACCAACGGGACTTGGCTCATCTGTCTGACTTTATACGCGCTGATTGATTCATGAATTCGAATAAAATATATAGTAGTTTATTATGATTATTATTAACATAACTACGTAGAAGGTCTTCTTTGCATATCGTACTGAGGTGACATTTTGTAACCAACTCGACCAGACAAACCCCTAAGAGGGTTTTTGGTACCCAAAAATTGTATGCCTGTACGTTATTGTATTGTTGTAATGTCCAGAGAGTACTGGACAAGGAAAAAAAAAATTCCCAATTAATCAACTATTGAAAAACGGAAAACAGCAGCTTAACCTTGTTAGCAAAGACGTCCATGTCTACTCAGTATCTTTCATATTCCACTTTCCATAAGAAAACCCACGTTTGGTAGGAGTAGCCTTAAGGGGTCCCATTATCGCATGAAAAGTTTCCGTCAGAAATATTGCACGGCACTGCCTTACACATTTGTTGATGGCGGCTCCTACAAGTAGTCCTTAAGCTGAATGTTGAATCCAGCGGACCAGAGCAGGTTCAATGCTGCAGATAACTTGGTCGTGTGCATAGTGCCGGTAGGGAAACATGGTAGGACTTGTCCTGGTCACCTCCGAACTAATCGTGTGACTTCAATGTGTTTCCCAAGTGGTTCGGAATCCACTATAATCAGGAGGTCCACTGTCCTATGGGCTGGCATAGGACAGTCAAGTCGGAGTCGCTCTATGGGCCCAAATATGAGGCCTAAGTCGTTATTAACCCGACGAACACTACTACTACTACAAGTATTCCTTACTGATACTTTTCAAGCGATGGTGGGACTGCACTTCAAACCTTTTTTACTATTCTCAACTGAGGGCGAAGGCACGTGCATGCTCAGCGAGTGGATTGGTGAGTTTTGCACTAATCCAATGTCGGAGATCCGTCCTCGTGTGGGACAGGTACACAGGGAATTATTCATAGGTTGCCGCTGACGTTATCTTGAGCCAGCGCCATTGCTGACGTGCCCAGAATACTGACTAGTCCCGTTTTATTCCAGATTCTGGATGCTAATCCACCCCATTAAAATCTTTACTGGTATCAACATGCACAAGGAATTCATTTGCCTCATTTTTTGCTTACATCGCCTCATCGCCCCCTGACAAGGTATTTTGTAAAAAATAATCAGGGCTATGTGAACAATGTTTGCCATAAGAGCGTAGAGGACGCCCACTTGACGCTGTTGGGGGGTCACAAATGCTGAGGAGGGGGTTGGGGGGGGGGCTGCAGATGCGATTGAAGTCGCTCATTAATGCAAACTTTCCAACTACTTGCGATGAGGAGACGACACTCCATTCTTGTCAAGTCGGTGACATCCTGCTGTACTCCTGGCAGCTGATGTCACCCCGAGTTTTCCGGCGACTCAGCCAGGACGAGTTGTCAATCATTTTAATGTTATACCAACGCAACGTTACATTAGAATAGATTGATAACCGCCAAATATAACTCATGAATCTAATGAGTCCGGTCCCATGATGCGGAGAGGTCTTTATAGGCACTAGCGGCGCCAAAAGCAATTCGGGAGATTATTGTCTAAATATTTTTAATTCTCGTTTTTGTTTGCTTTTGAACAGCAAACGAAAACGGCTTTGCCATGAGAATATGTGCCCTTCATTGTGCGTTTTAAAACTTCTCCAAAAGTTCAAAAGAACGACAGAATTCGGCTGACATAAAATTTGGCGAAGTTATTGCCCTAAACTGCCTCCCTGTAACTTATGTAACAGGTTTTCATTATAAGAAAAAAAAATTATCACCCCCCCCCCCCTTGAGGACATTAAACCATATTGTATATATTTGTATGGTGTATTTTAGGTAACTTTGCCTCATTGGGAAAGTTTTGAAGTCTTCTCTGAAGCTGAAAATTTTCAGTGCACGGACATGGACGAACCAATCTGAGAATACTACGGGATTCAAATAGGCTACTTGAGATCAAGCTCGTCTGTTAATAACTAAACAGAACACCAACGAGTAAAGAACAATTATGCATGCATGTAGTATTTGTTTTATATATATAATATATAATAGGAGAATGACAAATTATTGAAGTGAAAACTTCTTTAGCGGCGTTGAGCACTTTTGATGTTATTTTAAAAAAGCTCAGCATTAAATTTCTATGATGAACAAATTAGTTCGGGCTTCTGCGTGCTCGTGAGGTACCGTTGACAACCTTTTGCACATCAGAAATATTACCCCATACTTTAAAGCTTTGAAATATCAAATATGCATTGACTGCGGCAGGTATGTATTCGTACTAGACTATAGTGTAATTTTTCTTAATTTTATTACCAATCATAAACACGATTAACTTTCAAAATTGGGATTTCCACAGACAATAAAGTTCAAGGGGAAGTGCTAAAATGTACACAAGGAGACAATCAAAGTTTATACCTACCTATAACTGCTCTTTAACTTGTTCAAAGAGCACGTTAATAGATGTGCAATCTGGTGTATGATTGTAAGCAAGGCTTGCGATATTAAGGGAAGGGACGGGATAACATTGGCCGGGCACTGTCGGTAACTTACTTAATTAACAGTTTAATCGACAGTGAACCCGCCGGCCCCAACAGAACCGAATAGTTTGCAATTTAGGCGTTGTTGGTTGCTGCTTTACTAAACTTCCTAAACTCCTCCACAAACCCCATGGCCTCGAGGGACTACCATAGCCTGCCCAAGCTAAAAGTCTATTTTTCTTTTTCTTCACTTAGCATATTAGGCTACAGTAGAACGCCGATTATCGGAATCGGTCCTAAGCGTAATATTAAGCTTGAGAATCCTGTCTTTACGTGGTTCCTGCAGCAGCGATCTATTGGACAACCGATTTTATGTGAAATGTGAGCGTTATTGTAGAACTGTGTTTGTTAAATACATACCCATGTTAATGAAGTGAATTCTATGCGTGACAGTTCGTTTTTCTTTATTACTAGTCTATGTCCGATTATCCGAATTGGTCCTAAGCGTAATATTAAGCTTGAGAATGCTGTCTTTACGTGGTTTCTGCAGCAACGATCTATTGGACAATCGATTTCAAGACCGATTTTATGTGAAAAGGCGCGAATGAGCGTTATTGTAGAACTGTGTTTGTTAAATACATATGTTAATAAAGTGTATTCTATGCGTGACAGTTCGTTTTTGTTTATTACCAGTCTATGTCCGATTATCCGAATCGACTTCAGTCCCAATTACTTCGGATAATCGGCGTTCTACTGTATTTCTTAACAGTGGTCCTGCCTTAATTCTAAGTACCGTATATTAATTACCAACATAATACGCTAAGGGCATATTCTAGTATAGACTACTCCCTATAACGTTATTGTTCCCTTTAAGTACCCAATGCCGATATTCTTCACTTAACAATTCGACACACTGGTCCACGAACTTCTAGCGTGCCCCACAAACAAATTATATTTAGGTCAACCTATGTTTTATGTTGAGCTATAGCCTGCTTATAAAGATATCCCATCAGTTAAGGCGTACCTATGTTAAAAATCAACTATATTATTGTATATTCCGTGTTCAGTCAAAACAAATATGGTAACCCTTCCTATAGCGTCATTTTTTTTTAATTTTTCAATATTTTTACCAAATTTGAGGCATGTTCCTTACTCAAAACAATGATTTTGAATTGGCATTCATAATATAATATTAATGTAAAATTCTTTTCAATTTGTTAAATGAAAACGCCGGCTTTTTTCAAGGTTGTAGCGTTACAGGGATAGATTCAGACCGATTCGACATTTTATGGAGAACTTTGTTGAGGAATAAGGTGAAAATATCTTAACTTATATCTTGAACTGTATTGGTTACTTTATCTTTTACCAGAAATTGTAGCGGGTTACCAGAAAGTCTTACTTTATCAGATGGAATGGGCGGAGGTAAGATCCAATAACCCAATATCGACTTCGATGGCCAGGTGGTAAAGTGCTTGCACTTGTGCGGGTCTTTACACGCCATGCGATCGGAGACGTGTCGTAACTCAACACAGGTACTAACCTACAGAGGCGATTGAAGAGGTTCATTAAATTGTTTGTATGCGATTAATCTTTAAAAAAAAGGAAATATTCAAAAAAGCCAGGCACAGGCATGTACTATATATACTCATGCAGTACAAAGGAGGCGCACACGCATACTGGATCTCTGCATTGCCTGAAAGCAGGTACTGCCCGAACCAAGTTATGATGTTGGAAGTACTCTTTAAGTTTGACCACGGCCCATCAGCCCGGATTCTACTGAATTATCTTATGACTTTATTACATCGTACCGGCCCATGTATTATATTGGGGCAAAATGTTTGTTCTACATTATTCCTGAACGTCAATGCGTTTTTCTTAAAAAAAGTCACATACAATGTAACAGCAAAGGCTTTCACGGCCGGAGTCGAATGAAGAACTAGTCGAATCCGGGCTGATAGGCCGTGGTTGAAATGAAAGCGAACTTCCAAACGTTTCGTCAACATCTGCGGTCGACATCCTCAGTGGAACTGCGTAGACTTCTAAGATTGTATCTCGGAGGCTCAGCACCACGGCCTATCAGCCCGGATTCTACTAGTTCTTCATTCAGTCACATACAATATTATAAAAAAAATTTATGCCGTATCTGAGTGCGATTGTATTGTACATATGTACTCAATACACATTTTTTGAATGTGTAATAGAGCCTATTACCGGATTACGACTTCAGTTGAAACCGGAATACAGTATCAACTACTTGACCCTCATTTGTAACAAAGTTGCACATCCTTTTGTCGACAAATGCAAAACCCAGTGATGGATGCAAGGTGGCATGGGAAAGAATACTGTATCGACAGCACCCCTTCAACGGCTCTGAAACCACCCCAAAAACCCAAAATATGAATATTAAACATTTAATAATCGTAAAAATCAGATTAAGTATCTGAATGTAAGTTGATTACGGTTGTAGAACGGAATAACTGGGCGGTACTGGCCTTCTTAATTGCGCGGAGGGTTCATTCGCAGGGCGGGGATAGGACTGGGCAATTATTTTGATGTACAAGAAAAGCCAGCAGGGACACCCTTCTGACGTCTGAGTCCTGCTACATCTGTCTGCTGGCAAATGTTGTGGAAAATTTAAAAAAAAGTGAGTAATATTCGTTTAGGGGAACTCTGGAGTCTGCAGATACTGACTGGCGGCTCCCACTTAGTGTAGAGTGTAGACTATGTTGGTGACGACTACAACAGGCTTCCGCAAAAATTATGGAATTTAAGGTCTTCAACATACTTGGCAGCCACGCGGTTTCCCCTACTGGTGAAGGAATGGTGCCTATGAGGGTTGGGTGGTCCCAAGCCCAAAGGTAAAGCATTACTTTTAAATAAATAAATAAATAAATTAATATTGACTTTTTGTTCTATTACTAAGCCAACCTAGCGGAGTCAGGGCTATAAAACTCTTTCTTACACTCAACTTGGAAGGCCCGAGACTGCCTCCGAAGCATGGCCAGAAGATGTAGTAAATGGGGGACTCGAACCAACAACCTTTCGAGTGAAAGTTGGAGTCTCTACCACTACTCTACATGTCTTGACCTTTTATATTAAGTCTAGAATCACGACGGTTCGTTTCCGTTTCTTTTCGTCTTCAAAGCAGCAGAGCTTCTGAGTAATTACTTATGGTGGATCCCTAAGGCGGGGTTTCCACCGACCTCTCATTGCAGAATGCAAAGACATTGACGTGGTAGCAGACATTCAAGACTTAGGCGGGTATTCCACCGACCTTTCATTACAGAATACAAATGACATTGACGGAAATTTGAATTTTTGTTTTTATAGAAATCTATTAAATTGTTTGTACTTAACATATCCCATGACGCCATTTTTTAATTTTAGTTTGTTTGTTTGTGATTTTACTCTATGATCATTGATCAATTTTAACTGGCATAGAGTAAAACAAAAATTTCCGTCAATGTTATTTGCATTCTGCAGAGAGGTCGGTGGAATACCCGCCTAAGTTTTGAATGTCTGCTACCACGTCAATGTCTTTGCATTCTGCAATGAGAGGTCGGTGGAAACCCCGCCTATTCTGTACCTCTTCGTAGTGAATATTGAAGTGCTTAATGTTGACTGAACAGATAGGGGGCCGAGTTTGAGTCGCGATACGCGAAAAACAGTCTTTTCCGTGCACTCTTTTTATTTATTTATTTATTTTATTGTTATTTTTCTTTTTTATAAAAACTGTTAATCGCATTCAAACAATTTAATGAATGTATCCGATTGACCTCTTCAGTCGCCTCTGTAGGTTAGTACCCGTGTTGAGTTGAGACACGTCTCCGATCGCATGACTTGTAGAGACTCGCACAAGTAAAAGCACACTACCACCTTGCCATCGAAGTCCTAGGTCCTAGGGTTGGGAAACTGGAAAGGTGGAGGAACTCAATGAAGAGTGAGCGACAAAGGATGCAGAAGTCAATGGGAAACCACTGCATTACAATGCGGTATTCCTTAGTATAAGAAAAAAATAATCACAATGAGTGACAGCAAGTTATACGAAGTTACTAAGGAGACTATTACTTGTATGTATATTCCCTGGAGTAATCATCATGTATACAATTGCCATGATGATCGCCAATCTTCGATAGAAGAGGCATTTGGAGTGCGTTGATGTTTTCCAACGAAATCTTGCTTTAAATCCTAGAATATGTGTATTCATGGAAATGAAGCTGAAAGAAAAGGACTTGAAGAAAACGAAGAAGATCATAACTCGTTTTTATCGCAGTTGAAAACATTTTCTCGCTCCCTTTTTAAGATACTCATATTGGAAATCAATTACTATTGAGCATTTCCCGAAAGTTTGCAAAATATGTGAAAATTCCTCTGAGGTTGAATGCGGATGAAGGGGTAAAGGCGTGGAGAGATTTGGGGGAGGGGGGCGGGGGTGCTGACTGTTGCAGAAAAGAGTGCGGGAATGGGTACGGCTGTGGCCGTAAAACCCTAACGGCGAACTGACGAACAGTTTATGGGGGTCTGTACGAATTGTTCAGCTGTTCTCAGTTCCGTTCTTTTGGATAATAAAACTTATGCTCACAGTGTTGGGTTGAGGGGAATCGGAATGGAGATTTAAGTTATATTATTGTATCATATTGATGTTATAAGGAAGGCCAAGTCCTAAGGTATATCGAATAAAAATTTGTGGTTTTGAAAGTGACTTACCTACGTGGAGGCTTTACTCTAGTTGCAAGGTCCCTCCTAAAATTTTCTGTTTTTTAGGGTTTTAAAATTCCTTTTGTGATTCCTGTGATTTGTATCCTCACTTAAAAATTTATGGCACATTATGATGAAGACCAATAAATCCCTTAAAGAAAGACTTTTGTTCTATTGCTGAACCAACCTACTTTGGGCTGAAATCAAATCAAATCAAATGTATTTAATTCCATCTCAAGAGTACAAGAAACAAATGAACAATTCCCAACCCCAAATGCTCCTAAGAATGTGCTTGGGGAGGGAACATACCATACTAGACTAAATTATAACAATGACATGTGTGCCTCAAATGGCTAGCTATGCTATTGAAAAAAAGGAGAAGATATATTACAAAGATATATTACAAATGGATAAATAGTTAATAAAAAGATTACATGATATGTATTATTTTCTGATATTTGGATTTGAGTGAATTGATTAGCATCGGAAAAGGAATAATGCTGCTTTGTATTGGGCTGAGTGGGAGGTGAGAGCTTTAGTAAGAAGTCTGATCTGAGGATTTCTTGTGGGGTAGTTATGTAACGACTGATGTTGGTCAACTCTTATTTTAAGATCATATACTGCTTTGAGTATACTTGCTTTATAGATATCGAAAAGAGTCGAAACATTGAGAAGTTTGTATAGTGAGACTGCCGAGAAGTAGTAAGGTTTATTGGCGGACACTTTGAGGTGCCCATTCCATTGACCGGCTAGGGCTATTTCCAACAACGGTGACGTGGTAGCAGACATTCAAGACTTAGGTGGCGTTTCCATCGACCTCGCATTGCAGAATTGACGGAAATGTTTATTTTCCTCTATGCAATAGTTAAAATTGATCAATGATCATACAGTAAAATCACAAACAAACTAAAATTAAAAAATGGCTTCATGGGATATGTTAATTACAAACATTTTAATAGATTTCTATAAAAAGAAAAACAAACATTTCCGTCAATGTCATTTGCAATCTGCAATGCGAGGTCTGTGGAAACGCTACCTAAGTCTTGAATGTCTGCTACCACGTCACCGTTGTTGGAAATAGCCCTTGCCGGTCAATGGAATGGGCGCCTTAGGATATTATTTAGCGCTACATTAATTCTATTCAAACTAGTATCATGCGTTCCTCCCCAAAAAGCAGCTAGTGCATATTGGACAATTGATATGGCTCTTTCTCTTACACTCAACTAGGAACGGTCGGGACGGCCTATATACCTAGGTATATTAGGTATACTACTACTATGTTCTTATAACCAGGTACTACGATAATATAGGCTACTAGCAGCCATAGCACGAATAGAAAATGTTAAATTAACCTGTGTTAAAGTTATAGTTATGGGTTAAAAGACGTGAACTTGCTGTCAACGGGTTATGAAAGTTTAAGATCCTGAAAAATTGATGCATTTTACCTATATATGCAAGAAAATCGTCTAAACAAAATGCAGCAAAACATAGTCCAATAAACTGTAGGTAGCTCACAAATAGAGATACTAACTAGGCCAAGATTTATTAACCATTGAAAACAGTAGCAAGATTAGCCAATCTGTACTATTCAAGTACCCTCAGTGACATCCTGTATCAAGCCACACGATATATTTTACATTACGTTTAGGCATGAGAGAGGAGTAGCTTATCAGTGGAGCATTGCGATGTACTTTCTCCAATCTACACCCCCCCCCCCTACCTCCGACCTCAACCATGATGAATAGGCCAGTTTATCCTATAAAGCCCAGTAATGTGTCACGGTCGAACTCTACACAATAGAGCCCATCTTCCTTCCGGAGTCTGCGACTATCCACATAATGCAAGGGAAGACGGTAATCCTAGGAGGAGGGCCAAGATAAGGCCCGTAAAGTTGAGAAAGCCCTCGCAGGGTTTGCATATGCTAATAAGTCTTTTGTCCACGTTGCCATAAACTTTGGGACACCCCGCGCGACTGTATTGACACATTTTACGTCCCATATCTAAATAGGCCGGTTCAGATGGGTTTAATGGCGCAACCGAATTTTCAGTGTTCCCAGGTGAGAGTAGCATGGGTCAAAATTTCGGCAGTAAACATGCCAAAACCCCAGGGACGGAGGACATGAGGGGCGGACTCAAACGTCAGCTGGACAGTTCCCTACATAATTAATGTGATTTGTTCCAAATTAAAGTTATAGAACGAAGAAGATAGTTAAAACGCCAATCCGGAAAATGGTAAATACAGCATTGTTTAATGGAAATTGGAAATAATATTCTTACCTAAATAGCGGGCATTGGCTATAGAGCCGCCAAATTGGGTCAAAGATGCAGCAGGGTTATTTAATTACAAAATACTGGCAAGACGAACTTCTTCTTCTTCTTCCTCCTTAGTGCCGTGGTGCGTGGGGTCGCCTCGGGGCCATTTCTTGTATTCCCCCCGGTCAATTGTCATTCACTTGAGCTCTTCCATAGTTTTCCCCCCTTTCTCGGCCAGTTGTTCAATTCTTTCTTCGAGTGTTGTTCTCGGTCTACCAACGGGTCCCCAGCCTTGTACCCCTGCCTCGACCAGCTTCGGGGTGTTCCTTTCTTCTCCTATTCTTTGTACGTGGCCGTGATTGTAGCTGCATGGTCTCCAGTACCTTCTCTACTAATTCCCCTTGTGGATCTTTCTGTATGCGTTCGGATCCGGTACCATCTTGTTCGGCCTGGAATCCGTCTTAGTCACTTCATTTCGGCTGTGTTTATCTTGCTTAGGCGCTTATTCCACCAACGTCAATAGTGATAGTAAATGTAGTATTGACGGAAATTTGAATTTTACTGCCATAGTTAAAATTGATCAATGATCATAGAATAAAATCACGCGCTGCAAACAATAACAAACTAAAATGGCGTCATGGATCGATTGATGCGTGCATCAATGAAAAATTGAATTTCCGTCAATACTACATTTACTATCACTATTGACGTTGGTGGAATAGGCGCCTTAGGTCAGCTAGCTGGTAGTGTAGCCCTTCGGGGCTAAAGCTCGTCTAATAGACTATGTCTAAAGACATTTTTCACTTAATTTTATTTCACTCCCATATCGCCTCCAGTTTTACTTCTTATATTCTGGTTTTGGTATTCTGGGTGAAAACGGTGTTGCGGTGGTACATGTGGAAAAGTATGCCGCTATTGTTTGTTGGACTTGCCCTAAGGCGGGGATTCCACCGACACCGGCTAGGGCTAAATACAAAAACGGTGACGTGGTAGCAGACATTCAAGACTTAGGCGGGGTTTCCACCGACCTTGCATTGCAGAATGCAAATGACATTGACGGAAATGTTGGTTTTTCTTTTTATAGAAATCTATTAAAATGTTTGTAATTAACATATCCCATGACGCCATTTCTTATTTTAGTTTGTTTGTTTGTGATTTTACTCTATGATCATTGATCAATTTTAACTATGGCATGGAGTAAACCAAATATTTCCGTCAGTGTCATTTGCATTCTGCAATGCGAGGTTGATCATTGATCAATTTTCACTATGGTATAGAGGAAAATAAACATTTCCGTCAATTCTGCAATGCGAGGTCGGTGGAAACCCCGCCTAAGTCTTGAATGTCTGCTACCACGTCACCGTTTTTGTATGTAGCCCTAGCCGGTCGGTGGAATCCCCGCCGAAGCAAACGTATTCCAAAAAATTCCACATAAAATGCAATACAACCTCCATAAAGCCATTTTCAGTAAATACATATTATTTTCTGGTAAATACTTACAGTTAGAATAAAATGTTTAATATTGTAATTACCGAATTGCTTAAGTAAACGAGTGACATTGTTAATCACCTGTCGTACCCTTTTCAATTAACTTAGTGCATGTATTTAAATAAATGTAGTCATTGTAAAATGGGTTCTAAGCTGCCAAATTAAAACTGTAAATAGTTCAGGTACCGTACCTAAATCAAAATTGGGGATGAAGCTTACTATATAATAATATATACTCAGGGCACAATGTGCGGGCTGGGATTATGTGATTATTGGGTTTACCCTTCTATTTACTATTTACAGTCGAATCTCCAAACCCTTCAAAGGCTCCCTAATCCTTTTAAGGTAGGTAATCCTCGATATGTTAAGATCATTTGCTGCTTAATTTGAGGCTTTACTTGACTGCTTCCATTCCAGAACTGCTTTCCAACCGACTATTTTGATCCCAGCAAGCTATAGCTTAAATACTTAGGTAAGGTAGTGATCATGAGTGCTGCGATAGAAAGTAAAACGATTTCAAAATCAGTTTTGCAGCACACTGTACATCTGTAGATTTTCATTAGAAAATGATTTTCATATACGGTAGGTAATGAATCTCTTCTCCTTTTAATGGTTCTTTTATTGAAGATTGGCGATCATCATGGCAATTTGGACCTTGGAGACTGGTGCTCTGAAAAGGAAAGTCGTGCTCTTGCCAAACTACTGCCTTAGGTTTTTCAACAAGGATGTTCTTCTGCTGGGTGCCCTCTTCCCTTGGATTATTACATGCAGAAGGCGATACTTTTCGGTAATGAACGGTCAGTTGTATAGTAACGTATCCTACAGTTACTTTACTTTTGAAAAAAAAAATTAACGAATTGTTATAATTTTTTATTGTGCCTTTTGATGATACGATAAATGGAGTCATTCATTAAGCCTCAATTACCTTTGAAATATAGCCTAATGTATTATAGAAAATAATATTTCAATATTTAAAAACTGCCTGAAAGAAGACATTTATTCCCAAGTTTCCGCAGGACATTACTACCTTATGAGCTAGCAGTACAAAAACTTGGGACATAAAATATGTTAAGAGCCGCATTTATGTATCACTCTACAACTTTTTAATGTTGCTAACAGTCACGCTGCCTCGGCAGATTAACGAGCGCAGTTAATGCTTCCCAGTTATCAACTTTCTGGAAACGGTCCCTACGTTCAAACTTTATAAGCAAAGACATCGCTGACGGTAATAAAAAATTAAAGTACGCCACAGCTGGTAGTACAAGTTAGTGCAATTTACTAAAAATTAGTCAGAACCGAGGAGCATATACATATATAACTGCCCATTTTATAGCGCCTTTAGATATGGGCCGGGAGTAAAGTGCAAAAATTTTTCAATTAGTTAGTTTACTGGTTTTCTGTTCTCAACGAGTGTTCTGTCACATTAAGTTCAATTTATCAATAGTACCCTGCCCGATGAATTCTTAAAGAGAAAAATTAAAATACGGCGTACACGATTTAGAATGTAGAATGTATTTCTAAGGCGCCCATTCCACCGACCGGCTAGGGCTATTTACAAAAACAGTGACGTGGTAGCAGACATTCCAGACTTATGCGGGGTTTCCACCGACCTCGCATTGCAGAATTGACGGAAATGTTTATTTTCCTCTATGCCATAGTTAAAATTGATCAATGATCATACAGTAAAATCACAAACAAACAAACTAAAATTAAAAAAAATGGCGTCATGGGATATGTTAAGTACAAACATTTTAATAGATTTCAATAAAAAGAAAAATTCTAATTTCCGTCAATGTCATTTGCATTCTGCAATGCGAGGTCGGTGGAATAGCCACCTAAGTCTTGAATGTCTGCTACCACGTCACCGTTCTTTTAAATAGCCCTAGCCGGTCGGTGGAATGGGCACCTTATGGGACAATTGCCATTTGCGCAAAAAAAAAAAAAAAAAAAAAAAAAAAAACAGAGACCCTCACTTAAACTGGGAGCCTGCTGTAACATTATTATCGTTAATATGTGTCCCCATCATAAGAAAACATAATGATTGGGAAAGGCCCATTGACCATGTAAACTGTTTCACTCAGTCACGGTTACCCTCATCCTTTCAACTCGAGAGTTGTTTATGAAGGCAAAAACTCCACACTGAAAAGCCTTTGAATATAAACAATAATAATCATACAATTTTGAACTGTAATTGCATTTACAATGCGGGTTCCCATCACAGCCCTCATACACGGAAGCACAAACAGGTCCTCTTTTATGACGTCTCTTTGTGAAAAGGGTTCAGTTTTTCGTTTGATTATAAAGGTTGGCTGTAAGGATGGTTTTCTTTAAATTTTTATAGCTTTTGCCGTTTTATGACTAAGTATACGAGCTCAACATCAAATGTACCTCAATCAAAAACCACTCCCTAAGTCAAGTTTTCAAAAAAAATAGTGTGTAAATTCTATAAGTCATAGCCGCTTAAACGGTGTGTCATTAAAAAGCCTGAAAAGTCTTCTATATTATGTTATAACTTGTGTTCCTCAAGGTTTCATAGATTTTGAATAATCTGCCCTCGAATGGCAGTAGTCGTAGGCTTTTTAGAATGTATCGCACCGTGGACTTCAAGAGAGAGAGAGAGTATTCTCTGCTACTGGTTAGGTGCGATGCTCCCAATGTCTTACTCTTATTCAAATCTTCGGTTATTGTTCTACCATTTTTGACGGTTTGAAGATTTTATAGCAACATTATGAAATAACATCTCTCGGTTTAGTGGAAGGAAGAATTAATAACGCAGAATGAAGTTAAGTGTAAGATGTACGACGACGACATGGTAGGTACGAATGCATACATTATTCAGGACATGTAGAGTAGTGGTACGGACTCTGACTGTTGGTTCGAGTCCTGCACTTCCTACATTTTCTGGCCATGCTTCGGAGGGCATGTAAAGTAGGCGGCCCCGGGCTTTCTTAGTTGAGTGTAAGAGAGGGCTTTATAGCCCTAACTCCGCTAAGTTGGCTTAGTAATAGAACAAAAAAGTCCTTATTTGTTTATTTAGAAGTAGAATCCGTGTTGATAGGCCATGGGTTGATCTGTTCGCGCACTTCCAAGCGTTCAACTTCTACGTTCGGGATCTTCACCGGTGCTTTTAAGATTGTATCATCGAGTCAGCGTATTACCACTGAAGATGTCGACCGAAAAGGTTGTTGAAACGTTTGGACGTACGTTTTCAGGTCGACCACAGCCCATCAGCCCGGATCCTGGAGTTTCAGCAATGGATGTGACGTAATTGATAGCTTTACGATCGATGGCATCTATAAGGTTTTCCCCCTCCGATTCTCCCTTAAGGTGCCCATTCCACCGACCGGCTAGGGCTATTTCCAAAAACGGTGACGTGGTAGCAGACATTCAAGACTTAGGTGGCGCTTCCACCGACCTCGCATTGCAGAATTGACGGAAATGTTTATTTTCCTCTATGCCATAATTAAAATCGATCAATGATCATACAGTAAAATCACAAACAAACAAACTAAAATTAAAAAATGGCGTCATGGGATATGTTAAGTACAAACATTTTAATAGATTTCTATAAAAAGAAAAATTCTAATTTCCGTCAGTGTCATTTGCATTCTGCAATGCGAGATCGGTGGAAACGCAACCTAAGTCTTGAATGTCTGCTACCACGTCACTGTTTTTGGAAATAGCCCTAGCCGGTCAATGGAATGGGCGCCTTACTGGCAGTCTGATAGTTCTTTTTGGACTAATTTCAAATTCTATATAGTCGTCAGAATCATGCAAAGGCGGATCCACGAGGGAGGTCACGGGGGTGGGGTCATGACCCCACCCCCGTGACCTCCCTTAAATGAGTAAATTCATATGATAGTAAAAACGATTTCTCGGGAGGGTGGGGGTATAGTCTGCACACCTACACACTACCAGCTTGTGACACCCCCCTTTTCGCTGGATCATCATGCACCCTAATAATTGAAATTTGCTGTTGGCGAATCCACGGCACGATAAACATCGTAACCATTCACCCAATGAGCTGTTCGGCGAATGATGAAGATCACAAGAATTTTCGAATGAAAACGATACAACTGAAGCTGAAGTTAGCAAGTTAGTGAAGGGAGACTTATTATATATCTTCACTAATTATTATAGGAGCGAGCACTAATGACTTTATTGTATACGATACCGTACTGAAATACTCTTGAAATTCCGTAAGGTAGGTATTAATTTCGTGTCTACCTGCGTTGTATCAAAGCTCCTTACTGAGAGTTACAAACTTCTCCTAAGAAACTCTTGTCAAATGTTACGGTAAGACGTGGCAGATCGAAAGGCCCATCTAGTGGTAACATAATACCGTACTATGAAAAGAAGGACTCATAAACACAGACTCATATCTGTACTTGGTTAAGTCATGCTTTTCAGTGCATACCTGCTTATCTGAGCTTGTCCATTATCGCTTGTGGCCGGTGTAGGTTGACATCGAGCGCGTATACCAGTTTGTCAGTGGCCAAAAATTCATACGGAATACAAATGACGTCCGAAATCAACGGGGTCGTTGGCATTGGACAAGGGACCTATGGGACTCTATAAGTAGGCCTGGGTCTATAAAAAGTTCTTCAAAAATATTACTATAACTATTACTTTAGGCGGTGTTTCCATTGACCTCGTATTGCAGAATGCACATGCCGTTGACGTGGTAGCAGACATTAAAGACTTATTAATGATGTCTGTCATGTCACGTCATGTGCATTCTGCAATACGAGGTCAATGGAAAAGCCGCAATAGTACTCATGCCCAAACTCATACAGTATTTCCAAACTGATCATTAACGATCAATTAGTCTAAAGTCCACCAAAACTAACTCAATCCGGGTTCTCTTCATTTTTTCGGTGTTATCAAGCGTGCAAGGTAGTAATAGAACGGATACTTCTAATACCTCTTCAATAGTTCTTGACACTGTTCAAAGGCGCGGTTTCCATCGACCTCTAAGTGCAAAATACACATACGGTGACGTGATAGCAGATATCATTATTAAAGGCGGAGTTTCCACCGACCTCTCATTGCAGAATGCAAATTACATTGACAGAAATTTGAATTTTTCTTTTTATAGAAATCTATTAAAATGTTTGTACTTAACATATCCCATGAAGTCATTTTTTAATTTTAGTTTGTTTGTTCGTGATTTTACTCTATGGTCATTGATCAATTTTAACTATGACATAGCGTAAAACAAAAATTTCCGTCAATGTCATTTGCGTTCTGCAATGAGAGGTCGGTGGAAACCCCGCCTTTATTAATGATATCTGCTACTACGTCACCGTATGTGTATTTTGCACTTAGAGGTCGGTGGAAACCGTGCCTAACTGAATGCATTGTTATTTGTTGACAATCTTGAGTCACTCACATCCAGTGGAAAACCTATAGTTTATAAATTAAGAAGGAAAGTGCATATTGTAGGTTGTTTCACGTGAAAATTTCGTTATAAGACAAAGTTTTAGGGTGTCGGACCTCGTAGCAGATCCGTGACCCTTCGACGCAAGTTTCAGAAATTTTCATTAGATAATGTTTTTACTGTCGCACCTCGTCCAACAGCCCGATCATGGCGATTTGGTATTATTATTATACTGGGCTTTATAAATAATACCGGGGTTTATTTTATAATACCACAGTCAGATGTCACGTGACGGTGTTAAAATATGCGCGGGAAATGCAAATTAATACATCAGAATGGTTTCATTGTTGGATAATTGAAGGAAATATTAAAAAGCATTAAAATGTACATGTAGGATTTTGAAATATAAGGAGAATTTTAATTAATGTGTCTACATGTAAGGGAGATAAAATTGAAAACTCACCAAAAATATTAATTTATCAATTTAAATTTCCGACCCATTTTGCACTCATTTGTTTAAAACAATTGAATAAACCCCGGTATTATAATAATCCCAAATCGCCATGATTGGGCTCCAGAACCGTTGTATTTCCAGTCTGTCCATATTCAAATTGTTGTGCAAATAGTCGACATTCAGTGTACCAATTCGTCTCTGACTGACTCAATAGTACTCACACAGTAGGTACCTAGGTACTATAACAGGTATAGTAGTCGTTAAAAAATTGCTTGGCAATGTACAATAATAGTTTAGTCAATATTAATAAGAAACGACTGTAGAAACGACTGTCCAAAAGAGTAGACAATATAGACAGTCATACAATGGGAAAAATAATAAATTGTGGAAAGCCCAAAAAACTGAAAAAACCTTAGCCCACGCGAATAAGATGAAAAAAGAAGAAAATGGAGAATTCTGAGTCTTTTAAAGGAAACCAATCACTTTCCACAATGAAAAAATATCCGGGAAAAGAATCGTTTCATTGCGGAAAAAGCAAGTAATAATTTATAGATGTGCGTAAAGTAAGTAAAAGAAAAGTAGAGAAAAGTAGGGTATGTTGTTTGCGCCATAACTTGCCAGATCACACACAAATGAAAAGCAAGTGGGCTGGAAACTGTGGTAGACCCCAAAATTTGTTAAGGCGATTTCCCTTTGTTCCCCCCTTTAAGGCTTTCAAAGTTGTCAACACGTTTTCTATTTGGTTTCTGTCGTTTTCTCTTAGGTTATGACATGTAACTTCCGCTGTGGCCTTTCAGAAACTAATGCCCTTTTCACACTACACTGAAGGAATTTTATTTTTGTGTGAAATTATTGGGACTTTCGTACCTGACTACCTGAGTGGAACATTTATGGAAAGGTAACATTATTTTTTTGGTAGAGACCGTATTTTATAAAAACCTTCCACTCCACCAGTTATGTATATTTATGGTAGACATCTAAGTAGGGCTTCTTTCTTCAAACTCTGTATGCATTTTAGAATACATAACATAGTGGTATTATATTATATATATATAGGGAATCCTACCGAAACCTTGATATAGAGCGATTAGCCCTAAACCCACATTTAAGTGAAATTACACTACAAGGGTACAATAGGCTACTTATATAGAAAAAATTGCTGAGTCTTCACGGTAGGCATTTCATTTTAATAAATTATTATTTGGGTTTTACTACTTCTAGTTGCTGTCACAAGTTTTAATAAAACTATAAATTTTTGTTTGTTTATTAATAGGCTACTTGACAATTTTTTAAAACTTAATTTAATGCATTAGTAAATTAATTTTATACCCCTTAAAATTATTATTTTCCAAAAAAACATTATTTAGTAGGGAAAAATATTTTTTCTCTCCATCAATTGAAGTTTGATGGTTCAAAAGGTGGTCACATGACTGTAGAATGTGACGTCATTAACTCATTAGTGATGTCGCGGAGTAGCCGCCAGTAGGGGAATTATTACTACAAGTAGTATATGTACCTAGTATCCCCAATGTGACGTCATTTTCTTGTAACCCATGTCTGCTGGCGCTTTGGCGCTTGTATAATCCACTGCTTAAATCAACAACATTTTATTTTTTAATACTTAAATTTTTTTTATGCAAAAGACGTATTATATTTTTATTGTTAACCTGTCTATTGTTACAATTTACTTACTTAACGTGTCCGGGCCTAGAACACGTTGATCCAAACCGTTGCGGCTTGGATGGCCTAGTCATTGGCGCCTAAAAGATCTGTCTGGGACACAGCTTCTCCTAGTCTCGGGCAAACAAGAAGAAGGTGGCCGTCATATTGTAGTTGTCCACATTCGCAAGTCAGGTCTTCCGCCAGTCCCCACCGGGCCCACCTACAACTGTCAAGTAGCCTATTGCACGATCTCTCGACGTTTCTCATGTTCCCCCTCATAAGTCATCCAAACCTCCATCGTCGAAAAATCATGTATTTTTCTCTATTAATTCCTTTTTTAAACGAATATAATGGAGGAATGTAAAGTCTCAACCGAAGTCAATTTAACGACCATAAAATACTGGACTAAAAATTGTTAATTAAAATATTAACCCGATGTTACCTTGTGAATATATAAAAAATTACGGTATCAAAAATTGAAATATCACGCATAGTAGGTACGTTCAAACTAAAAGTGAGGCCAATTAGAAGTACACAAGGATCTAAGAACGTCAGTCGCAAAAAGCCCCAAAATAAGTTAGTTCTCAAACAAATATACAGATAAAAACAGGATCAGGGTTTCCCCTATACCGACTACTGTACGTTGCAGTGTCAGATACTGAAAATGGCGGAAAACAGGACAGAAAACATGCCCCCAAAAAGCATTTGCCGCCATCTATCGATTAAACTATAAAAGTAAAAGCAGTCATCTTGTTTTACGAGTAGGCTGATTGCGGGAGTCGCAACATCAAATTACCGTTGCCGGCCGGGCTTTTGATACTGCGATTTATCTGGCAGCCCCCGCGCGCCCGCTCCACTGCCTTTTACGACGAGCACAACCCGAAAGATTGATGCTGGGTCCCCACGTCTATCTCCAGGCTGCCCCTAAAGATAGTCTACATTTTCCCCCGAGAGATATCTCGGCCGAGTTTGCCGGATTGCTTCCTCCCCATTAAATACAGGCCGTACTGATGAGTTTTTCACACTTCCCGCTTAGCTGGAGGTAGTTTCATCAAATCGAAATGGATGCGGGAAGCTTTGAAAGTTTTCTTTTGCTGAATATATTTTATCGCAGAAACAAACTATAGGCCATTTCTTGCATGGACTATAAGTTCAGTTAACATGTTTATAACTAAAGTATACGTAGTAATATTGTAGTATCAGTTGTAGTAACTGAGGGTTTGTTAGACGTTTGTTGGATGAGCACCAGCGCTAATAGTAGGGGAGCCCAAGCGGGGATTTCTGGATTTACTCGAGCGCGGCAGATTAAGATACAGGAGTATACCTTGAACCTGTTAAGTACACCCACCAAATATGAGCCCCGTATGTATGGCCACCCGTCAAGGATAAACGATCAGATTAGTAAAAAAAATTGACCATCGGATATTCTCGAGGGCGTCAGATTAAGGGATGGTGAGTTAATTACATGCTAAAAGTGTATATATAACATTTTTTCTTTTTATCACCCAAGCTTTGAAACCCAATAGGTCTCTATGACGCTCGAGTAAATCCCCATTTAGCATCGTCGTGGGCTCCCCTACTACTATATAACGTACTTTTCGGATTACTGACAAATTTCGAGAAAATAGAGGGCGTTTCACCGCATTGACCACATACATTTTCAACGGCACACAACGGCCACTTCAACAAACACATGCATAGGGTTGGCGTGAAAAACGACAGTAGATGCAGACTGTGTGAAGTTGAAGAAGAAACAGCTGAACACATTCTCTTTGAATGTGAAGCCCTGGGACAAACTCGATACCAAACTCTTGGCCACCCTAGGTCTGAAGAGGAAACCATCCGATCTAATCCCATCACAAAAACACTAGAATTTATCAAAAAGACTGGTGTTATAAGATGGGCGTAGACGGCAAACGTGGAAGCAAAAGACCTTCTAGGTCGACGCTTATAGGAACTCAAATGAGTAGGCCCCACGAAGGAAAAAAAAAAAAAAAAAAACGGCACACATTAAAATACTCCATATATATATAGCAGGATCTGAGCTATTTCGCGTGGGAGAAAAATAAAGGTTTCCTCCAAAATACCAGACGAAATGAGAGGTGTCGAACGGCTTCACTGATTTGGAAAAGGCCCAATATCCTATGTCCAGTGTCAAAGAGAATGAAAGCAATAAGGTTTTAAACACGTCTTCTTTGAGATACTTCGGAGGAATGCGTGGGCAATACTCTCTCCTTGTGAAAACCGAAACGCCTCGCCTTTTCTTTCATTTTCAATGTAAATTCAAAACGATCTTCTGACTCTTTAAAACGGTTACATTTGTTAACAGAATATGGGAGTATTTCATATAGGAAATAACTCACATGGAAAAATTGGCGACAAACTGCTATCAATTTGTTTTTCTAAAGAGATTTTACCATTGGATGGTTACCAGATTTGCTGTACTTTATTTATAGTTGGCCTATAACTATTGCATTTTTATTGCAGACTGCAGTAGGCTTTGTACATGACTAGGAACCTACTACCTATCTGCCTAACTGGAATATTTAGAGTCATAGCGCTTTTATACCAAGGGGAGCGACAGTTGAACCTACGTTCATAAAAAGCCCTACAGATAATAGTAATAGGGTAACTTTGGACTACTGTCTAGATGGGTGAGTGTTTCATCTTAAATACGAGATCTCCCCCCACCAGGCTGACAGGGTTGCGCAATAATGATAAAAGCAGACGTTGGAAAACAAATCTTAAATGCGAGGTATAGGAATAAATCTTACATCCCTTCTCCAAAAGACACAATTTCCTAAAAAAAAAAATTAATTTCTCATTTTTGGCAACAATCAAATATTGCACAGCACGCTACAATAGCATACGTTTCGGAACACTACGGATGTAATGTAACACCCGGAGTTTTAAGCTATTTTTCAGAAACGTTTCCCTACACAGATCATTAGAAAAACATGAAAGCACGGAAAAGGTCGTGAAACTGAGAATCTGACGTTTTATGAGGTTGAGAGCCGGGAAAAATCCTTATTAGCTTCAAATCGATCAGTAGCATTAGGAGTTTAATGATGCACAGCTGAGTCAGTCGTAAACCCCTGTGTTACTACAGCACTAAGCCGTAAAATGCTGTCGTAATAATACCCCAGCAAATAACAGCCGATTCATTGCGGGGCACAGGCATAAAATGTTTCTTTTTAACGGAAAACAGTTTAAGGGGTAGTTTGGGTAATAGGAAATTTGAGTGTGTACCTGCAATGGAAGTAATGACTTGGAAACCCAACAGTAATAAAAATCAGTTTCTGGTTCTGCCGTAGTCGTTACAGAATATGTAAAGCACAGTATTGTTGCTGACTATCATAGTCTGCCGATGAAACCCCTATTGCTACTAGTGGAGTAGTAGGTTGAGTTTTATAGCATTCCAACAGCGTTTTAAGCAATACCCCACTCGTATATTGCAAAGTTGACAAAAGTGAAACCAAATCAAAAGCCGCCACAGTTCTCTTCTTATAATGCCTCTTCTATTGAAGATTCGTAATCATCATGGCAATTTTGAGCTTGGATACTGCTGCTCTGAAAAGGGAAGTCGTGCTCTGGCCAAACCACTGCCTCAGGTTTTTCAACCAGGGTGTTATTTTTCCGCCGGTAGCCCTCTGTACTTCTACTTCTATCTTACGCTCATCGCAGTCAACGCTGTACTGTCGGAAATTTTTCTCCTGAAATGCATCTCAATTTGTATTTTTTAAATGATTTCTGGTAATTATTATTATTATTATTATCTTCCCTTGGATTATTACATACAGAAGGCGATACTTTTCCTATACCTCATCACGTGGCCAAAGTTTTCTTATTTGCGTTTCGGAACCGTCAGCAGCAGCCCGGCTTCTGCATGCATTCGCCTCAGGACCTCAGCATTAGGGACACAATATCTCCAGGTTATGCCTGATGGGATCAATTCTGAGACGGAACCCTTAATTTACTGGACTAAACCTAACAACTATATTTATTCGAATTTCTTTAGTTGGTAAGGTTTCTGAGCAACGATACACGAGATTTGTGTTTCAATCGAGAGTAATATTAACGCCAACGAGCTGATTAAAATTTTCACCGCCATGATACTGTATCGTCCTTACAACAGCAAGCCTAAGACTAGCTAGGGAGTAAAATTTTAGATGGGGGCTGAACGTAGTCTTTTTTTATTTTCCTTAGACTAAACGTAAAATTCTAAAACCTTTTCATCACACGTATAAGAAAGTCAAGCACGGTGCCGCACTAAAAAACGTGAAAGTTGACTTTTACAGCAGAAAGGATTTTCTAAATCCTGATAATGATTTTGCGTTTACGGTAAATTGGGGAGAAAGACGCAACGCAAAGAAGGGGGGTGCTCATCAGCGCAGCCGTCCCCTTTTTTAGTTTTTATAATGACGTCATTAACATTTTAATTGAATACTGCGTTTACTTTATACAGTATAGTTTGGTGTGTCTTGTGTTCTTTGCTTCACCTTTTTTAATGTAAAATTGTAGCAGCTGAATTAAAACTTTATTTTATGCAGCTACCTGCGGGCCTACTATTCTATTTAGTCGTCTTTGTTGAGGTTTCATAGTGAGGACATGTCGTTAGCAAGGCCGATGCAGATGAGCATTCAAGTAGTCATGGCGAAATCGGGTGACAGGTTCATCTCCTTCAAAATGTCTTGAGATTGCCCTTACCGTGGCTTCCCATGTTATGACAGTCATTATAATTTCTTTTTCTGATTATGACGTCGATCTGGTTTTTTGCCTGGTTAAAAAATATTTTTCCAATGGTGAATGTGGCTATTCTTTCTTTATATCTCGGGAGAGAAAGAATTTCAAGGAACTGAAATAAAAGAATGATAAGCATAGACGGTAGCAAGGGCTTAGCGGGGGGTTTAGGGACCAGTGGGAGCAATCAGTTAGATAATGGAGAGAATATTGTATGAGATTCAACAGTAGTAGCAGCAGCAGGCATGTAAATTAAAGCTGAGCGTGGCCCGCATTCCGCCGCATTGTCTGCTCTCCTAATCTTTTGCAGTCCTAAGCAGACGACTAAGAGGGAAAGTTGGGCAACAGTCGGTTATATTTACTGAAAATATCGAATTTGTGCCCGATGGAAGACTGGAATTCAGAAAAAGATAGGTTGTAGGTGTGCTTTGAAAATATATGGACGATAGATGGAGGTAGTTATTGTACCTACCAATACAGTGGATGGTATTGTTCTTAGGGCTCTTACGAATAAAGTAACCACAGGCTGATTGTAACTTGGTGACACCACGAACGTGATTGGAAGTCGCAACTACGTTCTTCATTTGTGTGTGTTTGCATGCAAAATCAGAGTCCACTAAGGGTTCCAAGGGCTGGTCTTATCCAGTAAATATTTATCTAGTCTACTATCTTATCTTATCTAGTAAATACTTATTCTGTGGTATATATATATACAATAGTCCTACGTTGAAATCTCGATATGGAATATTTGGACCAACACAAAGCTTTCCTTATATACTGACGTATAAATAGGAACTCAATTAAGTAAGTACATATATGTTTTTAATATCTCATTACCATGCATTTACTGAATAGGCCTACTAACTAATGCGAGAATTACAATAGGCATGGAATACTGGTACAACTACTCGGATTAGGTTTTCCCATTTGGTTTTTACGAGATAAAAATGGTAAGTGCAATACGTTGTGGTGGCAAGCTCTCAGCTTCCTGTAGTGCCTCACTCAAACATTCAACACTTTTCCAGTAATTCAGGAAATCCGCCTCGTCCCTTTCTCATATGAAGTAGAGCCAGGGGGAGGGGGTAGGGGATTTGAGAAAGAGTTTTTGCTGTTTTCACGTCACTCATGATGATATTGCGAGAAATCCAGGGAAAGATTTCTTTTTGAGTGGGCTGGTCGCAAACAAAGAAACAGTTTTATAGATATCGGCAAATGTTGAATATAGACTTTTGTGCAAGGGTCGCTACCTGGAATTTGAACTATTTATATGGGAGACTAGATTGGGGTGGAGGAAGGCGTAGGAGGGGGGAGAGAGTGGCGTATCCGTAGAAATGATGAGCTCTGCGCGATATAACGAGAACCTCCGATAGTAGCCGAAATCAAGAGAGCCCACATCAGGTGGCTAGAGTACGTGGAACGAATGCCAGACAATAGGGAAACAAGAGCAGCCTTACACAAGGTGCCCCATGGGGGAAGACGAGTCGGACGACCACGGATGCGATGGCGGGACGACGTCGAGGTGGATCTGGCGACCCTTGGTGTCAATGACTAGCGAAGGAGAGCAAAAGATCGCGCAGGCTGGCGCGATGTGGCAGAGTAGGCCAAGGCCCTTCACGGGCCGTAGCGCCAAGGAGTAAGTAAGTAGGAGGGGGATGGGGCGAGGCTTATTTAAAGACAGGTGAAATGGCCGGTGGTACGTAGAAAAAATAGAAAAAAATAACGGCACCGGCGCTGTGATTTGCCAATACAACAGACAGACTTATCAGAACATGTAATATAGAGTGTATAATGTGCGCCCGTTTAGGAAGATACGGTAACTAACTACCTATAATTATTAAACTACGGTACTACTACAAATAGTTGGACAATTATTTTGAAAGAATGAAAACTTTTTTGGCGCGGTACCTACACTAAAATATCCTATAATTTTCACCCTCTTCCAAAAATAGTAAAATGTAAAATTCTCGCATTTTCTTAAGGTATACTGTGAGGATATTTTGATTATGCAGGATTTGATTTGGTATTCCAACTGGCTGGCAGGCTATTTTGTACGTGCGACTGAGGATCTGTTAAGAGGCGAAATCTCTATTTCTGCTTCATACTATACAGCAGCATCTTCTTATTTATGGTTATAATTTGTTGGCAGAGACCTTCATTCATTCATTGGATAAATTCATTACAACATAGGCTATACTATAAATAACGACTTTTTGTTCTATTACTACGCCAACCTAGCGGAGTTAGGTCTATAAAGCCCTCTCTTACACTCAACTCGGAAGGCACCAGGACCGCCTGCTTTACATGCCAACCGAAGCATGGCCAGGAAATGTGGTAATTGTGGGACTCGAACCAACAACCTTTCGGGTGAAAGCTGGAGTCTGTACCACTACTCTACATGCCCTGACACTAGTAATTAGTAGTTGAAGCACGTAATGGCTTAATACGACAGAGTTTTTAATTTCATGTTTCCCACACTTATAAAAGGCCCAGTCCCAATTCCGTGTGTAAGCAAAGGTACGGTACCTTCTTTCAGTATCCCCCACTTTCCACCGAGGCGAGTTATCCTACAACCCGTACATCTGTTAGAAAGTATCATACAAACATCAATTTTTCGAACGAATAAAAAAAAACCAATCGCATCAGCTTACTGTGGGTCTGCAGGCCGGGAATTTCAATTGTTTGTGTAGTAGCATAAAAAAACACCGACGCAAAAGCTTTCCTTATACTACGTATAAATAGGAAAACAATTCAACAAACTTATTAACTATATAACTTTAATTCCAGCTAGTGAGAAAGTACTAGTAAATTTATATTAGTTGGGGTTTATTTAGGATACACCTATCCCCGGCTAAGTTATTCTTTTACATTGGTGCTAAGTCTGCAGTTGCGATAAAGCGGCATTATAGTAATTTCCGGGCCAGGAGTGCCGTGTGCCCAACACTAGTATTTCAGTGTAGCTGATGCTTTTCACTCAACAGCGAAAAGAACAGCATGAAAGGGCTAAGGAACCAATTTCCGCCCAGTAAATACAAACCAAATTTTAATTACCGTCCATCTTTTTTAAAAGAGGAAATTGACGACAAAATCTCTTAATTTCCATCGAAAAAATGATGAAAAGACCTTTAGTAGGTACCTAACTCTACATCAAATTTCAAAGGACCCAAGAAAAATGATAATTTACCTCTTTTCAGAAGCAAAGGCGGCTAAAAGCAACTGTGAGCTGAAAAAATGTACAAAAAAATAATTAAGTTCTTCTGAATTTTCGCAGGTAAATGATCACGCTTTGTTGTGGCAGCAATTTTAAAAATTGTACTCATCGTGAAGCCCTAATGTTACACAGTAGAAAAAAAAATGAATGAGATGCCTTTATTTAAAATAAAAAAAATAATCGTTTTTGGTTCATAATATCAGAACTGATTTTAACATGTAGTCATATCAGGTGCTGTCAGCGGTTTGTCGAAGGTAGCGCTGGAGTGAATTATTGATTTACTGTCTGATTGCTGAGCCAGCAGAGGAGCGCGTTTCAAAGTTAGCAGCCTAAAAAATTAGCAAAGTAACTGACAATTTGTACATGGAAATGCAATAAAGCAATCAGTTTGAGTTAGAATGGTGAGATGCTGACGGTGATCGACTGGCACAAGATTTTGTACCTCTGCGGCATTTTATGTGCGTTGTCACTATAGTTGCCTGAATTTCAGAGAGTAACGACACATCTCAGGGACTATTAGCTCCAGCGGTGAATATCCGATCGAATTGTGGTGCAATTACGCATTGCTTTCCTATCAACTCGCTATCGCTCGAGCCAAGTTCCTTCATATCCCCGGACATCACTTACAGACTGTACATATATTTATTATTTTCTGGCCATGCAGCGGTGGGCATGTAATGCGGAAGGTCTCGGGCCTTCTTAGTTGAGTGTAAGAGAGGGCTTTATAGCCCTAATTCCACTAATTTGACATACTAATCGAACAAAAAGCCATTTATTTATCACTTGCAACATTTTCAGACAATGATGCGTCTCCGCTAGGCTGGCTAAGTTATAAAGCAAATAGCACTATTACCACCAACAAAAGTTTTTCGTTAGTTATCGTCAATGATTTGTTTTGCATACTTATTTTTCCTTTTAAAATACATTAAACGGCTAAAATATGGTATTGATATTATATTATTCAAAGAAAATTAAAATAAAAAGTAAAACAATATTATTTTTCAGTTTTTCGGTGAGTAATTTTTTGTAAAAATAAAAGGTTAATCGTGTACAAAAAAAATTAATGAATACATTAAGGGGGCCCAGCACGTAAAAGGGGGACCCAGCATGTAAAAGGGGGGCCCAGCACGAGACCTGTCTTTTGGGCTCCCCTTCCAAATGTAATTAAATTGTAATTGTATTGTACTTGAAGAAAAAATACAAATTATTTATTAATTAATTATTTATTTATATCTGATGAACCTCTTCAGTTGCCTATGTGGGTTGGTACCCGTGTTGAGTTACGACACATATCCGATTGCATGACGTGTAGAAGTACAAGCACGCATTGCCATCGAAGTCGACATTTATTATATTATATTTTTGGTTTGTAAATCTCTGCCACCAGGCTATGACTCCTTCCTCAGTTGCCATGGGGAGAGAAACGAGTACCGACTCTAAATCGGACCGATCGCGCGCATAGAAATATATTAACTGGAATGGCAGGAGCTTACGGGACTCCCGTTAGCCATAAGCCAACAATCAGAGATAAGTAAAAGTTTTAAACATTGCAGCATAGCAGAACGGAAACCTGGACCCGGTCAAAACACTGTACTTAGCTTGTGCAGGCCTTTCATCCAGCGAAATTGCACACTTACCTTGTGCAGGCCCACTAGCCGCCATATTGATAACGGTCTACAGCCCCGCGATGATTACGCGCCAAAAGCAGTCAACATACTGTAAGTCATTGAGTGTTTCAGGGAACATTCATTCCACGCGCTGCCAAGGTATAGTAGTTATTCCCTGGTCTAAACAGATTAAAGCGTAAAATAAGCCATTTCTTGCTGTTCCAACGTCCGCTCTCTGCAACTCTTAATATCAACTGGTACTGAAAAGTTGTGTTTATCGTAATGCTTTTCGGCTGTTCCAATCTGAAACGGGAGTACATAAGGGATGGTTTGCTGATGGCTGTCTGTTTGTACAAGTGGATGAAGTGTAAAGCACACAGTGATCCCTCCGCTCAGCAATCGAGCGCTACACCAATTCAATTCGCCAATGGTGAACTTTAAAAGGCTTGGACCGCAGAATGGGTGTCGTCTAAATCTAACTAGGAATATTCAAAATGAAGCAAAGGCTTTCACGGCACAAATTTGGAGCCAATGCTTCAATTTCTATTTTATTTATTTATAAATTGAACAAAAGTTTTTCCCTCTGGAGCACAAAGGTTGTTTTTAATGGAAATAATGATGACTTTAGTGCAACTTTTGTTATAATGTCATATAATATAATTCATATAATGTCATTTTCTCATAAAAACAAGAACCGGTCCGAGTTTACTCCGAGTTTACTCGAACATGCTTTCCAATTTATCGATTAGTAGAGAGAGAAAATGAATAATTTCATGGTAAATAATTTTCCTATGGTTTCGGATATAACGGGGGGGGGGGGGGGGGGGGGGTCGTCCACCCGACGTCACTGAAGGTGACGAAAATTCTAGAAAGGTCAGACCAACACATTACCACACAGTAATAATGGCAGGGCACGCAATGCATTAGAGCGTGAATTTGCTTTCATTAAAAAAAAAAAAAAAACAATTGTTTGCCCAGAACCCAATGGTTTTTTGGAAAATCAAACCGTCCGGTTTCGTTCCTCAATTTAACGCCCAAAACATGCCTGAAGTAAGAAATCATCGATAGAAAGGTTTCACAGAAAAATTATTTTTTAGTCATTTTTCATTAAAATTTAGTTATTTTTATTTTTTTACACCCAGAAGCAAACTATCAAGGGGCAAGCGACCCCCCGCATTTTATCAACATTAATAACGACTAGAATATATGTGAATTTAAAAGAAATCGTTGGAGCCGTTTTTGAGAAATAATATTTTTAGGTGTTTTTTTTGGAGATTTTTGAAAATAAAACCCCCCCCAAATTGAGTTAGCCCAAAATAAAAAAATGGTCCCGAGGTATGATTTTTATGAACCTAAATGTCAAATTTCATTCAAATCCACCGAGTAGTTTGCCCGGAAATCGATGAACAAACAGACAGAGCGACAGACAGACATTTAGTAAAAACCACTTTTTTGGGTTCCTGGGACCTCTAAACGCGTAAATGTCAAATTTCATTCAAATCCACCGAGTAGTTTGCCCGGAAATCGATGAACAAACAGACAGAGCGACAGACAGACAGACATTTAGTAAAAACCACTTTTTTGGGTTCCTGGGACCTCTAAACGCGTAAATCCGTTGAAATCTCGGAATCGAAAATTTCGACCATCACAAAGCTTTCCTTATACTACGTATAAATTGGAAAGCAATTAGGATGTCCCTCGCCACAAAAGGGGAAGCTCGGCTTATTGACCACCTAACGAATTAATGGAAAAACCAAAGTCAAGCCTTCTTATGGTTTTGTAAGCAAATGACGTCATGTCCAGTAAAAAAAAGTTGCACTATAGATGGCAAAACTATGGAAAATGGGAATCCAAAAGAAACGGCCATGTTTTTATATCCTATTTCAATGCATGGCGACTTCCTGCGGATTTAGTTTTCTATATCCACCCTAAGACTCCAAGTGAAAGCTTCAACATCAGTCTTTTCAACGCAGACCTTTTCGTTTTGCTTCTGTAATTACAATCTATTTATAACAAAATGCTTTAGTTTATTGAATCCGTTAAATATTTATTGGTAGGTTTTCACACGCAGTGATGAAATGTCACACTGATGCGAAATGTGACTCCGGGCAAAACTGTTTATACTTGACCGAAAGGGGATGTAGAATTAAATAAGAAGAAAAATGCAGAAGAGAAATTGTCCTTGTTCGCTTTAAAATAAAATAAATAAATAAATAGTGACTTTTTTGTTCTAATACTAAGCCAACTAAGCGGAGTTAGGGCTATTAGCTCTCCCTTACACTCAACTAGGAAAGCCCGGGACCTCCTGCTTTACATGCCCTCCGAAGCATAGCCAGAAAATGTAGCTAGTGTGGGGCTCCAACCAACAACCATTCGGGTGAAAGTCGGAGTCTGTACCACTACTCTACATGTCCTGACAAGCAAAGGGACGCTTTACATCATTTCAGATTTCAGCCAATCGCCAGCCTGTCCTTATTAGATGACCACATAGTTGAGTGGCCTTGAAGGTTATTAACAAATAAATCTAGATTGTTTAAAAAAAACTTTTGGTCATTTGGTCATCCTTTACTAAAAAATCAACGGATTTAATACGGCAGTCAGCCGAATTCTACTTCCAGAAGATAGGGACCCACATTTAGATTAAATTTAGGATGGCAGTTTCATATTAATCAAGAAATCCCACTCGATTCACAGGTCTATGGTGGGGCAAGGCCCGTCCCGACCTTAGCCTTCAACTTTGAATCAGCTTGATGAAAATTTATGGTTTGTAGAATTAATTTTTAGTCGTTATTTCTACCTAAGGTGACTCCCAAAAATGTATCATGTCCAATACAGTTTGAACCCCATGATTGGGATTTTAGGATTTTCACACTTGTCTAAAAGTTTTGTTCTCCCACATAGATACTCTTACGTTGTCTTGTCATTGTGATGATATATGAACTTTTTTTTTCAGATACAGCAAGGGCTAAATATTAATGTAACATCCGAGACATTGGCCGATGATTTAGATCAGTACAGTACGTGCCTGTCTCAAGGCCGTAGCCAGAGGGGGGTTTAGGGGGTCCGGAAACCTTCCGAAGTATTTGCAACGCACACTAGATAGAATGAAGTTTTAAATATATTGAGGTTACTTTACCTCATGTGGCGTCAGATGGACCCCTCCCGAAAAATATTTCTGGCTACAGCCTTGCTGTCTGCGGTACATATATGCTCGTAAACTCCAGATAAATAAAAAATACTAATTTTAGTTGTAAATTGAAATTCGTATAAAAATGAGTGAATATCAATTACACACTATACAAGGGCGGATCCAGGGGGGGGGGGGGTCACAAGTTTTTTGTAAGTTTCAGAAGTAATTATTTGTTGATAAGTTGAGTTTTATTCCATTTTTTACTAGGTATCTTATAAATTTATATGAATTTACTCATTTAGGGGGGGGGGGGTCATGACCCCCCTGACCCCCCCCCCCCTCACCCCTGTGGATTCGCTATTGTATACAGGTATGTAAAATATTTACCACGAAAAGTATTTACCGCAGAAAAAAAAATATGCTTTGCAATCCACGCATCCCTGGCCTTAACTTGTTCCTATTCGCATCAGGCGGTGAGGCTTTGGAACTCTCTGCCAGATCCCATCAGAAATGAAAATAGTTTTCTAGATGTGTAAGAGTGCTTGCTATGACTATGTTAAATGGGTATGTATGGTGTGTGAATTGGGTGGAATGGACTGTTAGTTTTAATTTTTTAATATATTTTTTTTTAAATTTTGTAATTTTATATACATTTTCTCATATGGGAAATAAAGACAATTTTCTTTCTTTTCTTACATTTCTTTCTTTCAAAGTACAAGGATCCGAGTACAAGCCTGACATTCGGTGAACTTAATCTTAAGTCAGTAAAGTTGCTTGAATAGAAGGGCTTAAAGTTCAATTGACAATGAAAGATATTTGCTTTGAGGAAATGGAATGAACGGAAGTGAATCCGTTGGAATGTCTAACCACCGAATTCTTGGCGGTTATTAGGCAGAATCCTTTGTAATTACAGGGGGTGCATTCTTTTGCATCCTCTGCCCTTCAACTTATTTCAACCACGCCATCTTTGATTTGGAAAAAAACATTCTTTTTAACGCGTTGCACATTCATAAATAATTATTATTAGAACTGGTAATTAATCATTATATATAATACCACAATTTTTCATATATTTCAGGATTATTTAAATTGCTAGTCTCCTCCTACTGCTTTGCCGAGAAAGCGAAAGATTGGTTGGTAGTTCACAGCTTCATTATTATAATCGATCCAAATACAGGGAAAATTTTACTTTTGTTGTGTCTTTAAAGCCAGAATATGAAAACACTACCCGTGAGTAAGCACTGTGCAAACCTACCTTCTAATAAAGAACCAGTAGAATCTGGGCTACATATTATTAATTCAAAATGTTCAGACTAGGGCTCTATATTAGACAGGCATTGTCATCCGCCATATTGTATCCATTATAAGTCTAATGTATAAGCCAAGCATTGGGTGTTTACCTATTTATTTTTAGAAATATATCGTTGTTTATTTATTATTATTTAAAAAAAAACCTGCTACCAATTAGGGAAGTGTTTAATAAAATAAAAAAAATACTAAAACGTGTATTCGTGTTTTTCAATTTTTTTCAATTTTTTACTTTTCTTAAAATACTTACCATATAGGAAATATGGGATACAACATGGCGGATGACAATACCCGGGTATATAGTGCCTTAGCTCAGACAAAATTCGTCTGCTTGTCCTAATATTTTAGACAGCTCTACGATTGATATTTCAAGAGGTCCCCGTCCTATTGTCTCTTAAGTCCCTCTCGAAAGTTCAGTTTCCTCTGAACATTATATGCCTGCGGTCAGGCAAAACACGTACACAACACTTGGACCGTAAAAAACATAATCCTCTCAAAACTATTCATCTCCCATTGTATCATATTTCATAGGCGGCAGCAACTATAGTACATGGTAAGTGCCCCTCCATTTCCCGCGTTTTGAAAAGAAATTCAAAGTTAAGAAGGTATGGTCGGCCATAGCTTTCTTTTACTTGACTGGGTCCTGCCAGCTATAAACTGTGAGTCTATTTACGATACTCTTCTGGCCTCGCCATCCTTCTGTATTTTTATATTGCTTTTAGCTGAAACTCCCTCGTGTATAACCTCCCCCCCCCCCCCCCCCTCCCTACCTCCTCCCAGAAAACACTCTCACAACACTATAGCGACTTTACTTTTATAACCTTTTGAATTTGGAGAGAATCGTTGGCTTACTCCAAACAAAATAATAAAGAGTATTTTTTAAATATCAGCCCCCCCCCCCCTGGCCCACAGGGATTTTGAAGGTTGAGCTGAATTTTCTGATAAAATTTTTACTGTGGAGGTGATAGAAGATAGCAGAGATCGTAAACTTGCAGTCTATATTCTGATAGCAGATAATTAACCCCAGGATTGACTAGCCCACGGCTTCTTTTAACTGCACTGCCTACTTACTTTTTAATGGAGGCCTACCTATAATTAAATGAATAAAGTAAACTAATAATAATAATAAGAAAAATTATGTAAATTAATAGAAATAACTAACTTAGTAAATCAATAATACAGGTAAGCTATACATTACCGGATTTGCATAATATGCATAAAATGGGCATAATATTTATGGGGGCCTATGCTAGTTTTCACTTAAGCTAATGAAATTGCATTTTCTATATTTATTACATACAATAAAAAAAATACAAATTTACTTTCCTACTCTTTCTAGCAGCCAGATTTTCTATTACCATTTTATTACTTTAATAAAAATAATATATAGGCCTACGTGTGTTTACAATATCTTATTTTTTGTAATAGTTGCGCTCCCTCGTACCTTGAGGCTTATGTTCTCTTACTAAGCCAACCTAGGGGAAATAAGGCTTTAAATCCCCCTCTTACATCAAAATACAGGATACCGTAGTAAAAATGTCATTTTTTTAAAATTCGGCAACCCTCATTTTGGACAGGATTTTTGCAGGCAACCCTACATCATTGTATTCGCAAAAAACAGCGCTTATTTCTGTTTCATTTATCCATTAAACAAGTAGGTGAAGATACCTATATTTTTAGAACCTGTTTAAACCCTGGCAACCCTATCTACGGCCAAGAAAAATATAGGCCACCCTACGTTTTCATACTCTACAGCCTTAGTACTAATGGCAAGTGTAAATTTTTTTCGTTAAACACATCGGTGCAAATTCAACAAAAAAATGATTCTTTTAATTTTGACTTAATGGTAAACTGGCCAGGATATTTTCAGGCAACCCATTATTTTTATAATTCTTAGCTTACTAAATTGCTTATCCATTAAACAGATCGGTGAAGGTCGATCTTACTTCGGATCTTGGACTAGGACTGGGACTGCCTGCTTCATATGCCCTCCGAAGCTTGGCCAGAAAATGTACCAAGAGCAGGACTCGAACCAACATACTTTCGGGTGAAAGTCCGTACATATCCTGACTTAATTCAATTTTCTTATTTAAACCGACATGTGGCGAGCCAGAAGTCCACCTGGGCTGACCATAATATATACTTAGAGCGGCTCCCACGATGGCTTGAAAAAGTCATTACCGATAAGGAAAACTGGACGCTATTGCTCCAAAGGAAGGCGGTGCCGTGCAACGCTCCTTAGGCGACTATTGCACTTGTCAATATTCCGTCATTTGTGCATCAATAATTGATGAGATTTTTGTCTAAAGGAGACTATTATGTAGATACTTAACTGATCTATTATAAATTAAGTTATAATATGGTAGAGACTTATTATTGATGCATAAATAACGGAATATTGACAAATGGAATAGCCGTCTTGTAGTCCTTAAATGAATATTTATTAATATTTGCATTTGTTTAAACTGTTATTTTTTGTTTTGTTTGTTTTTACAGTAATGTTCATTTTTCTGATTAATATATGCTGATTCTAAAATGGAGAAGAATAGATACTTAACTGATCTATTATAAATTAAGTTATAATATCGTAGAGACGATTGATGCATAAATGACGGAATATTGACAAGTGGAATAGCCGCCTTATTGGAACTTTTCAGGTGATAGTGGGAGTCAATCTAAGTAGTTAAGTATTAGTACCTAAGCGCGGTAAGTACGACCTATAATTTCCATTGACGGTAATATCGCGTTCTAATAATAATAATAATCGCCTTTAATGTAAAAAAAAAACCACAACAATGTTCGCAGCGAATATTAGGGCGAAAGGCCCTCTCTTACAATTAACCGCTTAAAAATAAATTATAATAAACTTTATAAGTAATAATCTCATTCACACACACATTCACACTCATTCATACAGCCATTCCAGCTCACTCACAATCACAGTTTGACGACACGCACTCATTCACTCACTAGGTATTGTTCGATGCCTAAAGGTCAATGAGGTATTTTGAGTAGTTTTTCTTAAATAGGTTTATTGATGTGGAGTGACGTATTTCAGTGGGTATTGAGTGCTAGGGGTCGGGAACAGTTTTTTTTTTTTTTGCATGGAGCCTATTTTCACAGTTCTATCGACTCACAAACCTTCAGAGAGCCATACATAGTGTATATTGAAATCAAATGAAGCAGAGTAAACATTTTAACATTTTAAAGCACAAACAAAACCTACATGTGCACTACTAGGGCCTAGTAAGCAAAGTAAGTAGGTCCTAGTTACTACCGTTGTAGTAAATATACTTTAGGTATGAACAGTAACTTATTCGAATATTAGGTCTACTAGGATTGCAAGATTTTTATTAGGTAATAAATTTTTTTCATGTCTCTATTTTTTCTATTTTTATTTTATTTTGAATAGTAATTATTACTTTCTGTGGAACAGTAGACACCTAGCCTTAGCTGAGCGGAGCCACAGCATAAGTCCTTCGGAGCCATAGTTGGCTCCGGAGCCAGGGGTTCGCGACCCCCGTTCTGTGATATGGTTTATTTTCTTCAATTAAATGATCTAACAGTCAGGAGCACTCTAAAAATAAATTGGACATATATCACTGGAAGCGACAGAGATGACATTTTCTCGCAAAAACACTGAGAGAAATAAGATATATTATTTGAGACTTTGCTGGAGATAAAAATTGAATCCGGGAGAAGGTCCGGCCAATATTTGGAGGAGTGGATCACGAGAGATACTTGATCGTCTCAGTAATTTTCTGTAATTTCCTCCATTTCCACGTGAAAAATTTGTAACTTGCTCTCCTGGCCGTATCCAGGACCAATACAAAATGTACCGACACATAAAAATGTCAGGACATGTGTAGTAGTGGAACGGACTCTGACTTTCCCCCGAAAGGTTTTTGGTTCGAGTCCAAATGAGTCAAATCTTTATCTTGCTTTGTTAATTAAATAGGAAACATATTACTGACTACTGTGAGACTTTATTGTACATATATGTATATTGTATATACATATGTATATTTAGTATATATGGGTCAAATTGGAGTATATCAGGGGCACTGCTGCCAACCTTGCAGTATGGGTATAAGTACGTATTGTTGTTGCTTAGGCGGGGTTTCCATATGCGTCAATAGTAAATGTGGTATGGACGTGGTAGCAGACATTTTTAGACTGTCTTTAATGTCTGCTAAAACGTCAATACCACATTTACTATTGACTATTGACGTAACTGGAATAAGCGCCTTAGTTATTGCGATTGTGCTTGTGTGATTATTACTATATATTAATAAATTTTGTCAACTAGAGTTGGTAGGCACCCTTAGGTTAACGGGGCCTTCAATATTATGTTGATATGTTAAACATGTTGAGAAATACACGAATTATTATAATTATAATTAAATAAAAAATAATAAGTTTGTAAATACAATGGATTTTGGGGTCTCTAGTTCCCACGCGACGTACTACACTCTTAATGTAGGGAAGCCATTTCGATATTTGGAGGCTTTGAGTAATTAATCTGACTTCAGACAATTGGAGTTGGAATGGTCAACAGACCTCAACTTTATATATACGCCTCTATAAAATATAATAAAGCGAAAGAAGGAAACGGAAATATGACATTATTGATTCTAACCGGTGCTGCTGCTGAGGTCATAATTTAACCAATGATCACGGTTGCAAATTCGGTAGTGATAAATGGTAGGCGAACTATATACATCATTTCCAATCGCCGCGCCATTTCCAAACCACTATAAGTTTGTTTTACTACAGTGGTGTATACATTAATGAATGAATGACACGTGTATTGAATTAAAAAAAAAACAATTGATACACAATAATTGTAAGGTCTGCTAGTGAGTACTATTAGACCTATAACAATTTTCCCTGCCCTAAAATTAAAATAAAAAAATTAAATTAAATTAAACATGTTATTGCACTATTTAAGCTAAACTTACCCCCTCGAAAGGGGAGTAAGACGAAATGAATAAATAGAAGAAGTTAAGTTGTAATGCACAATGTGCCAGATATATTAGTGCGCGGTTAGTGGTTTGGTTGGTAGAAATCAATGTCGTGTCGGGCCTTTGCCTGAGGCAAGAAGTTGATAGCTAGAAGCGATCTGACCCCCACCCCCCTCCCTATAATATTATATTTTTTATTTATATATATATCTTTTTTATATTTTTTACATACATTTTTCTTATTTTATACAGTAGGGGTTCCCAAACTGTGGTCCACAAATATATATCAGGTGGTCCACGGAGCAAAGTAAGAAATAATAAAATAAAACAGTTGCGTTATCGGAAATTAGAAGTAAAATACAGTTAGTCTTGGCACTGAACTCAAAATCTAACCAATATCCCAAACATTTAATCAAATATTGGCCCGTAGGGTAATTGTAGGTCCAAGCTACTTGATCGTGGTCCTAGAATTTGACGATTTCCCTGTCACAGACATGGTGGTCCACGGTAAATCGTAAAATAATCTAGCGGTCCACTGACAAAAAAGTTTGGGAACCCCTGATATACAGTATACCTAAGTGTACGCCACTTACTTTATATATAAAATTTCTACAGTAAGAGTTCATTACCCCATGGAAAACTTTAAGCTCTCGTCTGTTGCCCATCATCTGAGAAAGCTCATTTCGCCAATGGAGCATGTTGTCTGGTAAATTACCAACGTTAGCTTAATGACACCTATTTATGTGGTACCTCCAACAGCTGCAGCTTCATTAATAAACATTAGAATAAATTCCATATTACTGACTCCGTAAAACTTTATAAAAATTCCAGAGAATGAAGCAGTCGTAGGGTATAGTCCACACAAAATGAGAAAATTTTGGACATGGAATGTTTTGATCCTGTGCAACACTGTAAAAATATTCTTTGCACAATTTGTGTTATGCCTTGCATCCAATGCAACAAGGTATAGTCCACGCAAAATGAGAAAAGTATGGACATGGAATGTTTTGATCCTGTGCAACACTGTAAAAATATTCTTTGCACTATTTTGTGTTACGTTGTTGCATTGGATGCAAGGCATAACAAAAATTGTGCAAAGAATATTTTTACAGTGTTGCTCAGGATCAAAACATTCCATGTCCATACTTTTCTCATTTTGCGTGGACTATAACACAAAATGGGGCAAGGAATATTTTTACAGTGTTGCACAGGATCAAAACATTCTATGTCCATACTTTTCTCATTTTGCATGGACTATACCTATCCTTGGTAATGGTTAGATACTGGACGAAATAAAGCATTGTCTGTGTGCAATAAATCGACCTGTTCGGTTAGATAGGTAGCTGTGTAGCTGGTGCTAACCTGTCTAACAAATGCAAATCCTGGACAATGGCGGATTCACAGGAGGCCCCCTCAGGGGGGTCATGAATGAGTAAATTGATAAGATAATATATTTTTTTTTAATTCAATAAAACTCAACTTTCTAACAAACAAATTACCTTTGAAACTTACATACAACTTGTGACCCTCTAAATTGTCCGCTGAATCCGCCCTTGCCTGTGGAAGAGCATGATATAAATATGTAGAGGGTTTAGCACACTCTGCACTTGAGCGGGCTTGTGTTTACGCGGTTATAACGCTCTGCCAAGACATATATCTTGGGTTCGAATCCCGCCAAGTCCAGATTTTTCTAAATCCTCTACTTTCTGTTATAATGAGGACATCGCCTTTTCAACCTTAGTTATTGTACTATAGTTTAATGTCAGTATTATATACCATATAGCTGTAAAGTGGATAGGTTACAGTATCTGTAGGTACAATAAGTGAACTTACCCCTTGTCCGGACTAAATTTATTTGAACACCCGGATATTGTCACCGTGTAGCCTATAATTATTTAAATTATATTACCTACATATTCATTTATTGTACGAAGTGAACTATTGTTTATTTGCACCAATGTAAGATTTTGACTGTTTCCACTCTGTAACTATTGGCTGCACCTCACTTCCACATGCTAAAAAAGCAGACCTAGAGAGGGATCCCAATCATAAAGAAAAAATGACAAAAACTTAAAGTTTTAGAGAAACTTGTTATAACAACCCGAATTAGTAAAACCCAAATAATCGTTGAGAAATTAACTTTGTCTAAGAAACCCACTTGTGTTAGCATAAAGCCCTGAGCGCTTTCGGCAAGAACTGCCATCTACAGAGGGAAACCCACCAGCTCAGTTACACCTTATCTGCGATTTGAGACTTGCTCAACTCGAGGAGAAGATGCAAATGTGACTAGGGAGAGGAAACCTTGGTTTATATAGGACTGGGAGCGGGGGAGGGGGTGGGAGGGGGCGTGGCTGGTTACCTATTCCTAACCTACTAGCTAGATCTATTAGAGGGGATGATTGTGTGAATGTTATGTCGTTTGTTAATTTTTCCCTTTTTTGTAAAGCTCTTTTGACTTCAACATTTTCAAAACAATTTCTTAGACAAAGTTAATTTCAAACGATTATTTGGGTTTCACTAATTCGGGTTGTTATAACAAGTTTTTCTAAAACTCTAAGTTTTTGTTATTTTTTGTTTATTAAAATGAAATACCACGAAGTCACGTGTAATCAAATTATTTATCCCAATCATCTACGTTGCTGAACATACTGTATGTATTATTTGGGAATTAAAATATAATACAATACAATAAATGTATATTTCCAATAAAAGTTAAGTTACAATAATTATAATATGCTGCAGGGATTATTATTATTATATATAAGTACTCATACCAAAGATACTAAATGAACCTCCTCCAGAAATGAAAAAATCCCTTTCGGCTGTGGCCGATCAGGTGTAGGGAGATTCCGCAGACCCTGCTTTTCCTCTACGCTACCCAGAGGCGTAAAGTTTTAGAATGATGGCGGGGGCAAAACTAAGTAGACCTTATGACGTCATCAGGCAGGATTGAAGAAAAAATTGATAATATAATAGAAAAATTGTAGAGTTTTACGCATTTTTTAATAGTTGTAAAGTATAGCTGTAGTTTTACAAAGCTAAAAAAGGAATGCTTATATTCATATTGCTGCAAAGGGGACTATGAAGTAAGAACCACGTCTTACAATGCTCGAAGCTGGGGTAGGGGGGTAAAGCCAAAAGGAGCTGGGGGGGAGGGCAAATTGGACCGTGCCCCCCCCCCCCCCCCCGCCCAACTTTACGCCCCTGACGCTATGTGTAATAGAAAATAAAAAAACTTCATTATTTTCCCGATCACAACATCAACACACAAAACACTCTTGTGTTCCAAACTATGACGACTATGAACTTTTACTTATTAAATTATTTTTACTTTGACTGGACGTCATCTTGAAATCGTTAATTTGTCGTAAAAAGTGTAGATTACCATTATCGTAGATAATAATACGATCTTTCAGTTAGATTTTAATTCATTCCTCTGCGACCAATATTGACTGAGATATGAATTATATAAGTTTTCAATCGGCCGCCATCTAATAACTAAATAGCGGATCTAGCTGGTTAACGAACTCGATCAAGGCATTTGTATGATCAATTTTTGTGCCAAGTTTCATCCAAATCGGATAATATTTACGGAAGTTAGAGTGTTTCCTAAGATCGATATACATATATATATATATATATATATATATATGCATACATATATATATATATATATATATATAACATTTTGAACGGAGGGTGGTTTTAGGCTCAGGGGGTCATGAAATGAAAAGTGAAGAAATTTTCCGAAAGTCGAACATTGGTTGCCATCTCAATAGGTAGATGAATCTTCCTAAAATTTAAACAGATGGGTGAGTTAAAAGCGGGGATAAAAAAATGGTTGGTCAATGGGAGGGAATAATAATAAAAGCCGACTATTAACATAAAAAATAAAATAAATAAGTAAATAAAAAAAACAGTATAAATAAAAAATAATAAAAATTATTATTTTAAAAGAAGAAAAAATAATATGATAATATCTTGTTTTAGCAGCACTGTATAAGTCCTTTGTCCCAATCAAGCTTTAGCTTGGGGATGAGGTATGGTATCATTATGTCTATTGTATTTTGTAAATAAATGCTCCTTGTCCAGGGATACTGGGCAAGGAAAAGAAAGAAAGAAAGAAAGATTAAGTAGACCCTCGAGCTCAATAAGTTGTAGCGGACCAGTAACGGATCACATTATTAAGCTACTGTAGATACGAATTTACACGTACAATAAAATGACAGAGATAAAAAAGCGATAGATAGAACATGACTTGACCAATTTAAATGTCAACTGTTGCTTGTTTCTTTTCAAACTAGTATTGACATGCTCAGTCATGTCTATTTCGTGTTTCGTATGACTTGTAGTCAAATAAAATAGAAATGGAACAATATTAAATAAAATAAAATGGAACATTGTCTTTCATAAAATGAAATTGTTCTGAGTTAAATATGAGGACGGAAGGACAATCAGAATTTAAGGTGAAATAAATTGTGTCGAATTGCCTTTATAAATTGGCCCATTTCACTGTGAAATTCCTGTTGGACCAGCAGGCTGATCATGGCGATTAAAATACCCGGGTTTAATCCCTGGTCTTAAAAATGTAAACAAGATAATTTCATAATGGAAAGTGCTATTCAAAATTTGTTTGTTTACATTTTTAATCCCAGGGTATTATTTAAACCCCGGCATTATAATCGCCATGATCAGCCTGCTGGCATTGAAACGACTGAAACACAGGATTTGTTCAATTTTATTAACGTATGCTAATCGAAGTATTAGTGCATAAACCAAGTGTTCCGTTCGTTTCAATGTCCTGTCAAACAGTAAACGTTGCATAACACTTATTGTTCGACCAGCCCTAAAATACTATACACAACAATATTATTTATTTTCTCTAAGGGCGAGTTCAACCAGAAACGCCTCTGTAAGGAACACGGGAGGGCGCCGCCATGTTCCTCTAACAATCTAACATGCGTAAGGCAAGTCAATGGTCAATGGTAAATATGGTTTTGACGTGGTAGCAGACATTTTTAGTATGTCTTTAATGTCTGCTAAAACGTCAATACCACATTTACCATTGACCATTGTCGTATGTGGAAACCCCGCGTTAGTAATGCTAACTACTATAAATAAATATTGACTGTTTGTTCTACTACTATGCTAACCTAGCGGAGTTACACTCAACTAGGAAGACCCGGGACCACCTGCTTTACATGCCCTCCGAAGCATGGCCAGAAAATATAGAAAGTGTGGGACTCGAACCAACAACATTTCGGGTGAAAGTCAGAGTCAGTACCACTATTCTACATGTCCTAAGGCGGGTATTCCATATACGTACAACGTCAATGAAAATTATGAAATTGAAGGACATTTCAATTTCTCATTGATGGCGGCCTTCCATTCGTTTTTTCAAAAATTGGCAATTTTCAATTGAAGCGTATGCGCCAAATTTTTGAAATTTGTTTGCATTTGTTTCTTGAAATTGTATTTGTTTTCTTCGTCGCCTTATTATTTAAACCTTTTTATAATTTTTATACAGAAATGCTTTCTTTTTAGAGAAATCAATTAAAATAGTTGTACTTGTCATATCCCATGACGCCATTTTATAATTTTAGATTGTTTGTTTCATTGTTTGTGATTTTACTCTATGATCAATTGATCATTGATCAATTTTAACAATGAGTATAGAGTCAAATTGAAATGTCCTTCAATTTCATAATTTTCATTGACGATGTACGAATGTGGAATACCCGCCTAAGTAATCATTCGCTTATGGTAGGCGAAGCTTGAAATAGCCTACCGCACTGTATAAGTTGGGTAGTCTATATGTTTTACAATTCTGTGTTGGTTTCACGTGGTGATGCGTTAATCAAGGCCCGGACCGTTTTTGTTTTTATGTGCCGTTCCGCAATTAACTTTTTGGCTTAATGAACCGAACATCTTTTTATGGCTTCTAAGAACCCTTCTCCCGACTTTAACACACTAAAAATAACCTCGTATCATAATTTCTGGGAACAAAAGCGGCTTACATAATTAAAAATAAATGCAGGTTCGTAAAGTCGGTATATTCTCATATTGATTCATTGTAAGGTTTCTAAATGAGAGAATTTGTACTTTTTTATGTTAAGTGCTACGGATTCAAATTGCGCTAGGGCGAATGTAAGTAACAAAAACAACGGTACCCTAATTAGAAAACTTTTCTTCATGTGTAAGCAACATACTCCATATTTTCAAAGATACACATATCCTAGAAGTGATGTCTTGCTGACAAAATTGTAGAATCGGGTCATGACCTTTAACCATGGTCCCGCCATCGCTTGGAAAGTAAGGAATGTGAGTAAGGAAAGTAAGTAATGGGCGGCACCGTCATCTAATAAGCCATGGCGGTGCCGTGCAGTATTCATTCATTTTGCCACCATCGCTTGAAAAGTGTCAATAAGGAATACTGAACGGCAGTATTCCTTATCGAGCCATACCAAGTTATGGTGGGAGCCGCCCTATACCATGTTGGGAACCACCTTTTTTCCCTCTCCGAACTATCCTGGGACCACTTTTCAGTATTACTTCAGGGCAGTCGGTCGTGTCTTATTTTCCTACTGTAGTCTAGCTGCTTAAGGTCTTTCTTCTTTCATCTTACGGCTCAAGATGAGCCATGCCAACTCCTTCACAGCACCCTTATACCACCCTTGTAATTCAACTTTGAAAAAGCTGAACCCGAAGTGAAAGTCTCCTAAAAAGGTCCTAGGTACAAAAAGTTTCGGAAAACGAGTTGAGAGGTGAGTTGTTTTCAAGAGTTTTAGTGGGAGAGTTAGGAAAGGTACCTACAATACCTGTAAATGTCACCACTGAATTGATTGAAAACTGTGAAAGTGACAGCCAATTAGGCCTGTAAAATTTTCCTCTTACGTATGTAAGCTATTAGGGGAAAACACGTGACGTTCAATCTCATGTCATCAGTCCGTCTTGCCTTTTTATTAAAATAATAACTTATTCGTGCCCTTAGCAGCATGTATAGGTAATGATGCAGTAGTACCAGCAGCCCTGTTTTGGTGATTTGGTATTAACATACAGTAATACTGGAGTTTATTTTTTAATACCGCATTACTAAGGTTTCACGTGACGGTGTTAAAATATCAGCGGGAAATTCAAATTAATAAATTATTGGAATATATGCGTTGTATTATAATTGAAGGAAATACTAATAAACATTAAAATGTACAGGTAAAATTTTGAGGGGGCACTTCAACTGTCTCCGTATTTGTGTGAATCAAATGTAGAAAAAATACACGAATTATAAAGAAAAAAAATAAAATAAAATAATGTGTTTACATCTAAGGGAGAAAAAATTGAAAATTCATCAAAAATATACCCAAGCATTAATTTATCAATTTGAATTTTGCACTCATTTGTTTAAAACAAGTGAATAAACCCCGTTATTATGTTAATTTCATATCACCATAAGAGGGCTGCAGTACAACAATAAGCTGAAAATTAAAAATACATACAGTACGTCCACTGTAAGCAAATATGTGTATATTACGGGCGAAGGGAGAACAATTTTAATCTAAAGTTTTTTTATTTTAAATTTTGACTAAATCGCTTCCAGTGAACGTCCAGCGCCATGATTTAAAGTTATTTTCGAATAATGCAAATTTCAATGCATGCGCTCACTTTGCCCCGAATTCAGCAGTTCTTATGGAACGTTTTCCATGAAAACAGAAAAACCATCCCAAATATTGCAAGGAAAGCTAGCTTCATCTGTTAGAACTGAAGAGTGTTATGATACCCAATACCCAATAATACCCATAATCAATAGCAGTCACATGGACAGTTTACTCGTACACTAATTATATTATTTCCTATAACAACACGCAGTCCTATTGGAAACCTTTCTTGTTACAGTCAATGAATGAATTCATCCACGGAACATTACTTGGACGGACGCAACTCACTTCACCCTTGCCAGTTGGTTTATTTTACAGTTAGAAAATCAATAGGCTGCGTAATTAAAACACTTTTAGATGTGATCACACTCTGTAACGGGTATGCCCAGTTCTCCTAGGTTAGTCTTTTAGGGACTAAAAGGCTGACTGTGTTGTAGTTGTTACAAACATTCCACTTTGTTCTAGAACGTCTGCAGCCGAATTATGGCAATTTGGGATAACATAATACCGGGATTCATTCAATTATTTTAAACAAATCAGTGCAAAATGAGCGGGAAATCCAAATTGATAAATTAATCCTCTGCTATATTTCAGGTGAGTTTTCATTTTTTTCTCCCTTGCAGACACATTAATTATAATTTTTAATTTAATATTTTAACACCATGGCATTAAAAAATAAATCCCGGTATTATACAAACCCCGATATTATTTTTTAATACCGCAGTAGGAAGATGTCACGTGACTTTGTTAAAATATGCGCGGGCAATTCATAATACTAAATTACTAGAATACATTGCATTTTTAATAATAGAAGGGAAAACTAATAAACATTAAAATGTACAGGTAGAATTTTAAAATATAATAAGAATTTTAATAAATGTATCTACATCTAAGGGGGCACAAATTGAAAAAACACCAAACATATAGTTAAGTTATAAATGGCTGACATAACTATATTAATTTATCAATTTCAACTTCCCGCGCATTTTGCACTCTTTTATTTAAAACAATTAAATAAACCTCTAAATAAAACTACTTTAGTGGGGGAACCTACTCGCAGAATTAAATAATTAATGTAGTCGCATTATTATTTATTCAATTCCCCTGACCAGACCGATTGAGTGACATATACTCAAAAGTAGAAGAGTGATGCTAACTGATGTTCCAAATTATGTGTCTACGGTTGGTAGGTTGTTCGTACTCGCGTCTCTACACATCATGCGACCGGTGACCTGTCGTAACTCAACGCAGGCGACTAAAGAGGTTATTCGGATACATTCATTAAATTGTTTGTATGCGAATAATCTTTTTTTTTTTAAAGTAATACCAAATTTCCCTGCGACCAACTTCAATTTTCTTCGTACCCTGCTCATATAAACAAGCTGCCAGCCTTCAACAAGGTATGATCCATCCAATGCTAGCATCATATCTCTTCCTCCTTTAAAACTAGATGGGATTTAATTATTAGCAGTAAGCCCTGATGACGTTGATAACGACAATGAGAGAAAATTTCCTTTGTTAGGAATTTAAGTTTGTACAAGATAATCTTTATTCGCGCTCTTTTCTTAATTTATTAAGAAGTCAAATGAAAGCGCCCTATAGAAAATTCGTCAACTTAATTCTCAAATTAGTGAAATTGGTGGCCTTCATTGCGAAACTTTTCAAAATTAAAATTATACCCTGTAAGCTTAAAGATTTGAGAGAAATCATGGGAGGTGGGGGTTAGTTGGCGAAACTTATTCTTTGAAAAGAAAGTGAGATTTTAAATAGAAGGCCTTTTAATTAATTGGTTGAATACCTGGAATATCTTCTAGCATCGGGACCAAGTCAATTAAGGGTTTTTGCTTGGGTTTGTTGTCACTGCGCTGATTCAGAAGCTTATGATAGCCAATGTCCACTTTATGTCCAATTCTCATGACTGAGCTATTCTTAACGGTCACTACGACTATCCAAGTTGAATACAGAAGAAACTTACTGTGCCGGATTCAGTTGTAAGCCCTGCATGTAGAATTGTTAATTTGCCGTTATTTTTTTTTTTTTACAACGTTTTTACAACCTTTGCTATTTTCCCCTTACGTTTCACCACTATCGGCAATCCTTATTTTATGGTTAGGCACCATGGGTTAGTTGTAAGATTGGGCAGAAGGGCCCAAAATTCGCTCATATGGAAAATAATTAAATAAAGCCAATATTCTATCTTTCATATATTCTATATTATTATCGTTAACCGTTCCATAGTCTAGTTCTCTGGATTGTTTCTCGGCTCATTAGTAAATTCAAACGGAACACACCCCTTCAGTCCTGGAGTGGGCCAGTTACAGGTATGAAAGTAATTTGGCAAAGCGTACAAAATAAAAAATGGCGCATTCAAAATGAAGGGCATCATAATTCTCCAAGACGAGCAAACACCCAAATCTTGTCTTAACCGCCACATTAATACTGTCAGCTCTGGAATAACAGAGTCAGGCGGGAGTCGTGTCATTACTCAGAAGGCTTATCTCCACATACGAGTCCACTCGGCCCAGCACCGTAATCCACTTTTGTTCATAAATTGGCCGAATGTCGGCGGTGGGTCGGGCTTATCGTCCCGCCAAATTACCGAGTCCGCCTCACGATTTACGAGCAATTGTTAAAAGCTAGGCGACAGGACACAGTAAGCGCCCACATTAAACAAAACTGCTTAGAGCAAATGGACCCCCGCGTTTCCAGTTTGTTTGCACAAATTCAAAGTTCTCATGAAATGTCAATCGTAAGAGTCATAAATGAGGTGTCATAAAGTAGAACAAATGTTCCTCTGCATTTTGATATGCAAGGCGGGTAAGATGGACGTCCGCACCGTAAAAAACGAAGCGGCAAAAATTGATGACTAAGATTTAGCTTGGAGGTTGTTGTCATATTATCTGGCCGCGATGGCAAACAGTTTTGGAACATTTTTCGACCTAACATCTTCAGTGGCCATTATTTTTTTTTCATAAACAATAACTGTGGCCGATCGGTGACAGTGACGGCTACATAATGTACTGTACAGCAAAGCGCAGAGGAATATGTTATTAAGTTTTTAGTCATTTATGGCTCTACGGCCGATTTTTCATGAGAAATTTGCCATTGGAAAAATAATGGAAAGGGAGGGGGGGGGGGGGCAACATTCATCGCATATGGAACGTAGATATATGCCGAGCACGAAACGAAGACATTCGATAGCCTGTCTTCTTGTGATGTAGGAATGACATATTCGTTAAATTCACGTTAAGAATCATTACATTGGTAGTATTGTATATTGCATAATTTGCACACTTAATGACAACGAATTGTGTAGGCTATTATGCAAAAATTAATATTAAATTGGGAAAGAATAAAAAAAAACAGACTAACAAAATGTAAAAAGCTCACCGATCAGCTTCTCTCTTTAAGTAGAGAGCAAGCTAGAAGGGTGGTTGGCACGGTTACGGGCCACGGCCACTTCAACAAACACATGCATAGGGTTGGCGTGAAAAACGACAGTAGATGCAGACTGTGTGAAGTTGAAGAAGAAACAGCTGAACACATTCTCTTTGAATGTGAAGCGCTGGGAAAAACTCGATACCAAACTCTTGGCCACCCTAGGTCTGAAGAGGAAACCATCCGATCTAATCCCATCACAAAAACACTAGAATTTATCAAAAAGACTGGTGTTATAAGATGGGCGTAGACGGCAAACGTGGAAGCAAAAGACCTTCTAGGTCGACGCTTATAGGAACTCAAACGAGTAGGCCCCACGAAGGTAAAAAAAAAACAAAAAAAAAAAAACAAAATGTCTTCATAACATGGTCGGGTTTAAAAATGCTTGATGATATGATGTATGAAATAGTCTTCTACAACTTGAATAGACCAAAATAAAACTGGACTCTAAAGCGAGGTTCGAAACTTGAGTCAAATATAATTGTTTCATCGGGCTTGAGTCCACCCAGACCCAATGAATACCGCACCTACCCCAAAGATAATAACTCGGCCGCCGGGCATGTTGCTTACACAAAATGCAAATAGAACAGTTGTTAAGAGAAGCACCCCGCCCGAGACCCTCAATGGGTTATCGCGCATAGGCGTCTTTTCAATAAATCGACGGCTTACGGTAACTGAGACTCGTAGCCGAACTTAGCTAAGTAACGCTTACGCCTTTTACATTGGCATCTTGTCTCAGCTTGTCCATTATCGCTTGTAGCCGGTGTAGGTTGACAACGACGACGTGTACCAGTCTTGCGGACACAATACCAATAATGTCTGCTGAATCATGGGGTTGTTGGCAGGGCAAGGTTCAATGAATAATAAATAAATAAATCTTGACTTTTTGTTTTTCTATTACTAAGCCAACCTACGGAGTTAGGGCTATAAAGCCCTCTCTTACACTGAACTAGAATGACCCGGGACCGCCTGCTTTACATGCCCATACAGGAAATGTAGCCAGTGTGGGACTCGAATCAACAACCTTTCGGGTGAAAGTCGGAGTCTGTACCACTACTCTGCATGTCCTGAGGTATGAGGCATACGTCCATAAAAAGACCTTCAAATAATAAAATATATGGTAACCGAACACTGAAAAATTGCAATTGATCAAACATAAGCATAAAATTAAACTTGAAATATGAAAACAATAGAGGGCGAAATATTGGTAAAATGTATACACATAGAAAAAATATATATTTTTTACTGTAACCGCTTACGTCAAAACAATAATAACGTAGCGCCTCTATGTGAGTAGGGTAACGTTATGTTTGGCATGACGTGTTCAGAATAACAGAGACCTGCAGCAGTGCGGATTTCCCAAGATTTGGCGTATCGATCTGTAAACATGCAGGGCGGAATGGCCCATTTTCATGGAACCCACGGGGAATTATTCATTATACCGCATCTTAATAAATAAACATCAGCAAACCTTTCTTCGCGGGATTTCCTTTGAGCGAAAAGAGAAGAGAGAGAGTGAATCTTTAAAGAAGCCGCGACTCCTAATTCAAACTTTTACTCGATACAAAAGAATTTCAGCACTCTTCATTCAGAGTTAAGAAAGTGAAATGGCTCAACTTTTAGATCATCTCTGGATTCCGATTTTCAAATACTTTGACTTTTACTTAGTAAAGTAGGCTCGGTTCTGCAATTAGGGAAAATATTCTAATTTGACGGAAATAAGCTGTAAAGTTCGGCCGTGAAAACAGTCTGGTCGACTGTATTATAAATTTATATAAACCGAGTCTTTTAAGCCTTTTTCAGTCAGCAGGCATAGCACCAACGGAAAAGAATAACTTACACAGTAGTGGGTGTGCCTAGCTGGGGGGTGCTGCTGTTGCAAAACTTACAACTTGATGGTTTCTTCACTAGGAGAGGCGGGCGCCCGTGTGTGAAGTGAAGATTTGGTCGATCCGGTAGAAACGGGGGGGGGGGGGAACACGGCACGACTCACTATAATATTGAATGCTGAATTGAACAAAATGACAACAGTTACGGTACTTCACGAATAATGCGACTACCGACATAAGCGGGTTGCAGATTGATACTGAGCTATCTATGTGCAGTTTTTCCTCAGTCATGTTTTAACTTGACTACACAGAGAATTATTAAAACCAATGTGCCACCCTCACATGCTTTGTCTCAGGCGGCTATTCCACCGACTAATTTGCTTCACTAATCGTGTTAGCAGACATCATTAATAAGTCTCTACCATATTATAACTTAATTTATAATAGATTAGTTAAGTATCTGCATAATAGTCTCCTTAAAACAAAACAAACAAAAATCTCAAAACACAAGTGAATTAGTGAAGCAAATTAGCCGGTGGAATAGCCGCCTTAATGGGGCACAGCTTTTTCATTTCTGTTGTACCTATTTTTATTTATAAATACATGGATTTTTTATCTATCCATAATTTAAATATGTTGAGCCCAGAAAAGTATTCCGCCTACGTCTAGCATAGGCAACAATGAACAGCAATTAACCTCTGTTGACAAACAATTCTTGATTTCAATTCTTAATTCCCACTTATTTGAGTACTGTATGTCAATTCACATTGATTGGGGTTTATTTTGGATAATACACACTGTTGTTGTTGTTTCTAACGCCTGATTTCAGCATGTCCGCTTTAAGCAACCCTGTCAGCCTGGCGGGGGGAGTGAGTCTGTTTGTTAACTTGAGGCGCCGTAAGGGCAGATTCTTTCACCTCGGGGGAAAGGGGAGTTGACTGACAGGGTGGACCTCCTGATTATAGTGGATTCCGAAACACTTGGGGAACATGGTAATGGAGTCAACATGGTAAGGCCGTTGGCAAATAATAATACAAACTTATTCCTGGTAAGTTATTCGTTTATGCTGGTGCTACGCCTACATATCCCCATAATATTATGAATGCAATTACCCTGCTTACGAATACTTTCAGAATTAAATACAGTACCTACAATATGAAATGTACCAACAATTAAAAACAACTATAAATATCTCCATTCTTTAATGACGTTCGAAGAGGTTTAATACAAAATAAAAATAGCTTAAAATCATACAAGTGAACAAGATAAATATGGCGCGTAGTGTATAGGAAATGTGTACTGTACATTAATAACACAATGAAATTGCGGATTTAGCAGCCTGACTTTAATTACATTAACTTACGGTTTCTTGCATAAAGTTGCAGTGATGTTTGTGTTAGCCATTTGGAAAATTAGATGTGCGGAAAATATTAAGTATTTATGGCATAAGGATGTCTGTAAGATCTTGTATAGGAAATCTGCAGACAAGCGGCGCTCGGGGAAATCAGGTAGATGAACTGATAAATCAGTGACTACTAACAAATAAATAAATATTGACTTTTTTTGTTCAATTATTCAGCCAACCTAGCGGAGTTAGGGCTATAAACCCCTCTCTTACACTCAATTAGGAAGACCTGCTTTACATGCCCTCTAAAGCATGGCCAGAAAATGTAGCTAGTGTGGGACTGGAGTCAATAACCTTTCGGGTGAAAGTCGGAGTCCGTACCACTACCCTACATGTCCTGACTAATGGAGGGCCTGAGGATAATTGAAGTTATGCTTTGAGATAGGGTAATTTAATTTATTAATTTAATAATCCTCCGAATTTTAATAGTTTGTTTCAGTTGCCTTGAGCCAATTAAACAAATCTAACCCAAAGCAAGGGACAATTTCAAATTGTCATTAGCCGCCTTCTTTCCAGCTCTAGTACTACCTACTAAAGCGGCTGGATTTGCTTTTTACCTAACTCACTCATTACTGATGATTCGCACAGCTTTTAGGACAAAATTGTTCAGCTCACCTAAGAAACATTTAAATAAAGCTTCCCCTGTAATTGATAATAATTAAAAATTGACGGCCCAACACATAAAAATATCCATTCTATGTTATAAGCACTCGTACACACAACCTTTTAAGACTCCAGACTGTAAAAGAGACATTGATAACCAGGCATAAGGCAGTTTTCTACACTCTAGCCGTTACGAAAAATCACTGGCATTAACTAAACTGGGTTGAAAGGTTACCTCACGTCAAAGTGTACCTTGTGCCTTATATCAGTACAAATGAAAAATAGTTTAAGGAATAACTTTCCAAATTTTTTGTAAACAAACGTTGAGTTATTTGGACAAAATTACATAACATCTCGATCCACAGCCATACCCCTATTAGAAGACCCCATACCCCATTTGAAGACTTCATTAAAAATACAAGCAGTAAATTAGAAAAATTATTACCCTAACAAAACATGATATAAAAGTATATCAGTAAGTCTGCGTATAGTATGCGTCTATAGAAATTTTGTATATGAGGTCTTCAAGAGATTCGGTTTAGATGTCTGTAGCCGTCGTTTGAGAAATCAATTAATGTCGCACAAAAACCCACCGTGCTTTGTTTACATTTTTTTTTGGAACGATTTACCTGAATACTCATCACTAAACGTTGGATAGAACGCTTTAAATCTATTGGAACATTACGAAGGGCTTAGGTAATAAGCCCTAGTCACATTCTAAATTGTTTGAGAAAAGTAATTATTGTTTAATTATGTAACATTTCAGTTTATACAGTAATTTTCCTTTAACTAACAATATACAGAACTCAGGCTCCAGTGTTTGAGCAAACTCTCAAATAGTTTATTTTTAACGTTTGTCTTATACAATACATTATTTTTATTATTATTATTATAGAATTGTTATCCGTGAAATGACTTATAATTTAATAAAATACATTGCCTAATGTACTAATTATATAGGTCTAACTAATGTACAGTGCAAATAATGTATCAACCACAATTCGGACCGTGTTAGGTATTAACTCATTATTTTAATCTATATAAAACATTGGTTTATAATATTGATAAAGATAACAGGGATATCCGAATTAAATAAATTAGCCTAATGGGGGAAAATTAGTCTTATTTACTGAATTCTGTATGATATCTATAAACGCAAATAATATTATTACTGTATTGCTGGGTGATTCTAAGCCTGACTCATAAAAAGGTGTACCTGCATCAAAAGCCCAAGCTTGCCGTAACATCTACTCTCACATAATACACGAAAGTCATTAGGTACCTGTTTCAGTAATAATTTCCACGTTCACTCATAGTAAAAAAAAACAAATAACTTTGTCAAGTATTAATATTTTATAGGAATATTCGACAAAGTTATTTTTTTATTTACCCTGGCACCTGTTCCTGTTCATGGGTAAGCTTATGGAAATAACACAATGTTTCGGCAATTTGTCGCAAAATATTAATAAGTTTTAGTTTCTGCGTAATGAAATTAAGTTCTTTTACTGGATCAAAATATTTTCGATGAATCCCCCAAAACGTAACTCTTGTGCTCAAAATAAGGTGTTATAACAATATTATCACATACTATACAATCAACCAACTGATTAATTTTAGAATTTTAGGTTTCCAAATGTGTATGAATAAAATAGTTTTGTTTACCTATACTGCAGGCATAGCATTTAAAATACTGCTGTGATAACATAATAATGCGGCTTCAATATCCAATAGTCCAGTAAAATAAGAGTCCTCGGAACGGATCCCAACTAGCCGTTTTTTTTTTCTTCATAGAAATGTCCCTCCAGGCAATCTACAATACAACTAAAAGCAGGGGCGTCAATTTAATATTTTTCAGGGGCGGGGGAAAAATGAAAATGAGGTAGATTTAAACTTTTTCATACTTGCCCTTCCTACTTTCAAACAAAGGTCAGGGTCAATTTCAGATTTTTTCCAATCGCAGGGGGAGGCAATTGCTCCACCCCCTGGGACAGCAAAGGGCTAAAAGTCTACAGGTCTGAGAAAATTGAACTTGAGTGACTTCCGTCATTCAAGGTCAAAGGTCTTCATCGTCCCTCTTCTAAAAAGAATATGCTTCCTTTCACTCGAACGGTGTTCTAGGACCTAGGTGCTTACAAAAGTTTCAGAACATACAATTGCCTATCGACTGATACATAATGTGTATATAATATATAATTGCGTATTATGCAATTTTGTCAGCTGCCATCATGCAAACTAGAATGAAGTCACGCTAAAAGCTTGCATGATAGTGAATGATAATAGTACGTGAATCAGTCGCTAGGTCCAGAAACTTTTATGCATGCCTAAAACATAGTTCCAGTGAAAGAAAGCACGTGATTTTGAAAAAAAGGGATAATGATGATGACTTTTGACCTTGAATAACTAAAAAGTAACGACGCTCCTATCCGATTTTCTCAGACCTGTAGACTGTCAGTTATGGAACACTATGAGGAACATTTTTGCCAAAAAATACCACGAGTTGGGATCAAATCCGAGGTTGACCCCAATTTTACTGGACTACAAGTAGTTAATTCCTACGAGTAGTCACAGGTGATTACAATAAAACGGATAACGGAAACTCTTCGAAACATACATTTTTTTAAAACTAAATTACAAGTAACTTAGAGCACAATAAGTGCGTAAACTTTGAAACAATCAAGAAGAGATTCAATCAGTAAAAAGCTTACGCGCTTAAGCCGCATTCACATGCATACACTTACTGTATATTGCTTGCGTTTCATCAGCCATGGAATGTCTCATCCTCATAGAGGAATATTTATTAGATAATAAAAACAGGCTAAGTATTACATAAAATAATATTAACAGAATTCTTCTTACGTGCTTAGTAATAAATTAACTTCAAGGCAAAAGGAGTTGAAAATAGGAGAAAACGTAAGACACAAATTTTCCGTTAAGCACCAAAGTCCAAAATAAGTAATCGAAAGTATGTACTGTAATAGTTGAGGGGTTGAGAACGCTATTAAAATCTGTTGTTTCCTGCAACGCAATAATACAATTTTTCTACTCAAAGGCTACTGACCAAGTGTATTGTATTCACTGTCATAGAACCCAGAAATGCAAACTTGGAATTGATATGACAACTGCTGTCTTGTCAACAATTAACAGAAATTAAGCACAGTTTTATTACAATACAAAAATCGTGAAATAAAAGAAATACAATATTTCATTCCATTAAATTCCAGGTGAGTTAGTTTTTTTAATATTTCGCCTGCGCATGTGAGATTGTATAATCGAGTTTCAGGAACAAAACAAAGATTAACATGGATAAAACTCTATCAACGTACCTAAATTTAATAGTCCTATATTTTGTATAGCGTTTTCGTTTGTCTTAAAATTAGGCCTCACATTTTAATTTTAGAGTCAGCACTATCCCATAGTGTGGTTTGGGAGTGCATATTGTATTAGCCTAATCAATGTAACCTAATAGTAGTATTCACAATTTTGTATTATCCACAAGTTCAATGACCTGGCCCGATGGTCACCCTTCCCAAAATTGTGGCTTATTACCATAGGAAACTGAATTTGAAAACCAACTTGTGTACTTACTATTGTACTAGACGGGTTGTGTAAGGGTAGTTGTATAGGGCAGCGTTTCTCAACCTTTTTTACATCACGGCACAGTAACTGACAATCAAATTTACTTACGGCACACTATGTTATTATAATTTCATTACATTCAGTTAGGCAAAACTAGAAAATAGTAATAGATGGAATGTTTACTAGGTTAGAGGTAAAACAAATAAAAACGCATTTTACCGGGTGACAACTAACGGTCGTAACTGGTGTCACAAAATGTTCGTCTTTTTTTGCGACACACCTACAGACCCTTTGCGGCACACCGGTTGAGAAACGCTGCCGTATGGTGTTGAAATTGACCATAATGACGTTCAATGCAACTTTTTAAGCAGTTGAACGTAAAGCTGAACGTTCAATTTAATTTTATGGACTCATTTAAAATAGAAAAATCCTTTATGACTAACCCAGCTGAAAACAGAATTTTGGCTTTGACAGGCACCGACTAATTGTTTTCTTATCGACCAACCAATTTTGGGCACACACTGGTGTATCATCCCAAAAACCCAAAGTCCCATGAGCATTTTTGATCGGTTCATCCTTTCACGGTCAAGAAAATTGATAATAATACATAGCGCAACGGCCTGCCTGCTCAGGAATCACGATAGCAGCAGACCACAGAAGAACGGTGGGGCCGGGCCTTAGGCGGGGTTTCCACATACGTCAATGGTAAATATGGTTTTGACGTGGTAGCAGACGTTTTTAGTATGTCTTTAATGTCTGCTAAAACGTCAATATCACATTTACCATTGACCATTGACGTATGTGGAAACCCCGCCTTAGCCTTAAATTTTAATACTTTTATATTTATTTTACTACCTGCATCTACGTCAAAGGAAGTTACTTAAAAAGATCAACTGAAGTAACAATCACATCATACAACAACCCAAACAACAGTACTACTAGTAGTAGTCCCCACTGACTCGGTTGGAGAATTCTTTTACCACAATAAAGGGAATTATGACAACTAAGCCATTGATTACAAATTTGAATGAGCTTAACAAATTTTTGAGTACACGGAAAATCAATGAGTTTGGCTTAATGGGCTTGAATAATAGAGTGATTTCATGACATTTATAAAACATCATCAACATTACGAACATCCGAAATAAAGATGTTATATTTTACAGGAATTCTAAGAAAAATCAGCAGCAAAGATTAACGGTATACTTGTATACGCAAACGCACAAGAAAAAATAACTCATCATAATAAATACTGTATATGATATTTACTGGAATGTTGTTCTTTACGTTATGTTCTCAGTTATATTATCAATAATTATTACGTCTAAGGATTGTGCTGTAGTAACATTTTTTCAAATACATAAATAAAATAATTAACACCACTTTTAGTATTTAGTGAAATGTTTGTACCATAAGAATGGCAGGCGAAATAAATACGTAGGATGCATAACTACTCGAAGAACTATTGAGACATGTATTTTAATGAGCTGCGGCTGTGACCAATATGTCAGCTATGTCTAAACTTACACTCGTGTAACCATCTATAGGTATGCATGCCATGCTCATACATTTTGACTAAACGAAATAATTGGAGTTATGCATATTAGTAGAATACTTTCCAAAATGTCCCTACCAATTAATGGTTGCTCTCTATTAATACATTTGGCGCATAAAACAAAAGTGTCTGCCGATCCCTCGGGTGCACACGGATGGTAATGACCAAACGTGTGGTGGGCTATCTCCCATAACCAATTTCAAACTAATTTATTAATCCTACCCTCGTACACACTCTAATTTTACTTTCACATAACTTCTCTTCTTGGACAAAACATGGAAGAGTACGGGCAAACACTAGAAACGGGGGGAGGGGTTTTGTTGGATAAAATGGAAGTTTTCTGCCCAGCCCATCTCACCCGGCAGTAGAAGGCTTTGGGACCTATTTCAAAATATTTTTTTGACAAGGAATGGCTGTGTATTTTGACGAAATTAATTAATTTCTCGTCCAAGTGAGTGTTGAGTCTGTCCTAAAAAACCTTTATGGCTTTATTGGGGTTTCGAGAAATAATAATATTGCAGATGACAAAATGAACTTTTGTATGAATTTTTCATCTGACCGCTTTCATAACTTTTCGGGAGTGGAATGAGAAATTAATTAATTTCTCGTCCAAGTGGGTGTTGAGTCTATTTCCCCCAACTGATTTACAACTGGAACTGTCCTATAAAACCGTTTTAATGCACTTTATCGGGGGTTTTGAAAAATACTAATATTTTAGACATTGGCGTAAATTCCCAAAATTTCTGGGGGGGGGGGGGGGCTTTAGAACCCCAAGACTTTGATCCTCCGGAGAAAAAAAAATCGATAAATGGGCCCAAATTAATGAGGTTTTTACGAATATTTTACCCTGGAGAAAGGGGGGCCCCGGGGGTCTCCCCCGGAGAAAAAAATTGTTGAATAGGCCCAAATTAGGGAGGTTTTACGCATTTCGCAAGCAGTAGAGTTGAGATTTTACAGACGAATAAACCTACCACTGAGGGGGGCGCGGGGGTCTCCCCCGTTGAAAAATTTGGAAAAAATGGGTCTGAAATTTTAGGGTCTTAAGCATTTTAGCAATATATTTTTGTGAATGTACTTCGTCAATATGTTGATTTTTTTAATGATGTCTTTCATGTGAAATAAGCATACCAAGAATTAATTTTCCCTTCGTTATTGTGGAAACTATGCCTTTCGCCGCCTCCATATAACGTCTTTGTCACCAGTAATCATGGGGGGGGGGGCTACGGGTGCTCCTGGGGGGTAGGCTTAGCCCAGGACCCCCCTATTTACGCGAATGTTTGCAAGCAGTACAATTGAGATATTATAACGACGAATAAACCTACCATTGAGGGGGGCCCGGGGGTCTCCCACGGAGAAAAAAGTTGAAAAAATAGCTCTTTAGTATCTTTAGCCTCCATAACGTCTTTGTCACAAGAAATCCTGGTGGGGAGGGGCTACGGGTGGACCTGGGGGGGTTGCTCCCTGCCTCCCCCCAGGACCCCCCTATTTACACCAATGATTTCAGATGAGAAAATGAACTTTTGTATGAATTTTTCATCTGACCGCTTTCATAACTTTTCGGCAGTGGAATGAGAAATTAATTAATTTTATCAAAAATCTACGGCCATTTCCTGGTTACGAAATATTTTGAAATCTCTCCCTTAACGTCTAATTTAATAAACATAAACAGTCTTCTAAAGGCACGATCACATATGAACTGAGCTAAAACTTCAGTGTGAGGGAAAATATATGTAATATTTAAACTAATGACAATAATGGAGAAGTTCTCGTGATTTTGGTTTCAATAGGTTAAGAGAGGAAAATAAAAAGAAAACTATACCGCGAGCGAATCTTTCTTTTTGGTGCAGCTGTGGAAGGAAATATTGAGAACGTGAGCAATAGTTCCGAGATCGTGACCCCTCTACTGGGGACGATAGTTTCAAGGGGTAACTGAAGGAAACTCAGCGACATTTTTACGTACGTGCTCATATAGACTTACATTTTCATAAAATCTGTTCGCGCCTGTTAAAAAGTTAACACGCCTGCTAAAAAATCTAAACAAACAAGTTTATAACCTTTTCAAATGCCAATGGTTAAAAATTCACGAGGAAACAATACCAATAATGTCTGAACATCCATGCGGTTGTTGGTACTGGGAAAGGATACAATACAAGTACCTACACCCATAAAAAGCTCTTCAGATAATAATAATACTGTACTAGATGTGACGTGACACATATATAATAGGCTATGAGTAAAAATTGTGTGAGGGGGCGGAAAGTAGAAGATAGCGACCCCGCGCCGCCCAATTTCATGGATACTTTCACCCCCAATAGCAGAACTCCCCCTGGTGAGCGTTTCAATAAGCCTTGCCCCTGCAGTTTTACCGTACCGTACCGCTTTATTTACAGTTTCTTCAAATTCAACAGAAATGCTCTAGAAACACATTAATCCAGCAAATCATCCAAATAAACTGAAAAAATTTTTCAAGCCAATGACTATTTTTCACATATGTATATATAGTGTATGCATACAATGTGTTAGAACAAGATACAAAACAAAATACGCACTAGAGTCTTCTAAGACGGCGCGGTATTGCTTAGTACTAAAATAAATTAAACGTATCAACATAACTATCCTTTGGTGAATCATCGTTTCCGAGAATAATTATCTGTTGCCAATATTCCATGAATGAATTTTGATTAACGTCAGAATATGCCAGTTTAATACAAAGTGTTATTATTACAGACGAAGGGGTGGAAGTATAATTCCACGAAGGCGAGGAAATAAGCAGAAACTGAATAAACTGAAATAATGTACCAAATGAAAATTACACAAAGGAAAACGGGCAACTTAACAACGGCGTACCCGGAGAAATTGCAGAGGAAATGGACAGAGTTACAGTCGGAGCTGGAAGGGAACAAGGGATAGAGTGCAGTTTTACTTTACGACTCACTTAAGTTTTCTACTTAAAAGTGCGGTAAACAATGAGATTTGTGGCAGTATGCTTTTCAATAGGGGTATTCACTGCGTTTGGTTTTCCCTAAGGGAAAGTAGGAAACTCGAATAATAGAACTCCAGTTTTCTACGTAGAAAAATAATACTAAGGATACGTGTTTTTCTACGTTTCCTACTTTACCCAACCGGCAGGTTGGGGAACTGCACTTGGGAAATCGAAAACGACCATATTTGTTGTTGTTTTGAATCTTGCTTTTTATTTTTATTTAATTTAAAAAATGCGCTCTGCGACAGAAATGAATAATAAAACAACAAAAGGAAACATGTGGCAAGAGGTGGACTGCAGCAGATGTTCATAAGTTAATAGCCAAAGGCAAAGAAACTTTGGAGGTAAGTTAGGTTAGGTTTTTCTATTTCTATGGTTGACAGTGAATACCCCTAATAGTTGCTTTTAGTGACATTCTAAAAAAAAAAAACTACAGTATGAAATGGTTCATTAACATCACTGACTCATTTTTAAAATAATTGAATTGCCGAAAAAGTTAAAAAAATAACATTAAATTAATCTGGGGGTTAAGAATGTAAAAAAAATTGAATAGCACTTTCCATTCTAAAATTATTTTGTTTACATTTCTACTCCCAGGTTAAGTTAATACTAAATGACATTGTGGAACCAAGCCTCAAGAGATACTCACGCCTCACAAATTTTATGAATTAAAAAAATAACAATAACAATGCGAAACATAATGGACCTAATAATAAAAACATTTACACAGTGGAAAGTAAAAAAAGACTGCGCCAGAATTAAAAAATAAACTACAATAATTCTTTCATTAACTGTCGTTTCATTTAATGTTAACACAATGTCTTATAAATGCTATAGTCGACAATGAGCAACCTCTAAATGACTATAAAACCAACAGCAGGATACAATCAAGAACTATTTTAAAATGTACATCTTCTTAAATATTTAATAATGATAAATAGCACTACAATATTCAGCCCACCATTGACTATTCCGTGTACAGTGCTTTTCAACTCCACTTATACAATAACTTAACTATACTCACTCGTTCACCTAAACGTGACGGCGTAGACGCCAGAGGCGTAGTCCATCGGGGGCGACGCTCACCTGAGCGGCAGGCAGAGCGACAGCAGGCTGCGGTCGCGGACAGGGCTGCGCGGCCCCACCGCGACGACAGCCTCGTCCTCGTCCACCCCGACGCGCTCGTCCCCACGTCGTCACACACAGTCCTCGAGCGACATAAGCAGCGGATTCACGTACTCGAATCCCTCGAACTCGGACTGATCGATTTTCTCTATCACCCGCCTGAAATAAAAGAAATTACGTTAAAATTTGCAGAAAATTTAAAAAAAAAAAAAAAACACCAGACTCCGCCAGAACAGAGCCTGTTCAAAACTCCAGCAAACTTGGTTGTGTGTACGGCGTTGGCAGGGGAACGTGGTAGGACATGATAACGCGCTGAGACTGCCAGTCAGGCTACGTACGTGTTTGGCGAGTCCTTGTACTTTACCATGTTCCCCAAATGGTTCGGAGTCCTCTATAAGAAGAAGGTCCACCCTGTCAGTCAACTCCCCTGCTCCCTGTGATGGAGGAGTATGCCCTCAGGATGCCTCAAGTTAAGAAACAGACTTACTCCACCCTCAGGCTGACAGGGCTGCTTAAAGTAGAAATGCTCACAGCAGGCGATTGAAAACAAACAAAACAAACATCGTAGACAGCTAGTGAGCGTCTCGGTAGGAACGAGCGCATTAAGCAACTTAGGGTGGGTCTCACGATCGCTTGAAAAGTCTAGGTAAGGAATACTGGACGGCACCGCAATCTTCCAATGTTTGGCCTAACCGGTACTTTTAGAGTGACTCTGACCACCGTTGGTGGTGAAGTTACGTAAAGTTAGGCAAAGGTAAGTGGAATCCCGAGGAAGCCGCGATGCATTGGAATTGGAAAAAACTTCCAGTAGTCAATGGCGGATCCACAGGGGGGGGGGTCGGGGGGTCATGACCCCCCCTAAATGAGTACATTTATAATGATTCATATGATAGTAAAACATGTTTTTAAACAAATTGAATAAAACTCAAATTTTCAACAAAAAAATTACCTTTTAAACTTACATCCAACTTGTAACCCCCCTAAACTTTCCGCTGGACCCGCTCTAGCCAGTAGTATTACCTACCATGGAGGCAGCCACATTAAAACTGAACTGAAAGCTGGTGAAAGGTATTTAGGACGGCTTTGTGTAATAATTTTAGTCCCGTAACTTTCCACTTATAAGGCACCACCAGCAGCCTGATCGAGGCGATTTTAATACCGGGGTTAAATAAATCCCCTAGGGTTATAACTGTAAACAAACAAATTTTGAATAGCACTTTCCATTATAAAATTATCTTGTTTACATTTTTAATACCAGGGGATTAAATAAATACGGGGGTTAAATAAATACCCTAGGATTATAGCTGTGAACCAACAAATTTTGAATAGCACTTTCCATTATAAAATTATCTTGTTTACTTTTTTAATACCAGGGGACTAAATAAATACCGGTATTATAATCGCCTCGATCAGGCTGCTGGTAAAGTATAAAAGAGGATTAAAAAAGGTAACCGCTGTAATTTTTGATTTTGTACATTGTCATTACAGAACAAGTTTATTGCAACGTGAATTATATTAGTATTTTTTTTTATAAAAATAGGCCCATGAATTAAAAATTCTCCTCAAAAAAACAATAACAAGGAGCGCGGGTAGAATATCGGTGAGGCGGGAACTGCTATAACAACCTTTTTTAATGAGCTAATTTTCCAGGAAACGTAGCTTAAAAACAGATTCAGAAAACCGTAAAGCAGAAAGCTGCTCAAAGTAAAACCTTGATTACTAACAAACGAATCACAATATTACGCCATGTTGAGTTTGATAATATAGAGGATAACAATAGCATGGAAAGCAGCAAAAGTTCTCAATGTAACTTCAATAAAATGGAGTACAATAATTTGAAAAGATTGCCGGTGTCAAAGGTTAACGTTTGAGGTAACTCCACAATACTACAGTAGTCAAATCGTCAATTCAGACGTTAACAAGCATACAATCGATATTTCCTTTGTAATTTGACTTAAAAAAAAAAAAAAAGACAGACAGTGGGGGCTTGCTCCTAAAGCTTGACGCAAATTTAAAAACTACACCTACGAGTACATTAGAAACCCCCTGGAGAAAGTGCACCATGAGTTCCAGTGAGAACAATACAGAAAATTTCATAACACTCTGTGTTCTTTTCTTTTTGAAGGATGTTGCAAATGTTTGCTCTTAGATCATTGTAGAACGGTTCTGATTTGTTAGGTCACTTCATTGAATATGCCAGAGATATCTTCTTACCTCTTTATATTTCTTATCAGGAGATCTCAGGAGTGACGGTAGCGTAAACGTAAAGAACCAGTTTTATATGAATTTGCACACAACCAACTACCTTCAAGAACTTGGTCTCAACCGAATGCTAACCAGGTGCAATATTCTTAACAAGAAGTGAAACATACGAGGTGAGGCTGATAAGTTCGGTAAAGTCGGTATAAAAATGAATGAACAATACAGATATGATTTATTTTTTATTTTTCAACATAATCTCCTCCAATATCAATACACTGTCTAAATCTCCGCTCTAATAATTTCAAACCCCCCTAAAAATAGTTGGCGTCCTTGCTGTCACAATGGGCCTCCACAGCCGCCGCCATGTCTTCAATGCCTTCAAAACACTTCCCCCTTAAGTCTGCTTTGAGGTTTCAGGAAAAACTCCGAGGAGGCCAGTTCTGGGCTGTAGGGAGGATGGTCAATCTCTTGGAACTCCATTGCCGACACTTCTCAATAGACGGGGGCGTTGTCACGCAGGAAGAGAATTTCTTGACTAAGCTTCCCCCTCCGGGCCGAGACCTCTGACATCCCTAAGTGGTCATGTAGAATGGTGCCCACCAGTTATTTACTAATGCTTAGAGTCTCTGCTATCAGCAAAATCTGAAGCCGACGATCTTCCAACACTAGCTTCTTCACAGCTCCCACAGTTTCAGGCAAAACTGCGACTAGGGTCGTCTTCTAGCGACTCTTTGCCTTGGTTAAACAACCTACACCACTTATATACTGTTTTATATGAAGGACAATGTTCATTGTACGCAGGCAAAAAAAAGTTATACATTTCGGTGGGTGTTTTAACGCTTATAGAAAAACATTTTATCAGCGCTCGGTGCTCAATATTCCTGTCACGCTCAGTTACAGCAGTAACAGCAGACATGGTGGCAGCTAAGCGGATGCACACAGCGAACTAGCCAGCAGAAGTGAAAGAGTTTTTACCCCGATATATATCAAGGTCACCCGTTTTAAGAAACGTAAGGTGAAATTTTGCTGGCCCATTATAAATACCGTATTCAGTAAATAGCATTAGGAGGAAAGCCTTACAGCATGCGTTATAATACCATCTGAAGCGTTATAATTTCACTTGTAATAACATTGTCAAAATTGGAGTGTTTCCTTATATTACTATTACTACCCCCTAAACCGCCCCTGCCCTGGCTGGGGTATTCAATAGCTTTCTGTCCCCACCCCAGTCCTCAGGCTCTTCAGTGTCCCTCTAGTACGCGGCGGTGAGACACACACCTTGCAGTGCTTACACTTACACTTATACATCTACACATGTTCAACTACTTCAACTGTCGAGACGCCGCGGACACAATAAGGTAAGGTTCATCTCGATATTAATCATATACAGTCCACTAATTCATAAAACCATCGAAGGCGAGTGGTACCGCCACACAATTTATACGTAGTATAAGGAAAGCTTTGTGATGGTCGAAATTTTCGATTCCGAGATTTCAACGGATTTACACGTTTTGAGGTCCAAGGAACCCAGAAAAGTGGTTTTTACGAAATGTCTGTCTGTCGCTCTGTCTGTCTGTCTGTGCGTCGATTTCCAGGCAAACTACTCGGTCGATTTTGATGAAATTCGGCATGTAGGTTCACCAAAATCATACCTCGAGACCTTTTATTTATTTGGGGCTAACTCAATTTGGGGGGGTTTTATTTTCAAAAAACTTCAAAAAAACGTCTAAAAAAATTATTTCTCTAAAACGGCTCCAACGATTTCTTTTAAATTCACATATATTATAGTGGTTATTAATGTTAACAAAATGCGGGGGGTCACTTGCCCGTTGATAGTTTGCGTCTGGAGGTAAATAAAATAAAAATAACTAAATTTTAATGGAAAATGACTAAAAAATAATTTATATGCGAAACCTTTCTATCGATGATTTCTACCTTCAGGCATGTTTTAGGTGTTAAATTTTTTAACGAAACCGGACAGGTTACTTGCCCAAAAAACTATTTGGTTTTGTTCAAAAGTTGTTTTTTTGAAAAAATGATAGAAAATTCACGCTCAAATGCATGGCGTGCTCTGCCATTATTGCTGTGTGGTAATGTTTTGGTCTGACCTATTAACTATATAGAGTTTACCTCACATCCAGTGCAGTTAGAAGGACAACCCCCCCCCCCCCGAGATATCGGAAATTTAACCATATGAAAATTATTTACCGTGAAATTACTCATTTTCTCTATCTGCTAATTTTGATAAATTGGAAAGCATGTTCGAGTAAACTCGGACCGGTTCTTTACATTTATCATCTCCGATTCTGCTTCAATTTCTTGTTTATAATCAAATCTTTCAAGTAGTTTAATAATAGAAGCAGACAAGGGTCTAATAAACCTGACCTCTTGTAATGATCATTTAAGAACATAATAAAGGGCGGGCAGGTCGAATAAAATGGCAGACAGACAAAAGCGGGGTGCAGCGCACAGGTAAATTGCGCGGTACACAAAGGTACCGTAATTAACATAAGTGATGGCCCATTAATTCAAAGTGTAAACAATGAAAGTGCTGACTGCAGCTCCTATTAACATGTACGCTAAATAATTCGCCGCTAGACCACTACACCGCCCGGCCCCAAAATTAATTTATTTGCGGGGTTACTCCCCAGCTATTTATGTCTCCATGTCCATGTTAACGCAAAGCCACGTCAGCTAAAGTAGCCACTTCGGGATTACGCTTTCCCAAACTATGATCAACAGCAGTATTTTCTACAGTCCTTTCATTACATCGTAGGACAGATTGTATAGTGGGAACACGATGCCCCGGAATGTATTACATAGATCGTGGGTTCGAGTCCCGCTCTGTCCTCTCCTCTGATCACGGTTGTAATTAGGAGGTTGTCTCTTCAACCAAATAAGTTAGTTTAATGAATATGTTATTATATATGTTATTATATACCATATATAATGCTACAATAACAATAGGCCTATATCTTTTTAAATTGCATCAAAATGTAGGTACGAACAAAAATATCGTACAATATTTAGAATGCATGTACTGTTTTCCTTTTGAAGTATATAGCGTCCATTCTGGTCTAAAAATAGCCGCCATTTTTGCATGGGACTCCAGCTGGAGAAACAAACAATTTAAACATTTACGGTCCTTGAAGTACGATCTCAATTTCCGTAAATCATACGTGTTCCGTTCGGCAGTGGATCTTCGACATTTTTTTTTAAGTGTCTCATCATTGGATTTCGCTGTTAAATTGTTCCCCTAGGCATTATTAGGTATTATTATTAGTTACAGTTCGCTGCCTTAACCCATAGAACAGCACACGACTCTGGAGTAAGTTAGTATCTGGAGTACATAGTGTACTGGCACTGGTACTATATTTTTTAAATTAATTGGAACTTTCCTCCCAGGTTCAAGAACGTGATCTCGCAAAGCGACTTACTCCAAGCAGAGGCGCTTCCCTAAATGAGACAGGATTAGATAACCCCCGAGTAACTTATATAAATGTTTGCACTATAGACAAATAAGATTGACCATGTCACACTTTGTTAACGTAAACCTACATTTTTCATATTTCAGCCGGAAAGTCACCGTCGTCTAAAGACTACAGTATTCACACACGTGACACACCTTTTTCAGCAACTACTCCGCCAGAAAACTGGTGAGCAACGATAAGACCCATTAAGATGCCAATTATGCAATGATACTGCCAAGCAAGAGGAGGAAAAATTGTAAGGCTTGACTGGGAAACGAGAAGGAGCCCCCCCTCCCCCCTTCCCAACCGCCTACCCACTTGGGTAATCACGGGAGAAGGGAGCAATTAGAATAATAGCTGAACCTTCAATAAAATGCAGCACGGCTCCAAATGTGAGTAACCAGAATAATTATGATATTTAACGAGGCCGTTAACGACTGCGACTCCGGGATTTTCAAAATTCGCCTCGCTGAGCTCCCAACAAATATAAAAAACCCCGCAATGGAACCTGGAGGGTCGCTGTGCGTACCAACAGTTCATCCTACAATCATGTGTTTATGTGTGTATTTCACAAAAAGGATCAAGGCTTTTGTTAGGCGAATGACGAAGCTACTTCCAAAAACGATGAGGCGTAAAATTCTATAATTTCGTACGAGTTCTAGTAAAGGATGTACCGACCACGATACGATGACATTTGGACCACTTCGTTTATTCGAAAACTTGCATAAGCGGGAACGCCGAGTTTATTCGAAACCAGTTTGATTGCTGCCACACCAGTTCAGACCAGATTCCCTTCCTGACTCCAGTGTAGTATGCGAAACCCAGCACACCACCCCTCCCTCCTTCCCTACATCCATAAATTTCAGACATTTCACGAAAATCGGTTCCAAGGAGACATCTCATCAGGTATAAGTAATTGAGAAAAGAAACATACAGTTAGTTGTTTCTAAGTACCGCAAGATTTAAGAAGTGAAGTGAAGCCTTCCGGGAGGTCGCATTCGCATCAGGCCGAGGACTTCGTCCTGGGGCTCTTCCTCGCTTACTCTAGCATTACACGTTTCCTATACTCCGATGCTGTACCATACTCTCACCCTGGTGATTATCCTCTATCCTTGTGGTATTCTTCAGACCGGCCAGACCCGGTCAAACCGTCTGGAGAAATTTCGTTTCCAATGTAGGACCGGCTTTAGTATCTCGTCCACCCCATTCAATTACTGGGAATAGTAACGATAAAATAAACTCACATTATTTAACTATCGACCTGAGTTTATACAATACTGGGCACACTGAGTAAACCGGAATATTGTCAAAGTTATGAAATTATGAAATAGTGCAAGGAGGGGGGGGGGGGGGCAGACTAAAAGAAGGGAAAGGACAGATGGCGACAAAGGGAGTTTGGCGACGGTTTATAGTCTCCATTCATGCCATATAAAATGTTAAATTTTGATTATAGGATTTCTCTCGCTCCGGGCAATTTATTTTTAAAACTTTCCCCCCAAAAAGAAATTCTCTTTCTTAGGAAATTTGATCTGGATGAAAACCAAGACATTCTAACCCCTTATCGACTTGGCCAATTCTTTATTTAAGGTAATAGGAGCACTTTTTGAATTAAAATGAACGGAAATATAAGCAGATAGCATGAAAAGGAAACGAAATTTCCAATACACAGGCTTGGCGTGTTTTCACAGTACGACTTTAAATAATGCTCTTTGGCTCATTTATCGTATCTTTAAAGTAAGAAATTTTGACACCCATCGAGCATTTTTTTGTTGTTGATATTTTAAAACCACTTATTACACTACCTTTCAATTACCAACAGATTTTAAGCAATATGAGTTATACCATTTAATCCACAATTTCACTCAAACTTGTTCCATATCCGTCTAGCAGCAACTAAATTCATATAAATAAAAGAAATAAATTAACTCCATAGCCATATACCTCAAAATCTGAGCATGGGCGAATTATTTTTTCAAGGCAAAAAAAGGTAAGAAAATTATAAAAATACTACTCTCCAATTCAAGTCAAGTGTCAACGGTTAAGAGCAAAATTTGTCACATGAAATATCCTCAATATCCGTTAAATTAGCAAAAATGGTCAAATGCCAGTTTCCACTCATGGCCAGCTCACAATTTTTTTTTTCTTTTCCTTGTCCAGTATTCCCTGGACAAGGAGCATATATTACAAAAATACAATACATAATAATACCATCCCGCATCCCCAAGATAGCGCTTATTTGGGACAGAAGACTTATACAGTGCTGCTCAACAAGGCTTAATAATTTATTTTTGTTATTTATTTATAATGTTTATTTTATTTTTATTTTATTTTTACTTGTGATTTTAATGTTAATAGTCAGTTTTTTGTATTATTATCACCTCCCATTGACCAACCATCTTTTTATACCTTTTAACTCACCCATCTGTTTAAATTTACTCATTTCTGGAGGAAGTTCATTTATTATCTTTGGTATAAGTACTTTGTTTAATCTCTCTCCATATTTGTTATATGTTGTCTCAAACTTAAGCTTTTTTGGGTTTCTTGTATTATACTTCCCTTTATCATCTATTTGGCATTCTTTTTTAAAATAGTTATACTTCAATAATTTAGTTATTGGCAAAATGTTAGCATGTTTGAATTTTTCGTCGTATTGTTTGTATTTCTTGTTGATTTTATTTGATAACATGTTTTTCATTATACGCTTTTGTATCATTTCTAATGTGTAGGTGTATGTATTTCTATCTTTGAAGTATACTGTTATACCGTAGCTTACTATGAATATAATAATAATAATAATAATAATAATTTACCAGTTAACTCACCGGACTATTTTTGGGCTTGCCATGTTGTTCTATATGGTGCAGAATATTGGGAAGAGAAGTGGACTAAGTAACGGGAAAGTAGAGATCCGAAACTCGACATAAAAGGAAAAGTGTTACAACTTAACCCTAATGTCTACTTTACCTTCATTGATAGGAAAAAAGGCGGCCGTCGGGTATACTGCTGACATAAGCATGCAAAAATAGAGGAGTGGTCGAGAGAGAGGCTCAATGGGTGGTCGTGCAACGGCGTTTTTTTAGCTTTGCAAGAAAAGTGGAAGCAGTAGCGGATCTAGAAATTTTTAGAGGGGGGGGGGCTGAACTAGTGGATGGAAAGCCTATAGTCAGGATTATTAATTTATGTGTGAAAAATTTTGAAATTGCGTTTTATCTAGTGTAAGTTGGGTAAGAGAAAGGGAGGGGCGGGGACTTTAGCTCCATTAGCGCATAGCTGGATCCGCTAGTGAGTGGATGAAAACACTTCTATATAAAAAATTCTTCAAAAACTAAAATAATGGAACAGAATCGAGTTAAAATAATATTAAAAAAAAAAAAAAAAACCGGTTTCCCTTTACATATCCCAAATACAATATTTAAAGCACATTTTAATTGTTGCATGATTATTTAAATTCGATGGAAAGGTCAACATTTTAGCCAACTCCATGCAGCCCGGAGGTGGGGATATTACAGAGAAAATATAAATGTCAGAGAGGGGTCCAAACCGAGAAAAGGGAAACCCGGGGGGAACACGGCCGCCCAAACGGAATACAATTCCAAAATAAACGAGTTGTAATTGCTCATCAAACTAAATGTGAGTCCAAACTTTAAAGTAACAGTTAACCTAACAAAAATTATCCCGTTAGCTACTCTTTGGCTTAGTCCTCATATCTCCATTGTGCAAATTCAATTTTCCTTTATCGTAAATAGTTGTGAGAACTTTTTACCACGTGATAATAATTAAGGCGTGGCTATTGAAATTGATTCGAAGGAACTATTGAGAAAAAGAAAGAGCTTTTGATGCGTACCAATTATCTCCGGATTGTCAGATCACGATTCCCGCCAGTAGTGACGTTTATCTCAAAAGAATGAAAGGTAGGCATATACAGTATTTCTACGGGTATATCTACGGGTGATTCAACAACTCAGCTGAAAGATTGTATACATTTCATAGTCACAAAACTCCAACTTAAATGAAAAGGTAGATAATTATCAGTGGCGTAGATCCTAATTACGGGGAGGGAATCTACAATTCACAGTCTTTTCTTCTCCACCTTCTTCAGCTATTCTATAACTATAATATTCACGTTTTTATAGTTTTTTTGTAAAAGGTACAAACAATTTAATGAATGTATCCAATTAACCTCTTCAATCGCCTAAGTAACCTGGTGGGTACTTGTGTCGTAACACTTGTGTCGTGTTACGACACGTCTCCGACCGGAAGGTGTGCTGATACTCGCACAAGTACAAGCACACCATCACCAGTCAAGTCAATCAGTCATACATATATATACTGTATTGTCGTTGCATTTAAAATTGAATATCAATGAATCTTTATTCTGTAATTTTTTGGAGGAATACATTTTTACTTTACTTTACTTACTTTACTTTGCCCCGAAGTCACTAATATTTAGAGTGATGGCTTTAAGAAAATTATTAATCAAAAAAGCCATTTAGACTACAAGTGTTTCCAAAAGGTAACAATACGTGTTGTACCTGGGCACGGCCTTGCGTCCGAGTCTGACCGATTATTACATTCCATATCTAAAGCTTAGGTAGCTAATTTACGATCGGGCAGAGAATTTGAAAAACTATTCTTCATCACACAGGTAACAGTAACACACTTGAAGAACACGTAGAAAAATCCGTAACGTAATTGGGGTTAGGAGAAATATTTGAATGTCTCCATTTCTAACATGAACAGTTGCAAATAAGCCACTGCGCAACGGCTCGTCAGCACTTTTGGAGTCAATAGTGAGACAAAGCAAGGCAGCACTAGTTATTACATAGCGATTCTCAATCATTTGGAGCTCTATGATTAAAAGGGTTGCGGACCGCAAAACAAAGCTTTACCCTTCCCCGTGCCTCCTTTGACTGACCTCAACTCTCATCATTACTACTCTGTCCCTCATTATTGTCCGAGTCGAAGGCTCGCAAAGGCACCATTCAAAATCCTACGATAAATAATTATTGTTTGCCAAAAGAAGCTGATTGTTATTGACCTCTGTTTAGACATAACCTGTTTACCATACAGCAAGGTATAAGTTGCCTGAAAAGACTACAATGTATACTTGCATATTAACATCCAATGATATGCTTCTCAATGTACATGAAGTAAATACTGTTGTTTCGACGAATTTTAAAGCCGCAAGGACAATATCCATTCATAATACAAAGCCTGAGGTTGTGTCCGGCGCTTGAGGTGGTGAGAGCCGACGTCTAAAAACTAAAAAATGCTGAAACTAACCTACTTGGCCGAGAGGCACTACATGGGAGAAATGCCAAGAGTGAGCGTAGGCTGAAGAAGAATATTACTAAGCCCAATAACGATTCCGAATCAGGTCATTTCAATTCAACCACTTGAAAAGGTTCGAAAACTATTAAGGTTGGATGGAATCCGAATAACACTCATTATCTACGGGATCGGAGAGAAAATAGAGAGAAACGGGTCGAGACACCGCTAGAGAGCCACGATAGAGTGAGAGGAGCGCAGGGAGGCCCGATTTCAATCAGCCGATGAATGGTGAGGGAGGAGCAAGACAAAAAAGTAAAAAGTAAGGAAAACGCAATCAAGGATATGAAGGGTTTAGACTCGGGGACAACGGGGAGTCCCTTAGGGTGACCCCCACTCCGAAAACCGCTCACTTAAACCCCCCCTCCAGTTCCATGTCTGGAGAGAAACCCTTCATAGTCACGCATTTCCTCGTGGTTTTTTTGGTGAATGCACGGCTTTTACAGGAAGCACTGGTTTTTCTCAACAGCAACGCGTTTATAACAGAAAATTTAGTTTTTTTACAGCAACTTGTTTCAATTTATGAAAATTTAATAGACATGCCATTTCCCTGTTGCACGCAGATTATTGGCAGAGACATCTACATTTAATGCGATAAATATAAATGTGTCACACAAAAACAAGAAAAACAACAAGTAGTATTGTATATATTCTGCACATAATATGCATACTGTGAAGAAGAATTAATAAAATGGTTAAAACTGAAGAATAATATTATAGGGAAAAATTGTACAATGTGAGGGACAGTTGGGAAGACATTTTGAAACCTAAAGCCATTGACATTAAGGAAAGAGTTCTCAATAGTTCTCTTCCATTTTTAAGGGACAAATTGAATGTCAAAATGAATAAAGCAATAAAAATGAAAAATAGACAAAACTGGAGCCAAAATAAATAACTGTCCAATCCATTGTAGAGGAACATATAAAAAGACAAAATTCTCAAACAGCTATTATGACAGGGATGATGTAGGAGCAAATACAATTTCATCTACAATCATAATAAAGACAAATTCAGACTCGAATAAAGTCCAAAAAGATTGCTTTTTGTTTCGCAGGAATCTCAGTAGATTCGTCTCTCGATTTTCTAGAAAACGCTTTTGTCTGAGAGGGCAGTTGATTGAGGTGGAATAAGCTGAAAGGAATTTATTCGGATAGGAGAAGCTTTTCGGAAAGGAGAAAATTCCTTCATACTTTACAAATCTAATTCTAATTCCCTCCTTTCATTTCAAAGATCGCTGACCTGTGAGGGGTTGACAGCATTACGCTTGCTTCTTTTTGTTAAGCTTTTGAGGCAATAACAAGAAATTGGAAGCTGTAATATTTTGAAAATTAACTAGGTCTTTGACTCGTCATCATTAAAGTTAGGCTTGGCCAAACAAGACATTCTGCGAAAAGAGGTGGCTGGCGGTAGCAAAAGCATACTATGATAGTGGCACTATCTTGCTACTTTTATTTGGATTTGTAACTTTCAAGTTGAAATGAGCAATTTGTTAATTGTTTAATACAATACAACAGATAGAATTTTATAAAATATGGTCTATCTCTTGACGGAAAGCACAGTTTGTTTTCTAAATATTATTTTACTCTACGCACATTTATTTCATTCATTCGTTTTATCAGCTCTTCACTAATAAGTTCATACTTTCCACGCTTAGTATCCACTGAGATGGCACCAGTTTTGCGTTTTCCGAGTGAAAAGTTGCATCAAGTATTCTCATAGATATCGCGTTGATGTCGAACATAATGTTAAGTCAAAGAGTTGATAGTAAGCCATTGTTTTAAAGAAATTTATATATTTTTTATGCTCATGCAATGACAATAAAAAATGTAACGCTCTAATTAAAAAGCTAAAAAACCAGCAAAAAACTAGCACTAAATGCTGAAAAGGAAGGACCTTTTACTGTACCATACATGCAAAATTACACAAATATTATACCAAAAATTAAAGTCACAAATTATACAAAAAAAATCTAATAATGCTCCACGCACAACTTTAATTTCGTTTAATAAAAAAATAAACGACACAAAATTCCAACATGGCGGGGACACAATTGCAGTAATTTCGGCGTCTCTCATTTATGCTCGCGGAAAACTCGGAGATGGCTCTTTCAAAATTAAAGTCATGGAACTCGGGACGAAAATAAAAATAAATACGACGAGAGGGTGGCGAGAGGATAAATCAGAAAACAAGAGCATTGCTAAATACGAACACCATCACCTCCTGCTTCTCCCGCTATTGCATTTTGTAAATCTCGCGGAGAAAATATTTGGGAGGCGGCGTGGTGGCACTAACTCGTCCTATCATTCACCAACCTCTCTCTCCCCCTCCCCCACTTCCCAAATAGCGGAGAGATAACCCTCGTATCAACTGGGTGTACAATATATTATCCTGCTTCATAAAGCTGGGTAGTTTTCTTTATATTAAACAACATGATAGGGTATGAGCACGCGCGGCACGACTGCGATTAATTTGCTTCCTCGTTGCTAAGTACCCGTTTGATCACAATAACTTTAAATTACTTTCAGCGGGGATTTGATGTGGATGTACAGCATAATAAAAATGTGCAGTATTCGCCTGACAGCCATTATTAACATGTTGTATTCTCTGTCATGGCGTTCTACCGCCAATATTCAAATCCTTAACCCATCGCTCTCATTCCCGAATCTTCCACTCTTCATTTTTCATCTCTTCCTCTACACTATGGAACTCGATACCCATAGAAATTCGTGCCTGTCCTTCTCTCAATGTGTTAAAAAACAAATATTACAAGTTTCTTCTTAGTCAGCGAACCACTGTCACCGGTTGATCAAGGCAAGGCTGCGTGTGAATGTGTGAGAACGTAGATGGTACATGGTACAAAATAGTATTTCATTTAAACTATATGTACAGTTAGCTGTATCTACATTATAATTTTTTCAATAAAGACTTTATTATTATTATACAGATTATTATACTATGTGGCAATGTTCGTTGGCTAGCAATCAACCAAGCCTGTTTTTTTTTCCGCAGAGAATAATAAACATTTTTTGTTTTTAAAATCACTAGAACGAAAATAGAAACTATTTTAAGGCTGAGTGTTCAAAATGTTTTGTAAACAAGAAATTTTGCTGATTTTTTGACGAAAATAATTTATTGCTCATTCCACAGATACAAAGATAACAAAGTGAACAGATAAAAAACTCATAAAAAATCCAAGTTATCGCAGGAAGTTTATATTTTCTGAACTGAAATATTATTACCTTAAAAAAAATTGGATAAATAGCCTTAAACCCATTTTGTAGAACAGTTGTAAATCTGTAAGGGAAATAGGCAGCTTTCACAGAAAACTCGTATTTTTTAAGATTTTTTCATCTGTTCCCTTTTATATCTTTGTGGCTGTGGAACGAGCAATTAATTAATTTCGTCCAAAAAGTACGATCTTGTTTACAAAACATTTTGAACACTCAGTCTTAATGTAATGACAATTTCGGAGTTTCTGACTGTTCTTTCGTCAATCTTTATGCTTGAATCTGCACTGCAATCATTAATAATACTTTAAAGTTTTTGGGGTTCCTACCATCCACCCACCCCCCCGGATTTTGTCAACTACGGGCACAGAATACATAGGGTCCTAAGACCCTCCAGGTATTTTGGCAACTTACGCCAATGTTGAGCAGTCAGCTCCATTTTTCTGTCTGATAAACACAATAGTAAGAAATTAGAAGAGAATTGACGTCGTGGAGAAACAAGTGAAATTTGATAGTAGCACGGTTTTAATAGAATCAACGGGATACGTGGAAGAGAGGTATTAAAAACAAAAGTCAGGATAGTAAATAACGTGGAGTTGCAGACGACAAGGCTTATTAGTTAGTGAGAAGACAGACTCGTCAGCCCCTACCTTTAATTTGCCCTCTGGTGAAGCCCCCTGTCTAAACAAAACGTACAGGATGAGAGAAGGAGAGACCTTTTTGTTCCCCGCCAGATGAATTTCCTCTGCCCCTTTTTGAGTAACTGCGAATCACTCGATTTACGAACTAAGTTCACCCAAGGTTTCCAATTAAGCATTGGATGGGGGGTGGGGGGGGGGGCGTCCATCCTTGGAATTGGGCAGAGGACTATTATCAGGTCCAACCCGTGGCTAGAAGTATGCTCAGTGTTTTAGAATCCTTTCCAATAAGGCCCGGTCGGCGGTCCCACTAACTCTTGGAAAAGTTTTCGATAGGATTATTGGATGGAATTCAATGGGACAAGAGGGGGGGGGGGGGGTGTCGCCCTCATTCGTAGCAATGGCGTCCGTACTCTTAACCGAGCCATATTTATGGAGAAGTGCGGCACCTCCATATTCCGATGCATAGCGGTGGCTCCAGTATTCATCACGACAACATTTCTAAGCGTGGTGGGCGCGGCCCCTAGTGAAGCTGCGTTGTTGCAGTTAAACTCAAATCTGACACGTTTTAGCTATCCTATTTAAATAAATAAATATTGCTTTTTTTGTTCTATTACTAAGCCAACCTAGCGGATACGTTAGTATAAGGAAAGCTTTGTGATGGTCGAAATGTTTGATTCCGAGATTTTAACGGATTTACATGTTTTGAGGTCGCGCATGAATCCAAAAAAGTGGTTTTTACGCAATGTCCATCCGTCGATTTGTGGGGGAAATACTCGATGGATTTTGAAGAAATTTGGCATGTAGATTCATGAAAATCATATCTCGGGAAAAATTTTCTATTTGGGCTTTCACCCCCCAAAATTTCCTAAACACGACTAAAAAATTGTTTCCCAAAAATGCATTAACGATTTCTTTTAAAATCACATACTGTATCTTTTAGTCGTAATTGATGTAAACAAAATGCAGTGGGTCGCTTCTCCCTTGATAGTTTGAGGCAAAAAAATAAAAGACTATTGTCATGAAATGGACTAAAAAATAAATTTTCTGCGGAACCAATACAATACAATACAATATATATTTCCTTTAAATTATACAATACAGGTAAAGTATAAGATAAAATCGTCAGAGTGTCGTCAAAATCAGGTAGTTCTGTCATGGTCATTGTGCTAGGGCTTTAGTGACAGTGTAGAAAGCTTTCTCTAAGAGATGGTTTCACCGCTCTCAGTTCAATCGGGAGTTTTCTAAGGTAGGCGAAACCTTGTAGTATAGGATCCAGTCGCTCACACTTGGCTGTGCGTGGCGCTGGCCTTACAAGGTCTCCTCGTTGCCTCGTGTTGTAGGTGTGAGTGTCCCCGTTTTGTTTAAATGTCCCCCACACCTCAGGCTTTAAGATATGTAAGATGCACCTAAATATGTATAGGGGCTGTCATGATTTTTAATGATTTGAAGTGAAAGCGACAAGTGTCACGAGGTCCCAGTTTTAGCATGTCCTTCCCATCGATGCTTTCTAACCTCAGGTATTTTTTACGTATTAAACAGAGAAACAGGTTGCTTTCACGAGAAATTTTTTGTTTTGTGAATAAATTTGATAATCCCAATGTAATGCATACGCTGCTATTATTGCTGTGTAGTGTTTAGTATATTAGTCCGCCCGTTCTAGACTCTGCATTAGTCCCATCAAAAAATTCAATGCTTTGGGATGGGGAAAACCGAGGCAATTATTTGCTATGTAACTACTAATATTATCGACTTCGTTACCGTATATACTAATTCAGATAAATAGGAAAGCATATACGGGTTCACTGGGGCGTGCCCGTGTTTAACGTAATTTACTAATGAATTAATGGATAAATACTTCCAACCATACAGGTTTACGTACAAAAATTAAAAATTTAATTCGGGAGGGGGGGGTCCGGACCCCATGGACCACCCTCCTAGGCACGACCATGGGTTCACTCGTACCGGTTCTTTGTATTGTACATAGTCAAATTTCTCATGAAATATCGATCGTATAATAATAACAATACATCAGATACCATAAAGTAGAAGAAATGTTCCTGTACTTGAGGACATAGTAAATAGCTTGGCCACAATTTTTGAAGTACCCGCACCCCACAAACTACTGTCCGACGAGTATAAAAAGGATGCGGATCATCAAAAGTGGTGGAGATGGAAAGCGGAAGGCAACCATAGAAGGGCGAATATTTGTTTGCTGAAACTTGTGGGTGTATTTTATTTCTACACAAGTGGAGGAAACTTTCATGAAACTGCAGGGATGCCCCCAAACTCATACATTTGTGTCTTTCTAAGCAGCGGAGAAAAGGACATAAACCAAAGTCTTATTTGTTGAGAGACCAAGCAAATACCATTCCTTCTTTGATAAGTACACAATTTTAAGCCGAACAACCTTTTGAATAGGCAAAGGAGACCTACGAGTCAATCCTTTGTAAAGTCAAAGTATACAATCAATACATATACTGTACACTGTATAGCGATATTATATAACCCACACCACTGCGCCCATTCCTGTGAGTATTAGTGTAACAGACAAAAACAGAACATTTTTCAGAAGAAACCTACCACCAAGCCGGAGTTAAAAAACAACGTTGTCAGGCTTAGACTTTATGAAGTTATCTGAGATAAAAAAAAGACCTCTACCAGGAGGCAATATAAAAGGAAAACTTTCGGACAAATGAGGAAGCAACTAATGACTTAGAAAAGGACACAAAGAATAATAAGACTTAGGCCGAGCTTGGCAATTAGGAACAACCTTTTTCGCAGGGAGAAATAGGTATTGTACATAGGCAATGGGCCCATCTTACACACATTTTATGAAAAAAACAGGAAGGAAAGAAAATTGCCTTAATTAATTCCAATATTCGGGCGAATATTACGCCTCGCGACTCACTCATACAATTAACTATGTGTAACTGGAATTAATGAAAATTTTTATCTGTCACAATTAAGTTAATTGCAATTTTAATTGGCTATGTTTTCAAAACCATTAATATATAACGTGAATACCTGATGTTTAAAAATACTTTACGATTATATTCCAAATATTGTACAATATTAAAATTGAGGATATTTGGATATTCAACGAGTTGCAGAGTAAATAATCGAACTAGAGGTCTTATTAAAAATAAAAATAAAAAACAATAAGAGGACATGCTACGTAGAGAATTAGCACCCCAAACTTTGTTGTTTTCATCGACTTCTTAGTTTTTAATTAATTAAAAAGCAAGTTATTAAAGATTTGGCCCATGCAAGACGTAGAAGACTACTTCATGCTTCATATCGTAAAATAGGGAATATTAAATTTTTGTTTAATTTAAGTTCATTCATAAGAACCAGAGGGGACTAACATTTGAAAAAACTACAAAACCGAAAAGTAAAAATACCTGATTATATGATGCAATATTTGGAATATACTGTAATTGTAAAGTATTTTCAAACATCAGGTATTCACTTTCTATGTTAATGGTTTTGAAAACATGAAACATAACGCCAATTCAATTAAAAAATCAATTAACTTAAATGAGCCAAATTTTTAATAATATGGCATTATATATTTGCCATATCTAACTCAACTTAACCAAGAAGTTGTAATAATTTCCCCAAGGAAAACAAAAAGCGTGTGGCAGATGATGTGTAAATCGATGAAAAAAAGCGATAAATTTACGTTTGGCAAGCGAGGTACAAAATCTGCAAACCAAATATTTTGAAAAATGCATGGAGTCCATATTTTCGATAGGTTTAACACGAAAAAAAAATCAGGTGGGGTGCTTTGACAGGAAAATTTCCATATGGGATGGGTCATAGATTTCTCGGGTATCTTCCTCCCTCAGGCGGTCAACTCAAGCCGAGGGAAGCTGTCCAAAGAATAGCCGTCCCCGGGAAATGAGATTAAAGCGTTCATAGGAAAATTTGTAATAGGAAGTGGGGGAATTCTATAGAATAGAATAGGCAATAAGGAAAATTTGACTTTAGTTCGGTCAGACAAGAAACATCGCGATGGGGAAGACAGCTGAAACGTAAATCCGATCAGCACTGCTAAAAATGGAAGTTCACAGATAAGGCAATAAGGAACAACATGGTAGGTAAAAATATTCTCAATTTGACTTTAGTTCGGTCAGACAAGAAACATCGCGATGGGGAAGACAGCTGAAACGTAAATCCGATCGGCACTGCTAAAAATGGAAGTTCACAGATAAGGCAATAAGGAACATGGTAGGTAAAAATATTGTCAATTTGACTTTAGTTCGGTCAGACAAGAAACATCGCGATGGGGAAGACAGCTGAAACGTAAATCCGATCAGCACTGCTAAAAAGGGAAGTTCACAGATAACTGCTATAACAATGGCAATTTTAATTGAAGTAAATTCCCATTAGATAGAGTTTCAACTTTCAATTGTTAGCTCGTTACCCCTTCCCCTTCCGTAACGGATTTTAGGTTTTCGAAAGATTACATTGTCATTCTATCTCAACTTCAAAACCATCGGCACAGCTTGCGATAGTGCTTCATGTTACAATCCCAAACATGCAATAACTTGTCAAAGTGAATAATCTCAACACTGCATCCTGTTGCTTGCTGCTGCCGCTGCTGCCTTTTTTAATGGACACGGCACATGACAGAGACTGCCAAAAAACTTGTCAGAATGTATCAGACACTCCCAAGTCTGATAGGAGGGAACAATAGAATGCGTCAACCGACATGGGCGCCCAAGAAAGGAGTATCTGCAGCAAGTTATGGAGGATGTAGGGGCCAAGACATACGTGGAGCTGAAGAAAACAAAAAAAAGTTAAACTTCTACGTTCATACTGAACGATTCTTCTAATTCTAGGCGTATACCTTCTGCACAGTGTACGAGATTGTAGTCTTAAGGGAGGGAGGGGGCATCTTGTACAGCAACAGCCCATCAGATAAGCCCAAGCACAGAATGTTGGCACAGCTATGACACTGACTGAACCCAACTAGGACCCCTTAATTCCCCCTTCAGATAGAACCGCAGCAAATACAACAGCTTAAGTCTAACTATTCCGTTTAATAACACCCAGTGAGCAATCAAGTTTCTAGGGATTGGTCCATATCAAGAAAATGGAAAGAAACGAAAGCGTAATAACAATCTTAAGTTGGCAATTCAAATCCGAAATGGGATGTCGCCATTTTGTTTATCGCAGAACCATAACATCTACCGTCCTTCTGCTTTACCATGTAAATTTATTAAAATTATTCTAATAAATTTTGCAGATTTCTTACAACAAAGTTTTCAACTCGGGAAGAATTTCTTAATTATATTCCCTAGGTTTGCTTAGTGGAGAAAAATGTGGTAATAGTCAGTGGTGGGGTAGGGGGGGGGGGGGGGGGGTTTGTTACTCGAGTTTCCATTACATTTGTTCAAAGTTGTCTGATTACACAGTTTCAGGTATCTCGCGGCGGGGTTTTCAAACCTGTTTACTTACCTAAATCAAACTTTAATTTGCTTTCTCAGCATCAAAAACATCAGTCTGAGATTGCAGGGTTAAAAATTAGGTCGCTCAAATTGTGGATGAATTCACTTAGATTATATGCACACATTGGGGGTTGTAGATAATGTATGTAGCATGCTGTACAAAGTCCTTTTACCAGAAAAAGAACAAGACTTCAAAAAGTGGGATACACAATAAATAAATCAATACTATTCACTTATTACTTTACCCCCTCTGCTGCCAAGGGGAGGGAAATTCTGATCACCTATTCAGCTGCACTGGTATTGAGGTAGAAAACCGAACTGAGACACACAGGAGGTATTGGCCCTGCTCTACGGTACGGCGTCAAGTGGCCTACCAGCCAAGGAAGGGCGTTGGCTGAAGAAGCAGAAGACTTATTACTTTACTTTTTCGTGTCCGTGGTTTAGACTCATTAATGTTTTTGGCCCCATGGTTTAGGCGGGGTTTCCATTGACCTCGCATTGCAGAATGCACATGACTTTGACGTGGTAGCAGACATCATTAATAAGTCTTTAATGTCTACTACCACGTCAACGTCATGTGCATTCTGCAATGCGAGGTCTTAGCCAACTTGACGCCATTGTCTGTGCACTCCCAAAGAAGGTCTATAATAATGTAATACAATTGTGTTCATAGACAATCAAAATATTGTAGTTGCATTTTATCCAATCTCCAATTATATAGTAGGATCGAGAAAATTTTGTAAATCTAAATTGCTTACATATCTTTTACAATTAACTCCGATTGAGGCAACAGTAACCGTTCATTTGAAAAAGATGCTACAAAGTAGACGATAGAACGACAAATTTCTCCCATTACATAAATGTGATCGGCCAACTACAAATATACCTACAGTAAAAGTAATTCGAGGGCGCCTGAGACACTTTCTGCTGAGCAAGAGAAGACGGGTCTAAATGAGAAAAATAATGACAATAAATTACCTCCTACTGGAAATGAAGTCGAGACTTTTAAGGCAGGGAATTTTCCACCCTATGAAAGTACAAGTTGTACAAAGCTACAAAAACTGCCAAAAGGGGAAAAGCAACAACATCTAATCCATCTCAGAAAAACTAACACATTTTTCATTTCTTCTCTACGCAATAAAAACCACTTTTTAAGTTGAATAGAAAAAAAAATACAGAGCAGAGAGATGGTCAGTATGGTGAGGCAGAGATTTAAAAGGAGACTTACAAAAAGTAACCCTTCGACTTGGCTCATCTACCTTTCACATTTAAATGGGAGGCGAAAATTAACGCTCATAACAAGAGCTAATTTAAAAAAAGGGTCCAAAGGATTTTATCTTAAGCTTTTTACTGCTGACATTACTGAAAATATAAGCAAGTGTCGTCAGCTACTAAGTGGCTTAAAGGTCAGGCTCTTTTTAGGATTTAAAAAGTGTGATGAAAATGCAAATTATACAGTTAACGAAAGCGACTGGTTCGAAAAAGGTTTTGAATTCTTCTACGTCTCAGAGGAGACTCGCGACATTTTTTTTTTAAGTTTGAACTGAAATCTTTCCCGAATTTCTGTAGGTAGGTAATGAACTTGGTAAATTCAAGGCCGTGCCCAGATTTTGGTTTCGGGGCGGGGGGGGGGGGCAATTTTTTTTTACTTAATTTATTAACGAAGGTCCATTTCATCCAGTGCTCAAATTCAAATAAATTTATTTCAATTCTTCAAACAATACAGGTTTACATAAAATGATAATTGTATTCCTAAAATAAAAAATACAATTTAAATTTGTGTAAAGCCCTTTTATTTCAAAAGGGGTGGGGGACCCTTTGGACCACCCCCTGGGCCCGGTCATGTTGGTAATGAACTGCTGTCTCTGTGGCATTGTCTTTCAGTAAGTAAAGGTTGACTGTGAATGGAAGCTTGAGCCGGACAATAAAGTTTTATCAATTTTCTGAGAAAGAAACTGTCAGAGTGGAGGGGGGGGGGGGGGGGGGTCAATGCCTGCAGAAAAAGGGGGGTGATTTTCATTTATGTGAGTGCGACCTGTTCTACTCTAATCTAACAGCCACCCAACCAACGAACAGCACTTTCCACGACAAACCAATGATCTACGGTATATATTTTCTTTATTGTGTGATTTCCCCCAAACAGTTTCACCTATTTCACAAGTTCAGTTAAAACTTCGTTATTATACAGCATAATGATAAAAAATTCCTTTTGTAAATACAGTAATTATTGGAGGCAGCAATATCTAAAATTACCGATAGATGAGCATTCAAAACAAACTAAATTCACAATTGCTGGACATTTTACGCTTTTTCAGCGTTTTTTATCTAGGAAACGTTGCACTATGGGAAATTTGAGGGGTGCTAGGTGGCCAAAAACAAAAAAGATGAATGTTCTAATTTGGGTATAAATGTTGTCATTATGTTGAAAGGAAACTCCAGAGACACCGAAATTTAAAAAAAAAAAAAAAAAAAAAAAAACGAAAAACTTATTAGGGTTCATGAGATATTCCACCGCAAAAGTCACCCATTTTGTGTTTTTTCCCTTTTTCAATATAGCCAAAACAAGGTCACTAAAAAAAATTTATATCTTTTAATGCTGGTTTTTCATTGATTGATAATTAATTTCTCGCGAGGACGAAGGTATGTGGAACATTTTTATGCGACATATGCATATTTTGGATTTAAGTTAAATAAACAGGGTTGGTACAAATGTAGTAGTTTCCAAAAAAATCATGAAAAATGTATCTTTTTTAACAGAGCAGAACGTTTTTTGGCTGTATTTGGCAGTGAATATCTGCATGCTTATTAAATCAGCAAACTGTCGATTTTAACTGGAACATTCGAAAATTACCGCCAATTACCGCCCTTGGCAGTAATTAATTATTATCTACACGTCTAAAACGAACTAAAATGTGCATTTTCTTTTTATTGAATAGGCAACCCATGTTTGACTTCCGGAAAACTTCTTCACAGCTTATTATTCCATGACCCCCTGAGCCTAAATCCACCCAGGGTTCAAAATGCTATGTATATACTGTATTGTATATACAGTATATAGCCTAGGCCTACATCCGCGGTCTACTCTTATATGGAATCTCCCTACACCTTATCGGCCGCCATTCTGAATTTTTATTTTTCCGCTTAATAAGCCTGCAGCTATGATGATGTGTGTGTAAAATTTCATGGAACTTGGCAAATAAGTATGGCAGCTGCAGACGTTTTACATGTTTGGTCGCCATTTCAGTCGCCATTTTGCATTTTCTGTTTTCCTCGTAATAAGCCTTAAGCTATGTTTAAATGAAATGTGTGTGTATAATTTTATGGAACTGGGTAAATAAGTATGGCCACAACTGAATTTCGCCATTTTTGTCGCCATTTTGCATTTTTTTCTTTTTCCACTTAATAAAAACTTAATGAAATGAGAGGTGTGTGCAAAATTTCATGGAATTCGGTAAATAAGTATGACCACCACAGAATTTTGCCCTTTTTGGCCGCCATTTTGAAAAATAAAAAATATATATTCTTAAAATACAAGTTAAAATACAACAAGGTGCCAAATTTTATGTTAATTGGCCGATTAAATAATATTGGCCACCTAGCACCCCTCAAATTTCCCATAGTGCGTTGGTTCAACGTATTTACAGCAATTTTAGTATATCAAATCAAATCCAGGGACTGTCTACTTGACCACGAAACAGTAGGGAGGTTCTTAATTAATAGCGATGAAATCGAAAATAAATTCATTTCGAAACAACTGTCGGAGTCCAGAGAGGCTTTTAGTCAAAGAATTACCCATTGGGTGTGAAACATTTTACATTAAACGCGACGAAAGGGATGGAAGACAGACCGGAGACCCCTCGTCACCGGGGGTGTGAACACATCAATTATCCGGCCCAATGAATAAGTCCAATACAACGCTAAAAATAACACACACACACACAAACACAACCCAATGGAGTGATTACAACATTTGACCAAGAATAAAAATACAAAATGGAAAGAAAAAACAAATGCTATCGTGTCCATGCAATACCCGCAGCCCGAGCACGAGGTACCGCGTTAAATTATTACCGGGGTTACAAAACAAAATCTAAATAAATAAATAAATAAACATATTATAACAGAAATACATAGCATTCAACAGTATAAAGTAAGTTGGTAGGTTTCAGGTAGTTAGTTATGTCATTGTAGGGCATCATTGGCAGTGTGGAAAGCTTTACCTATCAGCAGCCTGATCATGGCGATTATAATACCAGTATTTATTTCATCCCCTGGTATTAAAAATGTAAACAAACAAATTTTGAATAGCACTTTCCATTATAAAATTATCTTGTTTACATTTTTAATACCAGGGATTAAATAAATACCGGGGTTAAATAAATACCCTAGGTTTATAACTGTAAGCAAACAAATTTTGAATAGCACTTTCCATTATAAAATTATCTTGTTTACATTTTTAATACCAGGGGATTAAATAAATACCGGTATTATAATTGCCTCGATCAGGCTGATGCTGATGGTCTTTAAGCAACTTTGGGAACTTAATAGCATTTTTCGCTACTCTCGGTTGTAGAACCAGAAGAATCATTATACCTACATTATAGGTACATAAAAACACCGTAAACACACACGCCAGCGTCGTATCCACCCTAAAGAGTTCTGCGTCTAAATAGAATAAATAGAAAAAGTTTTCAATTTCAACAGTAGCAAATACAATGCTGGGAGCAGAGCTCTAAAATCAATGCGGATCCAAAACTAGGAGGATAGTGATAGAAGGAATGGGGGTGATATTTTCATGGAAATGGGGGTGGAAAGTGATTGGGGGCAATAACTCGATGATTTACCGCCCCCCTCCTCCTGCCCCCATCTCTGGCGAGACCAGCCGACGCGCAGCAGACAGTGGGGAGACTACGACCTACCCTCTGTGCCCCTTTTTATCAGGACAGTCACGTGGTACATATTAAAACAATGGCCCCTTATCGATCAACCCTCGTCAGCGAGGCACCCTTCCTGCTGAATACCTCCAGCTATTCTTCTGCAACAGGCTTTAGCCCAATCAAGCGTTGAAGGCTGTTTAGAATGAATTCAAAATTACTTTAAAAAAAATGTAAAACAGAAAATATTGTATTATGAAAGAAATTGCCAAAATTAGTACAGAGAGGCTCAAATTCCATTCTGCAGCGGTAACAAAATTATTAAAGAAAAAATTCCTCAGTGTTCCCAAATAAGATACCACCGAAAAAGTTTGTGCACGTGTATCGATAATATACCAATAGGCTATTTGACAGTTGTAACTATAAAATATGCTAGATAAAGTAGCTTATATTGTAGGTTAAAACTAATATTTCAATATGCTTTTTGCATGAAAAAATTAAATTATTAAATATTAAAAATAAATATATAAATGTTAGTATTTCTAGCTGTAGATTAAAAGCCAGCAGACATGGATGACAAGAAAATGACGTCACAGTTCGGATACTAATTATACTAACACTACGCATTCTCGTAATGTGGCTACTCCGCAGCATCACGGATGACGTCACATTCTACAGTCATGGACTTCCTTTTTAATCATCAAACTTAAATTGATATACTAAATAACGTTTTTTAGGAAAAATAAATCATTTTAAGGGTATAAAATAAATTATCTACTAATGCATTAATATAGGTTTTCTAAAATTGTCAAGTCAAGCGGGAGTCAAAATAACATTTACCTTGATAAAATTAAATTCAGCTGTGAATCGAAATACCTTAATTTTAATACACAACAAAAGAACCGGTCCGAGTTTACTTGAACATGCTTTCCAATTTATAAATTAGTAGATAGGCATAATGTGTAATTTCATAGTAAATAATTTCATTATGGTCAAATTCCGGATCCCTAGGGAGGGGGGGGGGTCCACCTTAATATATTAAAAACCCCTTAAAACTAGATTGCATATTCTGGAACGAATAGACCAATACATTGCAACAATGACAGAGCACGCAATGTATTATGAATTTTCCATAATTTATTTTAAAAACATTTTTTGCATAGAACTAAATATTTTTTGGGGAAATCAACTTGGTAGGTTTTGTTACTCTATTGAAAGGTTCCACAGAAAAATTATTTTTTAGTCATTTTTCATGAAAATTGAGTTCATTTTATTTTTTTACCCCCAGACGCAAACTATCAAGGGGCAAGCGACCCACCGAATTTTGTTGACATTAATAACGACTACAATATATGTGAATTTAAAAGAAATCGTTGGAGCCGTTTTTGAAAAATAATTTTTTTAGACGTTTTTTTGTTGTTGAGATTTTTGAGTATAAAACCCCCCCAAACTGAGTTACCCCAAAATAAAATGAAAATCTCGAGGTATGATTTTTGTGAACCTACATGCTAAATTTCATCAAAATCGACCGAGTAGATTGCCCGCAAATCTACTCACAGACAGACAGACATTTCGTAAAAACCACTTTTTTGGGTTCCTGGTACCTCAAAACGTGTAAATCCGTTGAAATCTCAGAATCGAAAATTTCGACCATCACAAAGCTTTCCTTATACTCCGTATAAATTGGAAAGCAAAAACAACAAAGTCATTTCCCCTCAGGCGGCTGGAAATAGGATCCACAAGTTAACAGATTTAGTGCCGCTACAAATATGTTACTAGAAAGTCACAAGCATCGCGGCGCACGGATGCATTAGTGCACTGGCGAGGGTTCCAATTTCAAAGGTTACGGTACCACCTGTGGACCACCACACAGGGCGCCACGTGTCCAAGGCTGCTGACCATTCAGGTCAAATTTCAGTGCACGCAACCAGTGTGGGTGGGTTCGCTGGGAGAAAAATGAGCTCGATAGCCATCTTAATTTGTTTTTAACAGCACTAGTCATGCTACAACAGCAATAAAAAATTGGTTCAGCAGGGTTTAAAATAACTCCTTCGGGCGAAAGAATATAGGCGCCTCCGACGAACAAACAACAATATTTTAGACATGACATGAGGGCATTAGAAGCAAAAGGTTCCAGTTCTAATTTCAGCGATATGGTATCGTCGGAATCGTCTGGTAAAAGGCTACAATGTGACAGTGTTCTTAGGAGGAAAATGGGACTTAATAAGTGTTAAAATGTAGCGTGAATTCCAGGGTGAGAAGTAAAAGGTTCGGCTAACCTACAATTCTTGGTGTCTCCTGAAAAGTTTAGTTGAGTGAATCTGGAACCTTTTGCTACTAGTACCCTCACTAACTGTGTCAAGACATGTAGAGTAGTGGTACAGACTCCGACTGATTGTAACAATTCTAACAAAATGAAGTTTTTGATGAAACTTCAACAGGATTAGCTGAACAAGTTACATTCAGCAAATGTGAAAGAGTAGCCGTGGGGGTATCTACTCCAGCTGCAACAAATCCCTACAGAGCGTGATGGCAATAAGGAAGGAAACCATTCTAACTAGTCTAATAATATAGCATAGCCTAGATAGAGTATATCAATGAAGCTAATACCGAGTTAGCTGAATTATTGGAAAAGCAGGTTCCTGGTATTGGACTCCAATCCACCCACACTTACTCCGCAGATCTTACCCTTAGGAAACCACTTTCCTAACCCCTACGAAATTCCTAATAACACGTACTGCATAGCCACCATAACAGTCAGCTTCCTCTAAATCTTCTACATATATGCTCTTATTGAGCAGAGGATTAAGTAGAGGATTTAGAGAGGGAAAGTGTACTAGCCGGGGTTTGTGGTCCAGCGGTTAAGACCAAATATAAGCCCACGGTTTCAATCATAACAGTGTATACAGCAGCAGCGCACAAATAGACCACTGGAGATGACAAAATTTTGCGAGAAAGCGACGGTAGGATAAAATATGAAATATTCAGAGGCCGAACGTCGAACATGGAGCGCCAGATCAACCGAATGGCAGATCATGCAGATTTGAGAATCATAAATTTATTGAATTTTAAAAGGTTCTCCTCGTATTTCTAAATCCCCACCCTTCCGAGTACTGTAGATGCCAGCCCGTGTTGTCTTTTCCTGTGGGATTTATTGGGATATTCAGCAGCAGGGGTAGAAAAGAATAATTCTGCTAAGGGATGTCCGATGAAGCAAAGGTGGTTGGTCAGTTAGTAGGTTATCAGGTTATCTTACAGTACCCTTTGTAGAACTAAAATTTCAGCAAGGGCGGATTCAGGCTCCATTTTTGTCCTCAATACGCTTCGACTCCGTGGGTGTTAAGGTTGCCTTTGCTACTGTTGGGTACGGTGGATTTTTTTCAGTATGACGCAAGACTTGAAAATGGCGACCTTTCCGAACACGGGAAAATTACCTAGCACATGGAAACACAGTTGGGCTGGTTATAATTCCCTGTAAAGTATTGAATGTAATATAACTTAAGTATTTTAGCGTATTTAAAGTTAATATTAATTTTGTCATTTTATGTATACTTCTCTTGTTGGAAAAAATTGGAATAAATATATATTTGATTTGATATGTAATATATAAATCAAGACCATACCCACAATTTTTCAAGGAGGGAGGAGATCAAAACATTTTCATACAAGGGCGGATCCAGGGGGGGACTAGATAGAATGAGTTTTTTTGACAAAATATAACAAATAATACAAACCAACAAAATTTGTCTGTCACAGTAATTGGTCAGGAAAAATAGCCAGTTATGTATCGGATCATATCAGCAGATTAAAAACTTCATAGAAGCATAGCACATACGTACATTTCAATAAAATCTAATCTGAGGGCCACCAACTCTTTTGAAAACGAAAGCTAGAAAGTGTTGGAAATAATGAGAAGCTAAACTATCGTAAAACTTTGGATTTGGCACGAGCGTACTGAAGCACCCCCTGTTTGTTTATTATGTTACGTAACTATATATGTTCTTCTCCAACTCTATACAATAAAATGGAAGACAATAAATAATACCAGATGTATGCATAGATTCATAGAAGTTATGTATAATCATTGATTTGCACGACGTAATACCCAACAGAAAGCAATGAATCAGGTCATCCTCGTTTTGATGGGATCGGGACTGGGGGGGGGGGAGGAGAGGCCATTGGGATTTGGAAGAGCCACAGAGTGTAGTCAGATAATTAAATTTGTAAAAATTCAGCGGTTGCCGCGCAGATTGGAAGTTGTCCGTGAGGGACCGGGGGATTTCGCCCGACCCTTCTTCCGTAACTAGGTCCGCGACCCTCCACATATGCCGCTACTATATTGCCGCCCATACGGACTCGTTTTCATTAATTTCTCGTATTTCCCTCTTTCCCATTAGTTTGCAGGCAGCAGGGAAAAGTTTGCATTGAAGATTAGATTTTAGGTCATCCGTGAACCCGCAAAAACTTACTCGGGGAAATACACAAAGAGAAACATTCTCCTCGGCGACTATTCAACTGGACAGTCTACACCTTCAGGATTGTGCAGCCCTCTCCAATCACCAAGACAAAACCCCTAGCGTTTGGGAGGCTAGTCGGCGTATGGCAGAGATGCCAAGAGCTGGCATTGGATAATATAAAGTAAGTAGGTACTATTCAACTGGTGGTAACAGTGCCTCAAAAGAATAGCATAAGAAGCATTAACAAAATATTCATTAAAAAAAAAAAATACTATATGTTGAGTAAGAAAATCTAAGTAGGAGGGGGGGGGGGGTAATATGTTGCAGTCTATCAACATCTATAAAGGAAGGAAAAAAATCAATAGCAGAGAAAAAATTCGAGGATGAGAATACGATTTTTAGTGATGCATACAGTGCTGAGGAGCTGACGGGGTAACAAATGGGAAGAAATGAATAAAGCACAAGTGGTTTCACAGCGGGAGGAATATGTAGAAATATTTAAATCAGCAGCTCGGGAAAAATAAAACACAAGGTGGATAAGAGCTTTACGGAGAGCGTAGCTGGAGGGATGAACATGGCGAAGAATAACATCAACAACCAGCAACATTTATTTTCGACGCACCAACAGACAACCAGCGCCATGTTTCTTCAAATTAAATTATATTGGCTACAAATATTATGGGATTGAGAATGCTATAAAACCACACGAACACACATCGAGGGTTTAGGTCCGTGGCTCCCAATGGGTGGCCTGGGGTCCCCAAGAATCAGGATACAGGATATAATAAGAATAAAAATGTAAATACTCGTATATTTGGTAGAGTAGCAGATTTTTAGCATTTGCAGCTATTATATCAGAGCCCTATAGATAGACGCTAAATTTTGCGTCTGACTTTTTCCGGCAGTTAACCCTAGTAGACTTTAGTACAGGAGGGGGGGGGGGAACCATGTTGTTTACTTTAGATTCAGGAATGAGTGGGGGTTCTTTTCATTATTGTGACTGGATGAGGGGATCATTGGAAAAGTTTAATTGGGAATCCCTGGTTTAGGTCGTGGGACCGATTGAAGTTATTCTTGCTTGGTCACTGCACCACTTGGGGTGTTGGGGTCAGAAATATGCCCGCTTGCCACGTAAGGTAACGTTGGAAGGTTTTGTAAGAAATTTTTTAAAACTAGTTTCGTTTCATATTCCAGTTCTCCACAAACATAAATTTTAATAATACCTTCATAATTCATAATACCTAGGCCAAATCAAACTTGTTTTCCAATAGATAGATACAGAGGCGTAGCTACAAAGAGACCCCTAACCTAACTACGCCCAATATAGTACAATAATTTAGTTCCAAATGAATTTAAGCATTGAACAAAACAAGAAAACCGATTTACCACACATAGAAAGAAACATAAAAGTGAGTTAAGTAGTAAAGCGAAAGAAGGAAAATCCCCCACACAGAAATCTCACAATACAGACTACTCAAAAACGATGGCTAGTGGAAAGCAGAGTGGTTTTAAGACAGCTAGCCAAGAAAAATCAAGATACAGGCCACGTTTTCATTCGAACGCTACCATTTCCATCTGACCTGGTTCACGACAGCTATCTAGCTGAGCCATAAAACGGCAGCCAGATTGGAGAAATGAAGGGCCCTCAGTTGGGGGCTAAACCCTGCTGACGGAGCCATGATGAACGAGCGGTACAAATTAAAATGTTCCATCCATTTTATGTAGTACCTACCTTACTTTCCTCCTCTGAGCAAAAACAATAACCCCTTTCCGCGCTTTCTTCGTGTCCTGTATAGCGTATGCAAGCTTTACTTATGAAAATTAAAGTACAACCAATGCGAGTTCCTTGTTGTTTTCGTTGTTTTTTTAGGGGGAGGAGGAAGGGTTCCAGTGTAATTAAAATCCAAGAGTTGTTAGCATTGTTAGGCCAGCTTTTTTCCCATTGTGGCTCTCCCTGCTATCGACCCGAGATCTGAATACAAACCTTAATTTCGGACATCACGTATTCATAAAGAATAAGGATATATAATTTTGGCGCAATTTCAAAAGTACAGTACTGTCTGAGTAGTTATTATTTTGCTTTTAATGCCTTTTGCGTCGTTAACGTCGAGTAGTCTTATAATCATAAACATATGAAATGACAGGCCTAGGTATTCAATAGTAATCTGGGTGCCTTTCATTTTTCCAGCATAGCTCCTAACAACCGTTCACACACTATCAGGATATGTAGAGTAGTAGTACAGAATCCGACTTCTTGGTTCGAGTCCCATACTTACTGCATTTTCTGGCCATGCTTCAGAGGGCATGTAAAGCAGGCGGTCCCGGGTCTTCCTAGATGAGTGTAAGAGAGAGTTTTATAGCCCTAACTCCGCTAAGGTGGGCTTAATAATAGAACATAAAAGTCAAAGTCACTATCGCCAACTTTTATCAGGCTAGAAAGGACTTTGAGCGTTCTGACTGGTTTTTGGAAATCTCGATTCGCATCCACACAGTCATTGCGATCACTGATCATAGCATGGTTTAGATTGGCATGTCCACAACAAGAGTTTAACAAAAAGTGCGGTTAAATTTTGTTGAAAAAAAAAGTAGTGCAAAAACTATTCTCACGCTAGTGTAGTCAACCAATTAAAAGGCCGCTATTTTAGATGTATACACACACTACCTGTCATGTTGTTGGCAGCCATTTTGGCAACTATATAGTAAGTAAGGTACCCTTGCAACATTTGAATTATATTCCGTTTAAACCACGGAACTTCGTAGTACTCACGAACACCATTAGAAATAGACTAGAGAAGCATCATAAACTTACCTGTAACAGAAAATAATGACATTAGATAATGATAAGGTAAGTATGGTAGCGAGCTAATTAATAGAGGTACGACCGTGCGGCATACGCCCTAAAACAACCGCACTAATCCTAACGAATTACCTCCTTGTAGAACTTATAAATTAAACGCAGGTGAGGGAAAGGGAGAGGAAATTTACAGGTAGCCTTTACGCAAAGTTTCTGTCATGGACAGGAGAGCCGCCCTTTTTTACATCAGCTATTGACTTTCCGTCTTTGCGATCAAATGTTCCGAAATTGTTAACAAAGGCAAACCCATAGGCCTGCGTATACTGTACAGCTTAAGCCCCCGATCAATCGAACTTCAGAAACAGTTCCCGAGGATCTGAAAGGTCACCAATGAAGAAGTTGCATTATTTTGGGTTTTGTTCGGTAATTACAAACGAGATCACGTCATTTGTGACGCGGCAGAGTAGCCGCCAGTACTGCAATTACTAGTAGTAGTATTGGTAGCATACGAAATGTGACGTTATTTAAGTCTGCCAGCGGTTTGGCTCTTGTAATCCACATTAAAAAAAAAAAAACATTTATTGATATTTAAAAAAAAATTCATGCAAAAACATATTGTATTATTATCATTAAACTATAAGTTACCTTATCTAGTATAATAAATATCTTATTATTGTCAAGTCAAGCGTGGAAATAAAAAATTGGGTTAAGCGCCAAAAATGGGAAATTCGTTTTGTCACTTAAATATGATCCAAGTGACAATGGCAAAATTGTAGTATCAGTTGGTAAATAGATGGCAAGTTTGTCATACATGATGTCATGCATTATATGGTACAAAAAAAATCGTTATAACTCAAAATAATGATTTTGGCGCTTAACCCGGTTTTTATTTCCTTAAAGTAGTTATATTATTGTGGCATGGTAAGTATTCTATAATGAAAATATTTACCCACTAGACGGCAGTGAGTAAGGCGCCCATTCCAACGACCGGATAGGGCTATTTAGAAAAACAGTGACGTGGTAGCAGACATTCAAGACTTAGGCGGAGTTTCCACCGACCTCGCATTGCAGAATTGACGGAAATGTTTATTTTCCTCTATGCCATAGTTAAAATTGATCAATGATCATACAGTAAAATCACAAACAAACAAACTAAAATTAAAAAATGGCGTCATGGGATATGTTAAGTACAAACATTTTAATAGATTTCTATAAAAAGAAAAATTCTAATTTCCGTCAATGTCATTTGCATTCTGCAATGCGAGGTCGGTGGAGACGCCACCTAAGTCTTGAATGTCTGCTACCACGTCACCGTTTTTGTAAATAGCCCTAGCCGGTCGGTGGAATGGGCGCCTATGGGCTATTACAAAATGTCATAGCACAATTTAAAATAAAACTATGCAGGCAATCACTCGTGAGGCTCAGAAAGTGACCCGAAGCCCGAGAATGGAGAATGGCCGAAGCTGATAAAATCCGAAGCAGCTTCATTGGATAGTTTGCCCACATCTTCTGTCGAAAAAACGCATCCCCGAACGGAAGCCGAAAGATGAAAAAAAGAAATAAACGAAATATATGATGTATATTCCACAGCTTTTTTCCCTACTCGAAAAGAACCCCTAGTGATAAGGAAGCAGCCAACAGGGGAAATGGGGGCGAGGAGGAGGGAAGAGGCTATAGATAGAAACGACCCGACAAAATCTCGGGCATACAGACAGAATTGAAACGTCTCGAAAACAGCCCTTCAAGTTCCCATCCCCTCAAAAAGGTTAAAGGACAAGAGGGGTGGATTTGAACAAGGGTTGAAGAAAAAGGACCTATGTAAAATGAAAATTGTGGGGGTCGACCTCAGCACACACACTAGCGGCAGACTAGGTCACGAGGGGTTTCAGAATAAAGATAACGTTCATGAGAAATTCATTAAAAAGTTAAAGCTTGCCGTTTAACACCCCATGGGGGGGGGTTTTCCCATGAGCAAGTCACGGTGGGATAAGCCAGGCTTCATATTTTAGGTTTTTTAATGCCATTAGAATTTTGGAGGGAAATAAAAGACAAATATTTTGACGTGTACTAAACATGCAATATAGTTTAGTCTCTAAATGCGCGTTATTAAACAGACTCAAAGATAAGGAGTTTTGGTAAGGTGGCTACGCGACAAAGTAGACCTGATTTAAAATTGTCATTCATGATTTGTAATAAATGCAACCGATTCTGTGTGCCAACTCAAAAAAGGGATAGTAACAGAAAGCACGTGGTTAAAAATAAAAAGTCGCGCTCGCTTAAATTGAAATTTATGCCCAAAATTGAAACGATCAAAACGGTATCGCTGCCAAACCCCCGAGGCGAAGAAAACAGTCGTAACTCGAAATCAATGAGATTAAACTCCATAAATGTCTCAAAATGTGGCGGGGGGTTATTACACCCTTGGGCTATTTTGAGCTATAACTTTATTTAAGTTTAGCCAAATTTACAACCAATATACTCACACCCTGAACTCAGTAAATGCTATACGAAGAGAGTTTATGGCTATATATGGCACTACAAATTTGAGTGACCAGAACATTGAGTTTAAAGAAACTATAACTATAACACGAATACAAAGGTTAAATCACCCTGGGGTTAGTGCTAAGTAATTTTAAACAAGTAAACTTGTCAACGCATCTGCTTGGTACTCATTGGGGAGACCTTGTAAGGCCAGCGTCACGCACAGCCAAGTGTGAGCGACTGGATCCTATACTACAAGGTTTCGCCTACCTTAGAAAACTCCCGATTGAACTGAGAGCGGCGAGAAATGCTTCTAACTTCCCTAAAATGATTAGAAACCATCTCTTAGAGAAAGCTTTCTACACTGTCACTAAAGCACTAGCACAATGACAATGACAGAACTACCTGATTTTGACGACACTCTGACGATTTTATCTTATACTTTACCTGTATTGTATAATTTAAAGGAAATATGTATTGTATTGTTACATATGCTAAACATACACGGATTAACTTTACTTCCAGAGCTACGGACCAGAACATACAATTTACAGCACAGCTTATCTCCTAGCTTACAAGAATTTTAAGAGAAAGCTGAATGTAGGTATTGGCCACCCCTAGTAGTAGTAGTATGGTTTGATACAGTCCCAGGCCACGGTGTGGGCCCATAGGACTCCAGTGGACCTCCTGATTATAGTGGATTCCGAACCACTTGGGAAACACAGTGAAGTCACACGATTAGTTCGGAGGTGACCAGGACAAGTCCTACCATGTTTCCCTACCGGCACCGTGCACACGATCAATTTATCGGCAGCTTTGAACCTGCTCTGGTCCGCTGGATTCAACTTGGTATGGCGGCCGGCCCTGGCCACCCCTAACATTAGATAGTTCATATTTTAAATTTTTGGTGTTACAATAATTATTGTCCTATGACTATGATAATTCGGTAAATTTCTGCCCCCTACCAGTTCAATGAATAAAATCACCAAAACTAAAGTAGTGTAGTACTACGTACGGAATAGTCATCTACGAGTACTGCGTACCTCTACGTACTACTTGTACATAGTCGATTTTCACTGGAAATACCGATTGTCGAGCCGTCACAAATAGCGGCTAAATTTGCAGAAATACTCCTCTACATTTCGATACATGATATGTGGTCTTCACTAACACTAATTGGTCACAGTTATTGAACGGGACTAATATACAAATAGTTTTTGACAAAATCAAATTCATCAAAATGCTCAGAAGAATGTCTTCTGTTCGTCCAGACATTTATGCAACTTTACAATTGATATTTTATGAGATATTTTGATGTTTAAACTTACCCCCTCCGATTGTTTCCTAAGGCGCCCATTCCATTGACCGGCTAGGGCTATTTCCAAAACGGTGACGTGGTAGCAGACACTCAAGACTTATGTAGCATCTCCACCGACCTCGCATTGCAGATTGCAAGTGGCATTGATGGAAATGTTTATTTTTCTTTTTATAGAAATCTATTAAAATGTTTGTAATTAACATATCCCATGAAGCCATTTTTCAATTTTAGTTTGTTTGTGATTTTATTGTATGATCATTGATCAATTTTAACTATGGCATAGAGGAAAATAAACATTTCCGTCAATTCTGCAATGCGAGGCCGGTGGAAACGCCACCTAAGTCTTGAGTGTCTGCTACCACGTCACCGTTTTGGAAATAGCCCTAGCCGGTCAATGGGATGGGCACCTTACCCCAACTAACTCTAACCCTGTAATATATGATACTGTTATTAATATATTGATTTCGTTTCTTCCTGTTTGTGCAGCGACTGCTGATAATAGCATACGACACTGCTTACTGTCTATAAAAAGTACCATCTCGGCTTGGTGTCGTTTCGGGTCTTTTCGAGGGGGCGTTGTTAATGCAAGCAGAGAGGAATTGTATAAAACCAGGCGTAAGAAAGAGCACGAACAGACTAATTATGCTAAACAATAAGATAATTATAATAACATACAACGTGTCTCGACTCCTGCAAGCCTTTCATGTTATACGCCAATTCTTCAGTTAATTAACTAAAGTTGTGTCTTTGTTTCAAAATGCAAGTTTTCGGAATGCATTACCGAAGCGCTGATTTATCAAGTCCAAACACAAGCGCCGATCTTGGGCGAAGCAAATTGCGTAAATTATTACTTCTCCCAATGCGAGTCTTTATTATAACTGTCTTCGTTTCCTTGTTTGTTGATTGTGTAGGTACTCAACACTAGCGGATCCAGTTATGGGCTAATGGGGCTAAAGCCCCCCTCCCCCTTCTCTTAGCCAACTTACACTAGATAAAACGCACTTTCAAAAAAGTCTTCACTCTATCATAGACCTCCTGACTATAGGCTTTCCATCCACTAGTTCAGCCCCCCCCCCCCTCTAAAAATTTCTAGATCCGCTAGTGGTACTCAAGGTTAATGCAAGAGTGCAAGCGGACTACCTATGTTGTGCTTCTCACATAACCAGATAAATTGAAAATAAATTGATGGCTTGGTTTATCTTTCTAGTCCTTTTGTTCTTGAACCCAATTACCCGCGGGTCAATTGCATATACTAATTATACATATACAATAAAGGCTACACTAAACTAGTTAGAATTTAAAAAAAACTACAACACAATTAAAAATAACCAGAAAGAGGAAATACAAATGAAAACCCCCCTCTTTCACGCCATTTGAAAGGGTATATTCTACAGTAATATTAAGCTTACATCATAAAAATAATTGAAATAATAAGTTAACTGGTTTACAAGTTTAAGTACAGTAAGCAGTTGTGATAATCAATAATAATAATAAATTAAAATAATTATGGTAAATTTAAAAAAGATAGTATGTATGAGATCAGTGTGTGTCACCCTGGGTCAAAGTTCATAGGTACCTACAATCTGCCTAAATTTCATTGTAATGACAGGACTTTAAAAAAAAAAAGTCTAAACAAGGCACAAGCTAGTGAATTGTTAATTTGTTGCAGGCCTATCAGCACTGCCATCGTTCGTTCACAGCATATTTTTATCGCAGTGTCCATGCATATACTTTCATTTATTATAATTGATTTCACCGAGTCTATCGGAAAAACTTGTAAAGAAATGAAGGAACCAGAGCAATTTTTCTATTTTGTAAAATATACGGACTGGAAATATTGTAAAACTCGAGTTTTCCCCGAATTTTCATAAGTTGCGTCGACTTGCCCTTTTCAATTCCCTTCCTCATCCAAACTTTCAGCTATTATTTTACTGATCCAATCTCAACCAAAAATTAACGAAACGACCCGAATGAAAACAGAGCTTTAAAATTGTATTTTGAGCTGGCTCCAGAAGGGCTGTCTACTACTTAAGACCGCATTACTTACGAATTACTTGTTATTGCAGCCGGGGAGTTTTATTGCGTATTCGTGGCTTTACTATGTCAGCAATAAATACAAAAGATATAGCTATTGTAAAATTGGGTCCTTTAATATTTATTGTTATTAACAGATATTAATCCCTTGCGTGTGGTACGGCAAAGCCCTTTGTTAAGAATGCCATTGGATAGGGAATCCGTTAAGAAAACTCTCGACTTCGTCATGTTCTAATCAATGGGACAAAGGCCTTCGGTAGATACTCCTCGAAAATTTGGAAAACATTGATGATATTCATTGTTTTCGTTGAAAAACTACGTCTAGGTAGTGTAGACAGCTCTTAAAAAGTAACCATTGTCCAGCACAGCCCAAGCATTCTGGGTTCCTTTGCCCGCGCCGCAGCCACATTTTGAGTAAGTTTTCTTCGCAGAATTAGGGAAAATCCGAACATCCGTCTGATCCGAGAGCAATGTCCCTTACTCTGGGGTAGGGATAATCGCGGCAGCAGAACAACTGTCTTTTGGACTTCAATATTGTCAGACGAATGATCGCACCCACCACTAGAGTAAAATGAGTGTGAGATTTTAGCTAGTTTCATTTCTTTGGATAGAATTATACCAAAAAATGGGGAATCAAGAAAAATCTGGACGATGAGGGACTCGAAGCCAAGAGCTATGCCTTTCCAGGGCATCGTGTTACCATCTACACCAATTGTCCACCTTATACAGGTGATTTGCTGCTATCCGAAAATATGCGAATTGTTAGATACGTTAGCACAGCTACACAACTATCTAACTGAACAGGTCCGTGAGCTCCATGATTGCATTAAGTGTGGTCCATTTTTAACATTAAATTGACTTAGGTTGAAGAGGCAACATATTTTTCTTAATTGCTAATTTTCGGATATAATGGTCTGAGGAGGTTACCTCTTCAACCTATGTCAATTTAAGCGCATATCTATAGGGTGATCGTGTCCCTAATGCTGAGGTTCTGAGGCGAATGGAAACAGAAGTAGAATTGCTGTAGACTGCTAGAAACGGAAACAAACATACTACGGCCACGTGATGAGGAACGAAAAATATAACCTCATGCATGCTATAATCCAAGAGAAGATAGAAAGACTGAGGGCTCCCAGCAGAAGAAGAACATCCTGGTTGAAAAACCTGCGGCAGAGTTTTGGCAACAGCCCGACTTTCCAATTCAGAGCAGCAGTCTTCAAGATCAAAATTGCCATGATTATCGTTAATCTTCGCTAGACTAGGCATATACACAAGAAAACTACTCATTGAATAGTACTAGTACTACTCCATTAACAATTTCAAGAGATCTAAGACCTAAGCCTATTCATGTTCGCTAAAACAAAGTTAAACTGTAATCCAAGATAGTCTCTACAACAATGGAACTGTTTGCAATTAATTGGTTGTAAAGGGAAAGTAAGTAAGGGAAGCCAATAACTTAGCATTTAGCATTCACAGAGGATAAGTAATGTAGAGGGCGCTTAAAATAGACAACATTAGAGCTGGGAGAAGCCTACTGTATTCGCTATTTCCAAATTAACTCCTTTCCACGGGAAATTTTAATCAAAGTGAATTGAACGCCAGCAACTCTTTTGAATCCACACTGGGGGGGAAAGCTTCCAGTGGAAATGGACCGTTGGGCACGGGGCTTGCAAAAAAGTGGAGATGAAACGTGCCGTGAAATAACTGGATGAGATTTTTTCCCCTGAATTTTTTAATGCAGACTCGTTGCAAAGAGCCGGCCCGTGTGTATTTGCAGAACATTTTTCAGAAATTAAATTTTTCAGGATGAATTAATTTAACTAGAGAATAAAACTCGATGTCAATTTTCTTATTCTTCTTCTTCTTCCCTCTTAGCGCCGAGTGAGGGGGTTACCTCGGACCCATTACTTGTACTCGACCCGGTCTAGAGCTCTGCCGTTTTTCCTCTTGCTCCCGCGAATTGTTCAATTCTTTCCTCGAGGGTTGTCTAATTCTCATCCATCTATGTCAATTTCGTTCAATAAAAGTTAAATGCAATACATAATATTGTATTATTTAAAAATTATTGTTCCTAAAGAAATCTGCTACTTATCAATGCAGAAGAAGTATAGTTTTGGGTTTCATCGGATTAAGAAACAAAATCAAAAATACAAGACAGGATACGGCTAGATAGAAAGAAAGAAATTTACAACCTGCTCAAAAGCCAAGAAAAAAAAAATTGAATTTTCTAATTGATTTAACTGTGTTTTGTTAAAGTCAGGGGACCTTACAAGTTCAATTAAACTTTAACCTATAAAAGGCTAAAAAGAAAAAGAGTAGTCAGATAATTTTAATGTCCAAACAAAGAGAACGAATAAATTGACCTTAATCACCTATCTTGGGAAACATTGTCTGGAGTTGCCCCTTCCACAAATGGCTCCAGAGGACCCTTACAAACCTGCAAATTGCTAAGTAAGCAGCGGTGTGTAGAAAAAGTATCCCGTCCAATCGTTTTCGCTCGAAAATTTATGTAACGGTTATTTTTCCATGAGAGAAAGTAGAGAAACGCTTCATTACAACAAATTTATTTCCCGCATCTAGTTCATTTGTGAGTTTTCAGGCGTAAAATTTAAGACGAAATGGTTACAGTTGAAACGACTTTATTACATTAATTGCACTATGAAAACAATGCAGCAAGCGTTAATGCAACAGGCCAAGAGAGAATATAAATTTAGTGGTCTGGCCAAGAGTTAGGTGCATTGCTAAGTAGCCCGTGAAAGCTTACATTGGAAACACAAGTATGCAGGCGAGATGGCCAATAAATCAACAATGGCACTGACCCCTCCCGACGACAGTAACTAACTGCCAACCTTCTTGGCAACAGCAAAATTGTTGAAGCTGAGGGAAATGCAATTCCTGCATTTTCATTCTATTACACCTATCCCATTACCATCACACAACAAATGTTATATATATATTTTTTTAACAATTCCTGCATAGTTTAGATCTGTGTTGTGTTGTAATAGTTCATCAATCATGTCGAAACTAATGACAAGCAACATACGAGAAAAAACAGCATTTTAATACTGTTAAGTGACAGAGACTGCAATGGTTCGACTACATCCAAAAGATGGACGAGAATAGGCCCATCCGGAGGTTGACAGAAGCAAGGCTATATGGTAGAAAACCCATCGGCAGACCGAGAACTACCCCCTCGGAAAGAATTGAACAACTCGCCGGAGCAAGAGGGAAAACAATGGCCGAACTCAAGGGCGAGTTCAAGAAATAGGTACGGGGCGACCCCCTCACGCTGCGCACGTGGCACTAAGGGGGAAGAGGAAGAAGATGAAGTGACAGATTTTCCAATCAATGGCAAATACAAAATCACACACCGACCGGCACATATATTCGAAAGGGTGTTACTACTTAAAAGAAGCTCAGTTAAAGCAGAGATTTCAAATTTAGTTGTAAACAGTATAACGATAAGTTTCCCAATTAGAAAGCCATGAAGAATAATCAACAAAAATGAGCTGGCAAGGCTCCACAAGTTGTCATGTACTGTACTATATCCTCAACCAATACAAGTGTTGACAAAATAAGTAACAAAACAATCTTGCTATTTAACCTCGGAGGCATTTCACATGAGGCAAATACATAGGTCTGCAATAGAAAATGGCGTCACTTGACATTACGTATCATTGGTTAGGCATCGCCCCCGCCGTCCGGGAAACGGTTTTCCGGAGTTCGAGGTTTTCCAAGAGACTTGTCAGGCAATTCCGTGTTTCCTATTTCACTTGCCTACAGGCCCAGCTCACAAAGAAAGTAATGAACCTGCGAAGCAGTCAAGGAGAATGTCTCCCTCCACATCCAACTTCGTTCCGGGAACCCATTTATTGTGAATTTCGTCTAGCTTCTCCGGCCTCGTTGGTTACTTAAGACGCTAACTTTTTATTCCTTCCCTCCTTTTCCTCACGTATGCTACTCCTACAAAATCACGGTCTCTCAGAGCCCAGGGGAAGACATTTACATTTCAAGATGTTTCGCCGTTTTTCCCTGCAATTAAATAGCATGGATACTGCCAAATCCAATACAGCAACACTATGACAGAAAGGGTCCACGATACAAGTCCTACAAGGTACTTAGTGTGAGCCACATCTAAAACGGCAACGCTGGATACACAGTAAAATTGTAACTCACTGTATAACTTTTAAATTACATTAATTACATGGAGAATTACTTGGTCAAATTTGGACGTTTGGTTTACCTTAGATTTATTAGTTAAGAAGTTAAATGAGGATGGAAGTCCAGTTAAGAGGTGTGCGAGGAACAATACCCATGGTGGAATAACCCCTTGTATTTCAGCTATCAGTGCATTCATTCTATTCAGTATTAAATTAGAAAATTAATTCGAAAATCCAGAGGTTTGGCGAAGGAAAAATAGTTTATACACAGTGCCTCGTGTTTGGCCTTTTTTCAAGTTCTTAATAATAGACCCATATATTGAATAATATATTCACTTTGGAGTTTTCGAGTCTTTTGAATTTTCCCGAAAAACCACGCACCCCCACTAACTTATACCCACAACAAAACCCTAATGTTCAAAATTCCTGCGTGCTCTAAACAAAACTTTAATGAAAAGGTATGAATAACTTTTAATTATAAAATCAGGAACCTAATTTCGGAAATTCGGCTAGAGGCATTAAGAGTTGAGTTGTTGTTCAGAACTGAACACAGTCAAAAGAATTGAAAAAGGATTGTGAGGAGAGTCGAGTGAATAAAGAAAAGGTTTGGAGCACCCTTCCTCCCCACTCTGAATTTTCAAAAACCAGGACCAAGTGGGGAAATTCTGTAAAAGAGTTTGCTCAACATTCTCTATTGAACTTGGGGAACTTGTTCCAACTTTGCTGAAAAAAGTTATATTCAACTCTGGCAGAAAACAATGGATGATCTCAGGGCGGGGCAAACAAGAACAAGATAAGACGGGGCCAACAAAATTCTTCGCCACTACTTTGAAATAACACCACCAGACAATAAAATATACAATAAGTATGGTAGGATGATATGTGATACCTCTGAATTTCTTTTGCATTACAAAACTTTTGACTTTCGCTGGATAAACAGTCCATTCATATGGATAGCCGCTGCAATTGCATCATTGTGCGTCTCCCGCCCCCCTTACCCAGCCAGTTGCGTATGCTTAATAATTAACCGTGTTTATTGATCAAATACAGTAGTACATAATAATAATAATAATAAAAATTCTTTATATTCAAAAAAATAAAAAATATGTATATATATGTATTACGGTCCGTCTGAAGTATACTTTTATTAAGGTACTTAATTGCTACTCGCTTATCAACAACAATAGTAGTGTCTCTAACATACGACGGGGTATTGATACAGTACTAAATAGGCTGACCTGATTTCTGGAAGATAATAAACCGAGGACAAGTCTATCGGGTATCATGGCGGTAGGGGCCGTAAGGGGGGGGGGAGGAGGAGGAGGTTGGTCAGCGGGCAGATTCAGTGGATTTTAACATTAAAAAACATTACTATTTTTAATTCCCACTGTAAACCCATATTATCTAGTGTAAGTTCATTTAATTTTGGGGAGTCCAGACCCCCTGACCCCCCTAAAATCCGCCCTTGTCAGTAGTAGTCTTGTACCCAGTCTTTATTTGGAAAGTAGGATTTGAGGTAAGAGGTAAGCGGCTAAACATAAGCGCAACCAGTCGAATCAAGCTATTAGGCGGCTCCCATTTGAAATGTATTCAAATGAAGACTATTTAATTTAGTAGCATTTTCATTACGACTCTGCTAAAGTTTATAAACTGAAGGGTAAAATTGTCAACTTTTTCAACAGCTTACAAACAAGTGAAGAAAAGAGTATGCATCTGCTAAAATAAGAGTACAGAGAATATACCCTGGGCGACCCAAAAATGAGCACTTTACTCTTATAAAGATTATAAAAGATATGTAATAACTTTTCGGGAATCCTCGTATTATTTACTTTCAATATTGATCACCCTAAATGCTTCAATGGTAGACACCAATAGCTGACACAAGTTTTTTTTCAGGAATACGTTTTGAAGTTTCCGGTATTGTATGCACTCTGCAGACAGGCCTGCAAGGGACCAATGTAAAAGTTACAGCTATCACCTCACCATGCCAAACATCCATTAAAGCAATTACTGAAACATATCAGCCAACCTGTCTAACCCTCTGACGCGACGTTGAAGTCTAGGCAAGAAGCGGCTCGATAACAAATACTTTGGCTGTTCATGTACAACTAAACTGTTCCAAGGACATGACTTTATGGACTGACTGGCATACCGGCAAATACGAGAAAGCCCATACATAGGGATATGATTTTTTTGTAATTCCCCGGGTCATATGCCGAAACAAGTTGAAGACCTAGTTCAGAACATAACATTAGCAAGTGACCTTGGAGGTCCCGTACAAGGATTCTAAAATATAGTTGTTACCATGGCGCCATGGCTCCAGGCACGGGTCAACCAACTCACTCCGTCTGTGATTTCATGATAAAAATGCACCAGCGGTATTTTTTCATATTTGTGCCAGGGACACTGATAAAGATGAAGCTTGCTTATAAATAATTTATTTCGTTTTGGCATTTTGGCAGATTCCCCAGCACTGTCAGCCTCTCAGCAATGCAGCTCAATTTTCTGCTGTTTCAAATGTATAATAAGCCAGCCTACATTGAATTTATTGCCATTATTTATTCCTTAACAAAAAACCCTAAGCAAAAACATGAAGAGAACAACTATTTAAAGGGATAGACTCAAAGGACAGCTAACATGCGTATCACGTTTTACATCACTTTTTTCCTTGTCCAGTAACCCCAGACAAGGTGCAATATATTGAAATTTTTTTAATAATAATAATAAAGTCTTTATTGAAAAATAAATAAATGTAGATACAGCGAGATTAGGGCCTCTGGCCCTCTCTTACACTTAACTGTACATATCAAAGATAGTTTATATATTTATATACTTTGAGGTTAAATTACTATAATTATTTTGCTTCAACACCCCAGCCCGAGTAGCCCTAAAATTAAAACTTCCTAAAAAAAACTAAAAACCTAAACCTAAAAATTCCTAAAACTTTTGGGAAAGTTTCCTGGCTTATACACTAATACCCAAAGATTTATAGCTCATTTATAAAAAATAAAATACTGAGTTTCGATTTAGCCTAAATACTCACCATTCTGAAATATTAAAGCTAAGCACAGGGGTTTGCTTTTAATGCATGCGTGACATCATTTCATTAGGATGACGCGTATTTAGGCCGATTCTAAAATCTGGGTTTTTATTTTTTGTAAATAATCTTTGATATTAAAGTAAATTTGATTTTTTTTTTTTTTTTAAAGTAAAATTCATTTCATTTTTTGTGTGTTTAGAACTCTATTGTAATTATAACAATGGCAATGCCATAGAAATAGGAACAGCCCCATGATGATGACGTTATACTCATTGTTGTGATTCATTAAATTATAAAATGGATGTTTCTCTTATGTTGAGTCGACGTTATTAAACCCAAGTCTATTCAGGCCCGGTCCCAGTCTGACTGCACCCATATCTACCAATGCATAGCGGGCCGTGCAGTATTCCAGTATTCCTTACTGAAACTTTTCAAAGAATGAGCCGCTCTTAGCTGATATTCATTTTCGGTGGTTAGAATCAGTTAATAAGTTTTCCACCAGACTGAACTATAAGAGGTTGTAATCAACTACTACGTGATTAATTTTTATTTTAACTGAAGTAAAATCTTAAAAGAAGGGCGCATTTTGATTAAGCAGTATAAACAATGCGGGTAAGAAGTTGGCTTCAAACTTAAACAAAATAGCTTCATAATAATTTAAGCAAGTTGATTTATTCGCCAGAATGTTGATTTTAAAAAGGCTTCTCTTCACTGTTCTAGAAATTACGTCTCTCCCTTTTTTATGGAATGAGGACAGTAGTTAAAAAAGTATATCAGATTTTCACAGAGATGGGCCAACGGCCATACCAAGTTGAATCCACGAGAGCAGAGCGTGTTTCGAACTGCGGCAAACTTGGTAGTGTGCACAGTGTTGGCATGGGAATGGTGGGACATGATAACGCGCTGAGACTATACCAGTAAGTCTATGTGCATGGCGAGTCCTGGTCACCTCCGAATTAATCGTGTGACTTTACTATGTTCCCCAAGTGGATCCGAATCCACTATAATCAGGAAGTCCACTCTGTCAGTCAACTCCCCTTCTCCCCAAGGTGAATGAGTCTGCCCTTATGGTGCCTCAAGTTAATAAACAGACTCACTCCCCTCGCCAGGCTGACCGCTGAGAGGGTTGCTTAAAGAAGAAAAGCTAAAAGCAGGCGTTAGAAATAAAATCAGACCGATGGCAATTGACATTACTGTAAAAAGGGAACTTCCCCGATATAAGAGGATATGGAATATAGATATTGGTCACCCCTGGATCACGCAAAAATCAGTCAGTTTAAGTTTATACATTTCTAGGTCATTGTATGTATAAAAACCCATTGAATATACAGTAAAACCGGCACATAATACGTGCAAATATGCAATGCACAACAGCAAATTTAAAATATCAAAAGGGCAATGATTTACCTGCCACCTACGTGACGCCTCGTTTTTGGGGCAGACGTCACGTGACTCGGCAGATTATCAAATGAGTGCACCGCAATATCACAACCATCATTCCTCTGTCTCAAGCTCACAATATTATTAACTCACCAAAAGTTTACTTTTCTGCCACGGCCGGGTTAGTGGGCTCATTACAGAATGCAAATGCTTCTTGACACAGGTCCCATTTTATTTTTCTCAGTCCCCCAACCAAATAAATACAGTTATTGTCTATCTTTCACATAATTCAGCTTTTTCGTGGATACCCTCGTTCGCCGTCTATGGGAGTGTTCGCACAAAGTCAGTTAATGAGTCTGTTAGAATAGAAAGGAAGAAGAAAGAAAATTGTCTTTATTTTCCGTGTGGGCGAATTTAGAATGCATCATTATAATTTTTTTTAACTACTACGGTTCATTTAATTATTACATTGTCAGACTTTATTGCTTTCCAATTTAAACGCTTTGGGGTGGGCGAAATTAGAGATGTCGAGATGAGATTCTAACGGATTTACAGTATTTAAAAAAAAAAATGTTTTTCATCAATGATTTTATTGATTTTGAAGTTCAGGTGAAAATGATGGGTTCAATAGCATTAAAGTGACAATTTCAATGTGCCCTTCTATTGACCACCACAATATATCAACTCTGAGTACAGTTCGGTGCGTCCTCCATAAACCTGTTTATTCTAATAATTTTAAATAATAACCAATTTAATTTGTTTCAGATAGAGGATCTCAACTCCTTTCGGGTCCTAACAGGCTAATTTAAGAATACATCCAGCAGCATTGAGTGATGGCGCAATATGTGCCCAGTAGTATATCACTTACTTTCCGGACAGCTGCCGAAAGGGTCACGGCTTTTCTAACCGAGAGAAGAAACACATTTTTTTTAGTCACAGCAGGGGGTTCGATACAATTTCGAAATTGGCGCTGACAGGAGTTGAAACGAGTGAAAAGACTGACAGTGTCACAGCAGTAAAAGCTCCTAGTCAGTGAAAATGACGTTAATTCAGTGCTTTTATTAACACGCAGTTAGGCCTAAACGTATTCACCCACGTAAAATCGTAGCATGAGAAAAACTGTTCAAAGACTCAAACAAAAAGTATATATTTTTTACATTTTATTCTCCCTTATTGCTAATCCTCTTTTCCCAACGGGAATATAATAATTTTAAACATCCCAAAAAGTAGTCTTTGACCAACCAATGCTGCAATGCCAATCATCCGTTAACAGCTGCCTTCATTATTTTCGGAGAAAAATTTAACTCCCTCACCGCGTTTTTTAATTTAATAAAGCGTATAAATAACACCTTCATAGACTAATAACTGTACTTGGTTAAGTCATGCTTTCGCCTGTTTCATTTCGTCAATGGTAAGCTTGTCTCAGCTTGTCCATTAGCCGGTGTAGGTTGACATCGAGAATGTAGTTTGCCAAAATTCATACAGAAACAATACAAATAATGTCTGAAATTCATGGGGTCGTTGCCACTGGACAAGGGACCTATGGGGCTGGGTCCAAAAAGAGTCATATAAAAAAACCTCTCTAATAACACCAATCAGCATGCTCAGCATTGAATACTATGTAATTCAATCGCAATACAATACAGTAGTTAAATAATTAATTAATTATTGGTTAGTAGTATTAATCAGGTTAGTTGTATCAGTAGATAGTTAGTAAGTTAGTAAAAGTTAATTCAATTAGTAATGTTTGTTAGTAATTAATTTCTATTCGCAGACATTTCTCTAAATTTCTTTTAAAGAAATTAAAATTAAAAAATTAAATTTTTTTTAGCTGTTTTAATCTCAAGGGGAAGTTTGTTGTAGAAATGTAATCCAGTGAATTCTGTTTGTCTCTGTATTAAGGTAGTTTTGGGTCTGACTTGTATTAATGGTTGTGTTTGTATGTATCGTGTGGTACGGTTGTGATTTACTGTTTCCTTCGATTTCTTATTTTTGTATATCTGCAGAATAGATTCTTTCACAAATATTTGTTGAACAGTAAGTGTATTAGATATTTCAAACAAAGTGCTTGTGGGAAAAGTGTTTGGTTTCTTATGTATAATTTTTAGGATTTTCCGTTGTATATAACATATAACTTGTCTATGGTGTTTTTAAATGCTCCTCCCCATGCAATTATTCCATATTGCAAATGTGATTGTACCAGGGCATGGTAGATTGTTTTTAACAGTGTTGGGTTAGCTATATTTTTGAGTTGTACAAATTTGAAGATAGTCTTTCGAAGCTTTTGTAACGTATACTGTATGTGGCCTTCCCATTTCAACTTTTCATCAATTATTAGACCTAGATATTTAGTGGCATTGGTTTGCGTGACATTGTTTACCGTGGCATTCTGAGTGTTTTTTTTATTAGAAAAATTTATAAAATTGGTTTTTGCTAGGTTATGACTTAGGTAGTTTTCTTTTAGCCATTTCTGTACTAAACCGAAGTCTGTATTTGCCTTTCGTTGTAGTTCCTGGCTTGACTCAGCTGTACATGTAATTATAGTATCGTCTGCAAACGCGGAAATTGAGCCATTGGTTTTTAGGGTTAATAAATCGTTTATAAAAAGTGAAAATATTAGAGTGCTAAACGAGTGCTACCTTGGGGTAGACCGAGGGAGATAATTTTTTCGTCACTGAGTTCATTTGCTATTCTAGTTCGTTGAATTCTATTGGTTAAGTAATTATGAATTAATTTCGATGCAACTCCACGTATTCCAAGTTTGTCTAATTTTATTATTAATCTGTCGTGCGGAATTGTGTCGCATGCTTTCTGTAAGTCAAGTGCGGTGCGGCCCGTACGAAGACCAACAGGGCTAGATGGGGTCAGCTCGATGAAAATGACACCCTCTGCGCATGCGGCCAGCGCCAAGATTTAGAACATCTGTTCCTGTGCAGCCTTTGCCCCCACCGCTGCACACCTGAAGACCTGTGGGAGGCCAATGTGGCGGCTATGAATTTCGCCCAGTTTTGGACGCGCTTGGACACGAAAAAGTAAAGTAAGTGTAAGTCAAGTGCGATACTAAAGCAATGCTGTTGTTTTTCGCGGGCTTCGTAAAGTTTTTATACCAAGTTGTTGATTGCCTCATTTGTTCCGCGCCGTTTCCTAAATCCGAATTGATTTGGTGACAATAGATTAAATTTTTCAGAGAATGTTTGGATTTTCGTGTGTATGATTCTTTCGAAAATTTTGCTTATATTAGATAATAAAAAAATTGTGCGGTAATTATTTATGTCCATACGGTTCCCAGCATTTTTGTATATATGGGTATCACAATTGAATTTTTTAGTGTATCTGGAAAAATGCCCGTCGTTAATGTATTATTTATTATGTGTGTTAACGGCATACTTATGTGTGCTGCCGACTTTTTTAAGGTATTGTTTGTTATTTTGTCTTCCCCGGTACTATAACTTTTTTTCAAACTTTTTTTATGGCGTTTTCTATATCTGCTTCCGTGGTAGGAGTCAGAAATATTGTATTGTTATTTAATGGTATGTCATTCATTAGTTGGTCTTCAGAATTCTTGATTTGATTAATTTCGTTTGCCAAAGTGTGTCCGATTTCGATATAATAGTCATTAAAAGTATTTGCAATTATTTTCGGTTCATTTTTTGAGTTTATTACTTGGTTGTTAATAGATATTGATTCAATTGGTTTCGGCTTGTTTTTCTTGTAGTTGGTGATTTCGTTTACAACATTCCAGGTTTTTCTCATATCTTTACCGGCATCAAGTAGTTTATTTTTAAAATAAATTTCTTTGCTATTCTCGATTTTTAATTTTATCATTTTGGAAAAGTTCTTTTTATGGGTTGCTAGGGCTGCATTGTGAGGTAGTTTTTTAAATATTTTATGTAGTTTATCGCGGTGTCTTACATTGTTAATTAATTCAACTGTCATCCATGGTTTTAGCATTCGTGCTTTGCTTGATTTGTTATGGTTTATTGTGCCGGCCGCCTTACCAAGTTGAATCCAGCGGACCAGAGCAGGTTCAAAGATGCAGATAACTTGGTAGTGTGCACAGTGCCGTTAGGGAAACATGGTAGGACTTGTCCTGGTCACCTCCGAACTAATCGTGTGACTTCACTGTGTTTCCAAAGTGGTTCGGAATCCACTATAATCAGGATGTCCCCTGTCCTATGGGCCCACACCGTGGCCTGGGACTGTGTCCAACCATACTACTACTACTATGGTTTATTGTTACGGTTGTGTTATTGCTTTCCAATTTATACGTAGTATAAGGAAAGCTTTGTGACGGTCGAAATTTTCGATTTCGAGATTTCAACGGATTTACACATTATGAGGTCCCAGGAACCCAAAAAAGTGGTTTTTACGAAATGTCTGTCTGTTGTTCTGTCTGTCTGTTTGTCGTTCTGTCTGTCTGTGCGTCGATTTCTGGGCAAACTACTCTGTCGATTTTGATGAAATTTGGCACGTAGGTTCACAAAAATCATACCTCGGGAACATTTTTTTTCTTTGGGGCTAACTCAATTTGGGGGGTTTTATTATCAAAAAAACTCCAAAAAAACGTCTAAAAAATTATTTCCCAAAAACGGCTCCAACGATTTCTTTTAAATTCACATATATTGTAGTTGTTATTAATGTTGATAAAATGCGGGGGGTAGCCCATTGATAGTTTGCTTCTGGGGGTAAAAAAATATAAATAAAATTTTCACGAAAAATGACTAAAAAATAATTTTTCTGCGAAACCTTTCTGTCGATGATTTCTACTTTCAGGTATGTTTTAGGTGTTAAATTGAGTATCGAAACCGGACAGGTTGCTTTCCCAGAAAAGTATTTGGTTACGTACATTTTTTTTTTTTTAAATGATAGAAAATTCCCACTCAAATGCATTGCGTACCCTGCCAGTATTGCTGTGGGGTAATGTGTTGGTCTGACCTACCTAGAATCTAGAATTTACCTCACCTCCAGTGACGTCAGGTGGACCCCCCCCCCCCCCGAGATATCGGAAATTTAACCATAGGAAATTTATTTACCATTAACTTACTAATTTTCTCTATCTACTAATTTTGATAAATTGGAAAGCATGTTCGAGTAAACTCGGACCGGTTCTTTTTTATGTGTTAAGTAAATTTTAAAATGAATGCAGCATATGATTTGTTTGGGTTTTCTTCATGTAGTGTTTCAGACCATGTTTCTGTTATCAAGTCTTTATGCAGCTTGTTGTAGTCAATTATGGTGGAGGTGACTTCGTTTGTACAATATTGTATTTTATGTTTAATGTTCGATTTTTCAACAGGCTTGCAGATACGGCGATTAGATGTAAAAAATCCCTTTCGGCTATGGCCGATCAGGTGTAGGGAGATTCCGCAGACCCTGCTTTTCCTCTACGCTACCCAGAGGCGTAAAGTTTTAGAATGATGGCGGGGGCAAAACTAAGTAGACCTTATGACGTCATCAGGCAGGATTGAAGAAAAAATTGATAATATAATAGAAAAATTGTAGAGTTTTACGCATTTTTTAATAGTTGTAAAGTCTTACAATGCTCGAAGCTGGGGGGGGGGGAGGGGGGTAAAGCCAAAAAGAGCTGGGGGGCAAGTTGGACCGTGCCCCCCCCCCCCCGACTTTACGCCCCTGACGCTATGTGTAGTAGAAAATAAAAAAAACTTCATCGTCATCTTGAAATCGTTAATTTGTCGTAAAAAGTGTAGATTACCATTATCGTAGATAATAATACGATCTTTCAGTCAGATTTTAATTCATTCCTCTGCGACCAATATTGACTGAGATATGAATTATATAAGTTTTCAATCGGCATTTGTATGATCAATTTTTGTGCCAAGTTTCATCCAAATCGGATAACATTTACGGAAGTTAGAGTGTTTCCTAAAATCGATATATATATATATAACATTTTGAACGGAGGGTGGTTTTAGGCTCAGGGGGTCATGAAATGAAAAGTTGTGAAGACATTTTCCGAAAGTCGAACATTGGTCGCCATCTCAATAGGTAGATGAATCTCCCTAAAAGAGGAAAAAATGAAATTGATGGATTTTTTTTTAAATTTTTGCAGTTAAAACAGTTGGCAAATCAAGGAGCGATGTGAAAAACTGCCAAAACAGACAAAAAAAGTCGACACTATAATGCAAAAATTGAAAATTAAATGTTTTCAAGGTCACTGACTTAGATGCATATTTATGGCGGCATTTCGCCGCCGCCACCGCCGCGGGAGAAGCGACAAATTGCTGGGGCGGGGATTTTCATTTACATTGTAGCAGCCGGAAGTCGAGAGATGAGACAAAAAGCGATCAAGGTGCGCATCATCTTCATTGCGGGGGTAACGAACTCTAATTCCGCCGCACAAATTTCGGATGAAGCTACGTGTATTATACGATAGATAGCATTTTCCCTCGCATCAAACTAACGCCCTCGGCTCTGCTGTCCTTGCAACCTTTTTTTTTTCATTTTTATAAAAATATCCGTGAAGGAAATGAGTTTTTGACTGTTTGGGTATAGATTGAGTCAATATATAGATAATTTGAAGATAAAAATGATGGGAAAGACTAGAATTTCACTATTCCCTTATGCAGTTGTACATCAGACTACCTTATAGCGGACACCGGGAGCGGCGCTTGATCAGCAATACATAATTGACTTTCTGAAACATTTTAAAAGACTTTTGAATGGTTCCAACTGTCCGCCTGACAGTCTAGAGGAACATTGAAGCGTCTAGAGGCCATGTGGTGCAAGTGCCAAAAATAAACGTTCACAATAATTGCGTCTAATGTTTTTGAAACTAAAATGAAAATGTACCTACATTTTCCATGTATTTTCGCATTGTCATAATGAGTGATAGAGCTGTTCCTGTTGGCTTCTAACATAAGGAACAGCATGAGTAACAGCATAGTGCACTTAACTCCATATCGCAAAAACTGTCACTTGCATCACTGGCCTCTAGGCGCTTCAAATGAGGTTGATCACTGTTTTGGAAAAGGGGGAAAACAGCAACAGTAAATTTTCCTCCAGGTTTTCTTATCATAGGATGGAGGTAACCTCAGACAATAACTTAGTCTGTGAATGATACAAATGGTAACGCCCAGATGAGGGTCTATCATTAAGTGCAAAGAGCTGATATGGTTACTAGAGTAATTTTTTGGTGCTGATTAATTAATCATATAGTCTTCAGCTTACAATCTTAGTAGACAAGCCAACATATAACAGCCACACTCGACTGCAGCAGTAGAAAAGAAACGGAATGCAGTTAACAGCAATGGCTTTTCAAATCGCCCAAAACGCATGACTGCCATTAACTTAATTCCTTGTCCTGATGGATCGGACTCGTCGTGGAGTTCCCTCACGTCAAAATAGGGTAAAAAATTAGATGTTCGTCTATTTTTTTCTACTAGCGAGTGTTCCACGGTCTCCATCACAATTTGACCCGCATGTATAGGGCCCATACTCGCTACTTGAGGGACGAGTACTTGCGTCCCTCCCCAGGGAAGATGCGGAGTGCGATGACCACGGTTACAGGTCTCGGGTTTCGCAATGAGGGCCAGCCGGGAAGGCGCCGGCGACCTTGCGCGCGCGGTCATTGAACACCGTCCGGCGTAACCCACATTTGTCTGGTGCATCGGCACTTCCTCATAGCCGAGCCTGGGGAGACTGGGGGAGAAAGGCATGAACGCAATGAACATCGCCGCAAACGCACTTCCTCATCTTCCAACAAACTGGAGAAGAATTCTTTAAAGCTTGGTGGTCAATGATTACCATTCGTCTCCGGGCCAACATACGCTATATTTGATTTATCGGTACACCGTTCTGGGAAGCTGAATCAGCAAGAACTGTTGCTATTGTGGACGGAACGAACCCCCAAGCCTATATATCTGGCAATCTATGCAAAAGTCAAGCGAATGCATTGTCAGGCAACGAGAAAGTAAAGACTTGGGACCTGTAAGAAGCAGGGAACCTGCCAGAGTCTTTTATTATACTTGGTCAAATGAAAACCCATGCAAGTTGGGATAACTAATGAAACTAACATAGGTACAAAACCATTAAGGCTTTACTTTGAAAATATACCAAATAGTAAGATAATTCGGCAGTCTGGACACGAACCATCAACCCCTTTCCATCTAGATTTTGAACTCTAACCAATTGAGCAATCGAAAAATTTGCTCCAGCGCAAGTTATATCTTAGTTCTGCCACCTCTGCCCGAATATTGGTATGCGACGACGATAAAACTATAATGAAATAACAGTGTACAAATCCACCGTCCAACATTGACACATTTTCTACCATATGATCGACTTTTCGTAAAGGCTCAAAATAAAGGCACGTTAATCGCTAGCAAGAAGATGAAACCATAATAAACTACAGCGTTTAAATTCACCCTTGGATGCGACTACAAACAAGATGACGGTATATAGCGTAATTTATTACAGAACAGGTATGCCTAGGTTTCCAGCTGAATGCTCGACATTCGAAGGGAGTCTGAAATTTGACGGCAAACTCTACAAACTCGGCGCTACACTAATTTTTCCCATAAAGTAAAACGTGAGTCAAACTCGCGCGCGAGGAATTTAATATAACCCAAAGTTAACGGGGAACAATCTTGAGGTAAGAGAGGAAGAGGTTAAGGGCGTAATTACAGGCAGACTCAAGTACCTACTCTATAAGTACGGTCTCTAGCTTTAATTTTTGTGTTGATGGCCTCGCATTATTGCCATCTAAAGGAATATTGTAACAATGATAGGAAGGAAAACTAATTTTAACATTGATATCCAACATTAGAACTAAAATTGCAAAGCTTTCATTTTCAGTTGGAGTAAAATTTTAGACTTGATTATTTCTGCTGAAAAGGAAGAACAACAATTTAATAAAGGAACGAAATGGTGTTTTTAAAGTGCAATGAAGTTATTAAAAGTTGCGTTGGCGGAGAGCAAAGCGAGACAACATATAATGATTCGGTCATGTAAAGAGAATGGAAGAAATGGTTGAAGGAGGAAATAGAGGGTACATGAAGGCTCGGTGATGACAAGTGACAACTGCATGGAGGAGGACATTAAGAACCGTATCAAGGCGGCGAATGTGGCTTTCTTTCAAGTACGACCACTATTTAGATCTCGACTCCTGTCTAGAACTACAAAGGTTCGCCTGTACAAGACCCTCATTCGGCCTGTTCTAATGTACGGAGGTGAGGCCTGGACACTTTCCATTAAGGACGCCCAAAGATTAAGAGTCTTCGAGAACAAAATGCTTCGCATTATCTTCGGCGGTAGATGGGAGAACGGTGTCTGGAGGATCAGACACAATGCCGAAATACATGCCCTATTCGACTCCTCAAACATAATATCAGAACTAAAAGGGCGTCGAATCCAATGGCTGGGTCATGTACTGCGTATGCAAGCGGAGAGGTCGCCGAAGCTAGTTTTCGAAGACACTTTCAACCACCCTAGGCGTCCCGGTAGGCCAAGACTAAGATGGAGAGACCAAGTGCTCGAAGATGTGCACGCCACCGGCACCCGAGATTGGAAGCGAGCGGCGGAGGATCGTCAGGGCTGGACGCGCCAACCTAAGTCAAGTAAGTCAAGACATGAAGGAGAGGAGCCCGAGAAAGAGATACCAGAAACCAAACCGGGACTGGAAGGAGTAGAGCACACTGGAACTGATACTGATAGTAGATAAAGATGATGGTGGTTTTAAAATACATATTATTAAGTTAAAAACTACCATTATAAGTAGTTTAATACAATAGTTAGTTACTCTCTATTTTTTCTTCTTTTAAGTAGGATTTTCCACGAAAAAAAAACTAATTACCAACTTTGGTACAGTAGTTGAAGACATTATTATTATTATAGATAATTATATATTGTTTATTTTGACATAAGGCCAGTGAATTCGTAAAATGGAAAATTTCAGCACAATTTTAGCTAAAAAAATAAGCAATGTTCACTTGTGACCATAATGCATTAAATTACGAATGGAAACCCAATTAGTTTTGTGTGTACAAACACAAGCAAAGTAGTTCTATCTGATTTGGAAATGTAGTATAGGAAAGTTGCATGGAGAAGCGGGACTTGGGAAAGCATAACAGGATCATTCATTGTGTTTTGCAAAGTCGGCTGGTCATTATAAATATTTACATTTCCCTTTACTTTAAAAATTAAATCAGCTTGGGGTGTGAGCCACTATATGCATCAGCAACAATTCAACAATGTTCCTCATTGTCATTGACTCCGTAAGGTACATGATTAATAAGCTGTGTGTGACTTTTAGAATGCACAGAAGGGGGAGATAATTATTCCAATGGTTTGTTGCACACAAAACACGGCCGAGAAAGGGGAAAAATACGGATTTGGCTTCGGGAGTCTGCTCTTACACTGATTTCCCACAGGTTCCCTCATAAGATGCTCACTGAACGTCCTTCACTTTGTGTATTCCCTTAAGGACTTTATTATTTAGTCACCCCTGCGCCCCGCTTTAACCGTCAGTTCTTTCGTGCTGTCACAATATGAAAAATCGCACCTACAATGGATTTTACCATGTAGAAAAAAAAATTATCCTACTCAGTTCGAAAAACTTTCCGAAAGTCCTCATGCATAGAAATATGCGATTTGTCACAAAAAGTAATGTTTGGGTTGGTGGTATCACTGGAATCTTCGCATTGACTGCTACAAAATACAAATGTTAATAAACACGTGTAGTATCAAAGAATATTAATTAAAATATTACAAGCCATAATGTAGCAGCATTGAGATTTTAGAAGCTTTTTGCTTCTCCTGCATTTACAGTTTCAAGTGACAAATTGCCTTTTGCATACATGCTCCTCAATCGACAAACAGAAATCCCGAACATTCGTAGCCGAATTGGGACGCTGCGCTACAAGACTACCGATGGGACTTATCCACATTAACCCGTTATCGCACTCGCGGCTGCAAAATTGGGGGCGGGGTGAGATTGAGGCAAAAATCTGGTGTCTCGGTTGCAACATCAAGTGCTGCGTGGGTTACAAATGCAGTAGGTAAAAAAATAACGGAAATGGTACAACGGATGGCATTGCCCTCAGGCTGGCTGGAGCGACGGTGACCCAGCCCGCTCCACTCCGCACAATCCTGTGATTTACAGATCCGCCTCGCCCAGAGTTCCCCACATTGCAATAAATAGAGTTCCATGTAGGAGAGATGGGACATTCGAGCCCGCCAAAAATATATTTGAATCCTGGGGCCACCAGTTACGTATTTTCAATGACCGGCAGAAATTGAAAAATATTTTTTGTCGGGAAGTCACTGCCCCGTCTTTCCTATCGACTTCGATGGCCAGGTGGTAGCGGGCTTGTACAAGTCTCTAAATGCCATGCGATCGGAGACGTGTCGTAACTAAACACGGGTACTGATCTACAGAGGCGACTGAGGAGGTCAATCGGATACATCCATTAAATTGTTTGGATGCGATTAACCTTTTATATATGAAAAGTATATAAATGGGTATACTGTACCTATATATTGAATTCTAGGAGTGAATTCCCGAAAAGCAATGCCTATTTCAATGTAACTACAAAGGCTTCCACGGCTGGTGTCAGCTGACGGAACAGGAGAAATCGCGCATTGTGAAGCAAATGAATAAAGTCAAGGCATGTAGAGTAGTGGTACGGACTCTGACTTTCACCCTATAGGTTGTTGGTTCGAGTCCTACACTTCCTACATTTTCTGGCCATGCTTGGGAGGGCTTGTAAAGCAGGCGGTCCCGGGCCTTCCTAGTTGAGTGTAAGAGAGGGCTTTATAGCCCTTACGCCGCTAGGTTGGCTTAGTAATAGAACAACAACAAAAGTCAATAAAAACCTTATTAAAATCAATTTTAATTGTAGCTTTAATTAAGAGGTAATCGGAGTACCCCCACAACCAGTTTTTTGTACAAAGTAGATTTTCACAGCAAATATCAATTGTGGAGCTGTCAAAAATATTAAGACAGACAGCAGACAATTTTCTGAGCGTTTTGATATATTTTTTTTATTTAGTAAAAAAAGGGTTAATAGCATACAAACAATTTAATGAATGTATCCGATTGACCTCTTCAGTCGCCTCAATGAGTAAATTAATACTTGTGCTGAGTTACGACACGTCTCCGATCGCGTGGCGCGCAGAGACTTGCACAAGTACAAGCACGCTACCACCTTGCCATCGAAGCCGATATGTACATGTATCTAACAGAGATTGGCCACAATTATTGATTATGGTTTGTACAAAAAACAATTGATCTGGTAGTCTGGAGCAAGGAGTTCAAGAACAGCGGCCAGTTGTTGTTACTGAAAGTCACATGTCATATATTGCAATGTAGAGGACGAGCAATGCTGCTAATTTAGTGAATATTTTTAATTATTTCCTGTGAAAATCTACTTTGTACGAACAACTCGTAGTGAGGGTACTCCGATTTGTTCTTAATGGTTCAGTCATAAATTAATTTTAATAACGTTTCCATTCATATGCCTCATAATTTTATAATTAATTTTGTTTAAAATTTTGACCGTCGACAAAACAAAACATTACAAAAACACCTCATTACCGAAACTTCAATCACAAAAACCGCCTCATTAATATTTGCCAGCGTACGATATCATATACAATGGAAGAGAGCGAGCAAATTTCGGTTGAACCCGCAAATGAAACGAACAGAGCATAAATGGGAATTAGAGGAAGCTCTACAAAATGATAAATAATTAAAATTTCAATTCTGCTAATTACCCAATCATGCCATGAGACGGCGGCGGGAGCTGAATAAATGAAATTCAGCACAAAGTTTAAGCATTCACTGCCACTACATCCACGCTTTAACCCGCCCTTTGCATTAATACTTTCCAAAAGTACTGAAATTGAGACACAAAATGGCCGCTATTTATTTAATCGCACAGCACCAGCACTTATCTGTCGCAAAAGAGGATTTCTACTTAATCCTAGTAAAAGCCTTTGAGATGAGGGTTATAGAAGAATGCGATAAATATCAATCAGAAATCAGATAGGAAACGAAGAGTTGCTCCACCACGCAGCATTAACTACCATTATATTCGTGAGAAGAGCGAAATGGATGGGTCACCAGAGAAGAACCGACGACATCTCAACCCTTAATGACATTAGAAGGCGTCATCACTGACAAATCACTATAGTCTTTTCCTGTGGCACCATTGAGAAGAACACAGGAAACGTTGCAGCTAACCCAGCGTCACATTGGGACTGATGAAGAAAAAGTAAAAACTAACAGCAGTGCAATAAAATAAGAACTTTGAAGAATATCCGTTGACCTAAAGACATGAAAATATACTTAATAAACTCAAGGAGCTTCTAATTTCAAAGATAATATAGGCCAGGGTTTATGCTTGTGTGTGTTCTCAGTATATACATCTTGGGGAGTACGCTTCGGTTTTTCAAGCAGAAGTCATTGCGATAAGCGAAGCACTTCACTTCTCAATGTCAACGAAAAGTCAAAGCTGTGTCGTTTACTCGGACAGTCAAGCCGCTCTACTGGCCTTAAAAAATCCAACCGTCACTTCATCAGTGGTGAGAGACTGCAAAGACAAGCTGAGAAAACTAATGCGAACTAAAATTGTAAATCTCGTTTGGATCCCTGGTCACCAAGGTATGGACGGTAACGAAGAGGCAGACCGATTAGCGAGAATGGGTTCTGCCCAAAAATCAATTGGCCCGGAACCAATAGTACCGATACCAACGTGCGCTATCAAGAGTGTGCTTAAGAGGAAGACACACGAGAGGTTTGTCACTGAATGGAAGGCAGCTTCACTACGGCAATCAAAAGTTTTTATTCGGGAGCCCAACGAACAATGGACAGGGAAACTAATGGGCCTCCGAAGGAACTGCTTGAGAATTGTTGTAGCAGCACTCACAGGACACGGCCCATTCCGCAAACACCTGCAGCAAATAAAGGCCATCCCTCCTGGCGACATCAGTTGTCGACACTGCGGTGAGGAGGAGGAAACGGCAAAACACCTCCTGTGCGACTGTCCAGCGATGTGGCGTTCACGAAAAGACTACTTTGGGGCTGCTTTCATCTCCCCGGAAGACGTCATGAGCCATCCTACTAGATCGGCGGGCTTCATAAGAACAATGCAACTATTTCAGTGCAGAAGTGATACAGGGTGTTCAAAGGGTTTTCCCGAGCCTACGTCTCTGGCCGCTTGCGGCACCTGTTTGACTCATAGACATAATAATAATAATGCTTGTGTGTGTAAGTGCTTATTTAGTTTTAAGGAAATAGCAATTCGATTATTAATGGTTTTGTAAATTGTATTAATGTTTTTGCATAGATTTTAATAATAATACTAGATATCGAACTCCCATGGTCTCTGTATGGAGTGTTGTGAAGCCATCCGCCATTGCTATAAGTGAATAGAAAGAACGAAAAGAACGCAAAGTACCTGTTATTAAATGAGTACTTCTCGACAAAATAAATTTTATCTTGATTTAATTTCAGTTAATATTGTCTTTTATGTAACTATTAATCAAAATCCACTGAAAATAAACTGAAAGATTGAACTTTTGAACGTAATTTTCACAGAAAATGTTAGGAAATCTCATAAGAACGCAAGGTGTTAATGAATGTAAACAACGTTTTCTATCCACTTATAGCAATGGCGGCTGGCTTCAAAATATGCAGGGGAGTTCGTTATCTAGTTTTATTATAAAAATCTATGTGTTTTTGTTGCTGACCCTTTGTTGGGTGTAAGAAAGAGCCCTATGGGCCTAACTGCGCTAGGTTGGTCTAAAAATAAAGTCATTATTTATTCATTTTTAAAAATAATGAGCAAGAATATTTTGTTGAGGTATGTTCTTAAAAATAACACCATCAATTCCATCAATATTATATGGTGATAACAAAATGGAAGCAATAATTCATAGAATTCGCCGTACATACGACAACCGTCAGTACACTAATATTGCAAGAAAGATAGACCCAACACTGAAAACAGTTTATATCAGAGTAATTCCAAATTACTATTTTTTTTTTTAACAACAAAAAAGAACCTATTCGAATGCTAAACACAGGCTGAAGTTATTGACAGTAAAGCTATGCTTAGTACGGAAGCGTCATTTTTACGCATCACAAAATAAATACTTCCCTAACAAAGTAAGAAACTGTTGAGTAAAACAGGAGAAAAATGCAATTTGTGATGGCTTATTTCGCGACAAAACTAACAAAAGACGAAGTAGTAGTAATCAGTATGCTGCACAGTCGTACAATAAAACAAAAATTAATGCGAGTACCATCAGTAAATCAGGAAAATAGTCCCCACGGCGACAGCACGGACGGAAGCAAGCAGTAAAAACCAAGCTAAGAATAATGGATAGGTATAATAAATAAGCAATTAACCAGCAATAACATATCAAAGAGTCAGCAACATTGCTTGCAGACACCGAAATGCCTCGCCTGGTGGGGCGCCTTGATCAACCCACTACGCATTTGGACGCTGGCCCGCGGCACTACCCCCCCCCCCCCCTCCTTCACATCGGCACGCAAGGCAGCCTGGCCCGGCTAATTTTTGCGTAGCGTCTCACAGAATAGAAAATTCTGGGAATTCTAGAGGGGGTGCGGAATGCACTTAATAGGGGTGAACTATTGGTTCCATTCACTTTCAGCGATCTTGCCAAGTTTTTCTAATTCCCCACATATTATGTACGCCCCTTTTCAATCTAAAGGGAAAAACTCCATTTAGATGTGATTTGGTGAGAGGAGGTTGTACGTACATTTCGCCATCGGCAGAGAGTAAAACAGTTAGCCTTAAATCAAGCGCGTTATATCTGCATAGGGAAAATGCATTGGATGTAAGGCACAACAGGGTGATGCAATGAATTGCTATACAGTATCACAAAGGTCCAGAATAATCTAAGTCCATACTTTTCCCATTTTGAGTGCGTAATGGTGTGTATATTTTTTTATTAACTACTGAGAGAAATATAGAAAAACAATTTCAATTCTGGATCGGAGATACTGCCAAAGCATCAGAAAAATATGAACCTGAAGGGGGCTGAAATGAGAGAGGGGAGCACAGACTTGAATGCACAACAGGAAATAAAGCAGTGATGAATATATGAAGTCTTGCAGGAATGTAGAATTTAGGCGTCAGACGGGAGTACTAATCAAGGGGAAGGGGGGATGCAGGAGGGGTTGGTAATGAGAGGGGAACCCGACACCAGACATCCCTTACTAATGAACCAACCCCCCCATTTCAAAAACGAAGGCCTACAATTTACAACACAAAATTTATTATGCGTCGTCGAATTCACGTCGGCTGTGTCGCTTGCCTCTACAATATAGGGCTGTCATGCATGCAAAATGGGGGGACTTATTACGAAGATGATGATGAGGGGTGAATATTTCAGATAATTTCTGTACTTTAGATTTCAAAAAAATCGAAATTAATGCAGGCGGCAAACTTCGCTGCTCAGAGGCGGCAGAGACTTAAATACGTCCCTGCTGCCAACGAACCCACCGGTTTTCGTATATTATTGGTATTGTTTCCAAATTAATTTCATTTATTCATTGGCAAACTAGTCCACGCCCTCGATGTTAACTAACACCAACTACAAGTGCCAATGGGCAAGCTCAGACTCAATAGGGTAACTCAATTTTCCCGAAACACCTAATAAAATTGTTTCAACAGTGTGCTGCTTAAAATACTATTTCCCAAATTAAAATGATTCCTCGGTGTTCACAGTGTTGTTAGACTTAAATATGCCCTCCAGCCGCTCACTTATTATTCCATTCTTCCATGGGCTGCGAACTCTATTTCCTAACCATTGCCATCGTAACCGGCGTTAGTTTGACTTAGCCAAGTCCGGAAACGAGTCATGTGTGTATTAAGAAAGGGGATTTGTATCTGCAAGTCCTCTGATCCCAAAATTTGATATTTCCTTTCATAGTCTACTATCTTAAAACTTATTAAGATTATTTCCCTTCCTCTTTTAAAGTCAGTGAGAAATTTTTCTGCCACCCAAAATTATGAAGCCTACCTAAAGAAAAGTAGCAAAAATAATTGCTATACAGAAACTAAGAAGCAGAAAAGGGAACCATTGATAAACCCAGAAATGCCTGCAAAGATACGATTAGACAACCATGTAAACTTGGTAGTGTTTACAGAGATGATATTCAACACCACGGTTTTAATTAGATTGATAATTAAAAACTTGGAAGCTTTCGTTACAAAAGGGAGGCCATAATTTCACGATTTCCCTTTTTTTGAGGTAAGCTTCTGTTACGGTGCAGAGTACTACATGAGGCCATAATTAAATAATTTATTAGACGCAGTATTCAGCCATCACGAAGCAATCCGCTTCCACAAGCTAAGTCAATGGCTGTCCAGGTCAATATAGATTGGAGTACAAATTAGCGTGATGTGGCCGCTCTAAGTAAGTAAATGGCAAATTGACATTTTTTCATTTACATAATAATTTTTTTTTTTTTGCTTAAGGGTATACAGCCATTACCAAATCCATCTGGCAAAAGAGTATGCTGAGATGAGTTTTTTTTTGCTTCGTTGAACATTTAGCCACGAACGAGGTTAACTACTTATTATTTATAGATCAATTGCCTATGGGGTGTAGTCTTAGACAAAAGTACAGCTACTGGTCATGGTCATAGTCTCTTAGAGCCCACACTACAACATGAACGCCTGCCTGCACTACAATGAGTCCGAGGAAACCGCGGAACAGGTGGTTGGCCAACGTCCAGCACTGTGGCGGGCGCGATCGGACTGTTTAGGGGCTGCTTAATTCAACCAGGTCGATCTGATTGACTTGCCGTTTAGAGACATGACCTTATGCTAACAAGGTCAAGCTGTTGTTTTTCAACATTTTTTTTTCTTTTTTAAAAAGAGATTATTTGCATACAAATAATTCAATAAATGTATACGAGTAACCGCTTCAGTCGCCTCTGTAGGTAATACCTGTGTTGAGTTACGACAGGTCACCGATCGCATGATGTGTAGAGGCTCACACAAGTACGAACAAGCTACCACTATATGCCATCGAAGTCCTTAGTTGATTAATTGGCGATGACCATAGTATAAATGACTGGAATAAACTACTGTGAACCCAACAATTATACAGTTCAAAGGGTCTCAAGACCCATGTCAACTTGAGCTCTGTAAATAATAATAATAATAATGGGGTATAGTTCGGTTGCATGACACTAATAGGCATTAGTGTATTGTAAATAATATGCTGCTACTGATAAAGCACCGGCAAAAGTTTTTGCTGCAGAAAAGAAAGCAGGAAATAAAAATTCCTGGGCGCAGGGGAGATATTAACGGGACAAACAACGGGGGTGATTTAAAGAGCGTGCGTGTCCCAGTGACGTCACTTCTTTATATAGTGCCTACACTGGTCCCCTCCAAATAAAAATTTTAATTAAATTTTAATATCCGCTCAGCCAGAGCGAAACATTATTAGTTTTCATTTGGAGGAATGTGATGGACCAGACCAGTCCGCGCTTTATAGTGCTATTTCCCAAATTCAAATACTTCCTCCGTGTTTCACAGTTTTGTTAGCGACGTTATTCCGTAACAAGTCTATGTGTTTTTACTTTCATTCATATACGAAGTATAGTGAAATGATTGTCATTAATGGAGTTTACGATTTTGAGTTTCCCATGATCCTTGAGGTCCCTTAAGTCTGAAAAAGTGGTTTTGAGGGAGGCAAGGCCGTGCCCAGGTTTTGATTTCGGGGGGTCCAAATTTTTTTTTAACGTAATTTACTAAAGAATAAATTCTTTAAACCATACAGGTTTACATACAAAAATTTATTTCGGGGGGAGGGGGTCCGGACCACCCCCTGGGCACGGCCATGGAGGGAGGGGTATGTGTGTGCGTGCGTGCGTATGAGCGAGGGTGCGTAAACAGGTAGAGTTAGCGCCCACACTACAGGACCTATTTTGTTCAAATTGAGTAGGAACTTCAATATTCTTTTCACAAAACTGGCTCAAACGATACCCTCAATTTTAGACCTCAAGCTCCTAGTATATATATAACACTACTACATTGGCGGCAAATTTGAGAAAACTCGAAATTTTGAGTTTATCGTCTGATAAGCTAAGAAGTTGGAAAGGCGAAAAAAAATCAAACTGAAAGACTGGCGGCTGTAAGCTGAAAGTAGTTTCTACGACGACTTTCTGATGGTAACGTTTTCCATGGTGCTATGACGCATTTACTAGCACTACAAGTAAGCTAACCTAAGTCTTTGTGTCTAATAAGGTAATGTTAAAAGTAACTTTAGATTTTTTATTCGCGATTTCAATGCAAGGTTAAAAATAAGAACTACTTTCGATATATTACTCAACCAGCCTAACGGACTATAAAGCTTCCTCCTGAAGTAGTATAGTGCCACCTGCGTTAGACGCTTTCACAAGCATGGTCAGAAAATTAACCAAGTGTGGGAGTCGAATTAAAACCTTTCGAGGACATGGCCGAGTCCTTACTACTACATATGCCGACGAAAAACGGATGTAATCTGACAACGAATTGAAATTTGAAAGTCATAAAACATTATATTTTTTCCAACGACATAAATAATTATGAAATGGAAAAAACAGCGTTTTAATTCTTTAAATTAGCACTGCTAAAATTAACAAACTAGACTTCTGTCATTTTATTAGGCAGTGCTCAGAAGGTCTAAAAATCTCACTAAATACAAGCCAGAGTTCAGCTACAGCAAAACAATGAGAAAAAGCGAAAGACGTAATCAACGAAATGGCTAATTAATATTGAAATAAAGGTGGTATAACAATGAAAAGTACCCCTAAGAGCTTTCCCTCTCCGAGGAGACAGCATTTCACAAAGAAATCAGAAGCAAACAAACACACACTTTAAAATGGAAAGTCGTAGAGACACACAGGGCTGGATTAAAAAGCGAAATGAAGGCAGGGGCTCAGGGAAATATAAAGCACAGACAACAATGGAGTGGAGTACGTCAACTCATGGGAAACACCATGAAGCAATAATAAGAAAAAGTCTGAGACCAGCCAACCATACATCTAAAATGTCAAATCCCATAAAACTCGCTTCTCCAAACGTCTCGGAAGAAACACAGACTTTTCCAGTCGGGGCTTAGGTTGAGCATAAAATGTGAAATTTCAGTTAAATGTAATTTTTCATAGCTGACTTTGACTTAGATGATATTAATGTAGTATTCATTGTTTTTAGCATGGAAGTAGACATGTTATCAATATGCATATAGTGGTTCCACGTCATATTCGAACAACAACTACTAATTTCCTAAAAAAACATCATTAAAAATATTTACTAAAGGAACTCTTGAAGGCATCGCCTATCAGCATCTATAAAATAACGTAGCATAATAGTGTGTTTAGGATTTGCAGAAAAAAAAATTCTTTAAGTCAGACATGCAAAAACGTGTTCGTACAATTTAAAAAATCACATTCCTCGTGGAACGACAAAGTAGGATGTTTCTTTGTGACTCAAGTAATCGATGGTAGGGGGATTTTGTGCAACTATCACAAATATGGGCTGAAAGACATAGAAACAGCCGATTCCCCATCATTGCTATCACGGTGATAAATTGAAAAGGAACCTGTTGACTGTTGGAACCGTTGTTTGAGAGAACGGAGATACCAATTAATTGGGGAAGCTACCAAGAAATCTCTATAGAAAAAATTATGAGCTAATCTTAAAAAATATTGTTATAGTATTCAAGAAGAAATGGCAAAAATATGCATATGTTCATGCATGACGAATAAAATAATTCATTACCGTAGGTACCAAAAAACGAGCCAAGTTGGCGACCAGAAATAAATTCAGGTTAATTCAGTAGTTATTCATTCTAGAGACTTGGGATGCAAAGTTCAATAATGAATTTTATAAAAAAAATGTCTTAATTCAATTGTCAGAAAAGGTTTTTTATATTGCGTGTTACATTCTTTAATATACTGGATATTGTAGTCATACAGTTGGACCTGTATTTATCTAGCCTGAAGATTTTAGTTAGAAATCACTAGTCATGTAAGATGAATGAATGAATGAAGAACGTCTTTATATTAGGCGAGTTTTAGCCCCGAAGAGGTACACTACCAGCTAACAACTACCTCTACCAGTGTAATGTGAATTCCGGAAAACGTAACTTTTAATATTACACAAAACCGAACCAAAAAAAAGAAGAAAATTATTTACCATTTATTCTTATTTTCAGAAATCCACAAAACAATAATCACCGCGACCTAGCTCGAGTCAAGAAGAGATGTTGGGCGTAGATCCTTTTTAAACTGTTTTAATTCTCTTTAATTTCGTAACCCACTACTAAGGTTAACCCATAACGCATAGCGACCATGTGAGCGGTTTGCAACAAAATTGGGTTTTGGTGAAGAATTAATTAAACGAAATCTGCCAAATTTCAGGAATCAACTGAACACAGTTGGAAAAAACATTTATCAGTAAAAATTCCACTAAAAGTTCAACGTTGAAAGTAATTAAATTTATTTCAATTGGGCCACATGGCATCGCACTTAGAGCAAGGCATGGTCCCAGAAATTCACTAATTTCTCAGAGAAAAAGTAGGTTAAAACAATGGATTTAATGCTTACCCTGTATCAGATGAAAATAAAAGTAATTAATAAATTAACATTGTAGAATTAGGTTGGTTTTCTTTATTACCAAGAATAAAAATCAAAAATTATACGGGCCCAATTTCAGGAATCGCCACCATATTTCCCTCTTCCGGAAATCAGTGTTTTCCTTTTTCTAAGGCACCGCTTGGCATACCCGTTGCCGCGAAATTGCTGGGATTTAAAATCTAATCACTTTGAATGCAAAAATTACTTTATTTGGTGCCATTTTATAAGAATTAGATTTATAAATTAGTTATTAAACTTACGTTGAAAAAAAAGAAGAGTTATTTCAATAAAATCAGTTTAAATATTTATTTGTTATTTTTGTATTAATGGCATAGACAAACAGTGCGCAGCCTTCTAGTTCATACCGACAAAGGAACTTATTGTAAACAATAACATCGAATTCAAACATGGACATCTCCCTAGAGATTTTATCAATATTTCGACGCAAAAATAGAGAATACCTTCACGATAAGTAGGCCTAGACTAACCAGACTTAAGGAAGTGAAGTAAGACCATGTTCTTCATTGAGTTGCGAAGTCTTCAGGTACCCAGATGCTACGCTGGACGAGAAATAAATTCGATACCAGTGACAGGTAGGCTCTAAGAGTTGATAGATTGTGAATAAATTATGAGATTAACCGATTTTATCCAAAACGCTAGCGGATAAAATTCAATGGAGCAAAATTCTTGCTACAAAATATTGACCATAAAGTAAACTCGCATTTCCAGACCTACACGGTCGAAAGGCGAACTCGTAGAATTAATTGGGAAGAGAACAAGATGAACGACCTATTCCAATCGGACACCCAAAAAAAACAACTTGAATTATAAGAGGAACAACTTCGATCCATCCTACTCAACCATAGACGATGGTTGAAGAACTCAACCACAGAAACAACTTATCATCTGTGGGAGTAACGAAAGGCCAAGATGAACAGGCAACGCAGACATTTCGAAAAACTTCGCGGAAAGTAAAAGCATTGGAAACATAGTATAGACAGCAAGCAGCTGTCTGACCAACCAACCCTTTACAAGGAGGGAAAATATCCGGGGGATATTGACCAATAAAAAAAAAAAAAAAAAAAAAAATTGAATTTTTTTTTTTGTTTTTTCTTTATTTAAAATAATAGAAAATATAAGAAATAATTTTTCCTACTTGAAACTTAGTAATAAAATTAGCCGGAAACTATCCGGGCTCGGATGTCAAGAACATCGGGGGTATATTGACCATAATCAAGAAGGATTCTACTATCGAGAACTAGGAACGCTCTTTTTTTTTTTAAAGTGATATCTTGCATCTGTATAGAAATATTTTTATACGAATGGGCGTAAGAACGAAACATGCCATCTTCCAGCTTCGTCACCGTCCATCGTTTCTAAGATATAGGAAGAATTTCCAGCTCTCGCACGGATTGTGAAGGGACCTATATATCTCGCCATTAAACTTTTCGTAACCCCGGCTTGCGCATCGGATCTTCTAATATTTTTCCTCAACACACACTCACCAGGGTGAAAATTAACTACTCTTCGACCACGATTATAATACTTTTGCTGTCTCAATTTCGCGACTTCACGATACTTCGTGACACGCTCCAGTACAGCTTTCGTTTCAGCCTTTATTTCATTATCCACCGTAACGGGGTCTTCTTCAATTATATCTGAGTTTCTCAGTGGGCACAAAGGTTCAAATAAACCTCGCATCGGTCTACCAAGAAATAAACGATCTGGAGACACTCCAGTCGTCTCACTACGGGACGAGTTCATGGCAAACGTAACCAGGGGTAAATAACGAGACCACAGCCGCTGTTCTTCGTGAACAAAGATGGCTAACATTAATTTGTTGGTTCGCACGTAGCGTTCCGTTTCGTTCGCGGACGGAAAATAGACCGCGTTGAATCGTATTGCTATCCCTCGTGACTCACAGTACTCTGTAAATAGATTGGAGATAAATTGTCCGCCATTATCCACAAGGATTAGTGATAATGCCCCATATTTCATAACAACGTTATTGGCGAATGCATCGGTCAATGTACGAGCAGTGGCAGTTCTGAGTGGAACAGTAACCACCCACTTAGACACTGACTCCGTGAAAATAGCAATATGTTTATACCCATTACTTTGGACAAGAGGGCCTATTAAATCGGCAGTCCACGAGAGACCAACCTTGGTAGGGGGTTTATGTACAGCCATTAGACCAGCAGGCTTACGATTATCGGCCTTAAATTTTTGGCACAATACACAAGATTTGACATAAGCCTTACAATCTCTAATCATTAGCGGCCAGTAATAAGTTGTGACAAGGCGAGAAAACATTCGAGTCACTCCGGGGTGTCCTACGGACGCCACGTCATGATTATACTTCATTATTTCATTTCTAAAATCCTTAGGAACGACAATTCTGTAAGAATAGGTTTTGTCCTCCCGAGACCGTATTAGCTTCATTAAGAAAGACTTTTCGACCTTGAACAGAGGGTATTTGTGACAGGTGTCATGGATAACTTTTTCCCGTAGATCACTATACCAATTGTCCGTAGTATTGGTGAAGTCCCAGGTAGGTTTATCAGGAAGTAACTGAACAGCAGAGATTTCTACTCGACTGAGACAGTCACTGACAGAATTTTTAATCCCAGAAATATGGACTATGTCAAAATCATAATTGCACAAGGTAGCCTGAATCCTTGAAATTCGAGGGGAAGGGTTACGCAGATTGAAAATCCACTTGATTGCTTGACAATCTGTGTGTACCACAAAGTGAGTACCGTAAACATAATGACGGAATTGATTGATACTAAAAAGTACAGCCATTGTCTCGAGTTCGAACATCGAGAGAGCTGATTGAGTCTTACTGAGTTTCTTACTCGTGTAAGCAATTACTCTACGCTCACCATCAACCATCTGTACTAACACAGCTCCTAAGGCAATTGTAGATGCGTCACAGAAAAGCTCGTATGGAAGAGACGGGTCAGGAAGGGTTAAAACAGGGGATGATATAAGACATTGCTTAAGTTCTTGAAACGCTTGCTCTTGATCCGGACCCCATTGAAAAGGTACAGATTTTCGAGTAAGCATAGTCAAAGGAGCTGCCGTTTTACTAAATTGAGGGATAAACCTCTTAAACCACGCACACATTCCAATAAAACTACGTACTGAGGAAACATTTTGAGGGGTAGGAAATCTTTTTATTACATCTATTTTCTCATCGGTCACCATGACCTTACCGTCCTTGATTTTCATTCCCAAGTACACCGTTTCATCGGCTAAGTGTGACACTTTATCCCAATTTATGGCAAGTCCTGCATCAAACATGATCTGCAGTACCTGGTCAAGCCTATGACGTAATTCATCGTACGTCGTAGCCATGATCAACACGTCATCAATATAAATCACTGTCCATGGAAGATGACCTAACAACATGGTCATGATTCGTTGAAAAGAACCTGGGGCACTAGAGAGACCATAAGGCATGTAGTTAAAATGAAACAACCGGTTGTGACTTGGGGACCAAAATGCAGTTAGATGTTTAGAGGAATCTGACATCTTAATCTGGTGGAATCCGGAACTAAGATCTAACGTAACAATATACTTAGCGGGCTTAAGTTTGTCAATTAGCTCATCCATGCGAGGCAGGTCATGCGCCGGTAATTCGGTCATTGCATTGAGCGGACGAAAATCGACACACATCCTAAAGTCTTTGTTCTTCTTTAAGGCTAAGGTTATACCACTAGAGTATTCTGAGTCAGAAGGCTCAATAATCCCATCTTTTAGGAGTTTATCACATTGTCCCTTAATGAACTCTAGCATAGGAGGGCTAAACCGATTATATTTTCGTCTGTAAGGGAGAGCGTTAGGTTTTAGATACAATTTGTGCTCACCCACCTTACATTTTCCTGGCGACAAGGCAAATTTTTCTTTCCATTTTGAAATAAATGAAATATAATCAAGCTTCTGCTCCTCGGTTAAGTCGGGGTGCTTTATAACAATATTTTCCGAATTAGTAGAAGGGGGTTGGGAGGGATCCCATTCTAAGATATCACATAACTCGTCTTCGACGACACCCATGTCATCTCTAGGTTGTTCTAACAGTTTAACTGAAGTAAAGCCTTTAGGGTTATTTAAGACAGATTTATTAGCTTCAACAGGCTCATCTTCCTCAACAGGCTTAAAACTCTTCCACTCATTTGACTTAATGACGTAAGTATCTACAGAAGGTTGAAACGAGACCGTCTTAGGCTTACATGCGTTACTTATTGAAAGTGGATTAGACTCAATATCAACAGAAGCGACTTGTGAGCTTTCTATGACTTTAGAGGGTTTAAATTCATACTGAGACAGAAGCTCAAAATTACTACTAGGTTCACGCTTTTCAGGCTCTAGAGGAACCGGTAAATCGAGTTTATTTGTCAGACCAGAGGTCAGACTACATAATAGGTCAGAAGCTGGTTGAGCTAAAAATTTCTCAAGAGAACTAGTTTCAGTAACAGGGTCACTATCAACACAAACTTCAGGAGCTGAAGGAATAGTATTATTTGCGACGGTATCATCCGCTATTGTGACCTCAGCGACATTTGAATTGTAACTTTTCCCATTTTGTAAAAACAAACGTACCGGGAAAACATCGGCATTAAGGGTCAAGGTATCACTACCAAAACTAAGGTCAGCACCCAATTTTCGTAAGGTGGACATACCTATTATAGCTGGAAAACTCAGGTTTTTCAGTAAATAGAAACGAGACCGACACTTGTGGACTTTTCCGGGAGTCTCGATCTCAATGTCAAGATCGCACGATCCCGTCACTTGAGCCATTTGGCCATTAGCTACTTGAGCTTCGCCAATACAAGGACGTAATCTAACACCTTTTTGTTGTAAAGTGAACCACAGTTTCGAATCCAGCAGATCCGCCGAACTGCCAGTGTCTAAAAGACTTAAAACAGAGAAATTTTTAACTAAATTAACCTCAAAGAAATATCTGGAGCTATTGTCACCACCACAATATGCAAAAGAACTAACTTTTATTTGTTTGTCAAGATCGGGGAATTTTCTATATATTACTCCACGGTCCTGTCTGTCGCTAACCTCACCAATCAATTCGGACGCATTGATGGGAGAGACTAGTTTGACGATGGTCCGGTGAATGGATTATTATTGACGTTAACAGACGTCAGACGTTCAACCATACCACGTAGGTCATTAAGTTGCTGCTGAACGGTCATGTCTACGGCGTTAACCTGGACATTGTCGGGAGGTCGCCGTGATTTTCTAAAATCTGTAGCACCAACACATCCGCAGTTCCAAATAGTTTTCTGTGGAGCCAAGCACTCATAGCAACTGGGCTTAATTAAGTGTGGGCATTGCCGGACATTATGGTCTGGAGATGCGCAATTTTTACAAGAAGGCCCTGAATTATTAGGCTGAGTAACAACTGCAACGGCACTAACGGTCTTCACGGGTCGCTTAAGGGTAGGGTCACCATATAGCGGGTCAGCCAAAGTTTCATAGGTTGGAGGAGAATACATACTCCATTGATGCAGCTTACTTTCTGCTTCTCTACAACCTGTTTCAAAATCTGCAAGATTATGATAATTAGTACTGCCTAAGGCGGCACTCAATGTTGGATGTAAGTGAAGTTGAAGAAGACTTAAGAGTTCCCCCTCTGACATAGGAGTAACTAAGTCTTGGTTCATATAGCGTAGACAAGTAATAAAATCCACTACTGGCTCCATTGGCCCTTGCGTTCTACTATGTATTGCTATTCGAAGCTGAGCGTCAGCCCACTTTGAATCAGTGTAAATGGCTTTCAAGGCTACTTTAGCCTGTTGCCAAGTGGTAAAGCTAAGTTTGTTGGTGAGCCACCATCTAAGCGCGGCACCATCAAGAACATTTGAAAGAAGGTTTAATGTATCTTGGTCAGAAACTCTATACAACGTTTTAGCAGATTCGAATTTCCTTAAAAACAGTGGGAAATTTTCTTCTCTTGTGCCTTTGAATACAATATTCTTTTGTCGGCACTCTCTCAACAGAGCATCCGTGGGGGATGAAGTAGTAACCATGGCAGGAGGACGTTGCAGTAAAACCTGCAATTGAGATAGGTTTTGAGAGGCTACATTGGAAAGTATGGCCTGCAATATGTTTGCATCAATTGGTTGGCCCTGAGGAAAAGCATTAGGGTTAACTGAAGAGGATACATTTTGTGGCACATTAATCCCTTGCGGAGGGACTGGCCCAGCAATTGTTGAAGGAACGAATCCTGTTCCTAAAGGTAAAGGTGGAGGAGGATTAACAGCTCCAGTTCCAATTGGAGGATTAGGTATAAGAAGTTTAACATTAGGGTTGGTAGCTCCAGTACCAGTTTGGACGTATGGCCCAAATATGGTAGGGAAAATAAATGGATTGGCCTTCCCCGAACTATCTATTGGGGTGTTAGGCCTTTCTAGAGTCCCATCCGGTAATTTTAGATTACTTTTCTTAGACTCGTTAGCTAAGAACGCAATCTCCGCCGGTAAAAGGTCATGAGCACTTAAGTGCTTGAGCTCATCAATTAATAATAAATTTTGTGGGTTAGCCTCCAAATGAGACGCAATTGCGTACCTAAGATCAGGGTTAGTACCCGAGGAAGATAAATTCAAAGTGACACAAATAGTCTCTAGCTCGCTCCTACCTAGGTAGTGCAGAACTGAGGCTACTGTTTTACTCATATTTTGTTTGTTTTAATTTAAAAGGAAAATCAGAGAGAATAAATGTCTACAGACATCAAGAATTTTTTTTTTTTTTTTTTTTTTTTTAAAGAATTTCCAGATTTCCAAGAAGGAAAATAAATCTAGAAAATTAAAATTCATATAAAAAGGCCAAGCGAGACCCAAAACACGAGGTGACAATTTAGGGGACACTTTAAATTTAAAAAAAAATTAAAATTAAAAATAAAATCATTATTTGGTTCCTATTACTCTATTACTAAGAGAGCGATTAATTAATTAAATCGAGAAGGATTCTTTAAAAAGGAAACCGCAGCACAAAATTACTACAGGCATTTAACTTCAATCCACAGAGCGTTAATAAACTAAACTGACGAAGACAAAAATCTCCAATCCTAGAGCCCTTAAAAGTTCTGTGTCTTGAAAAAAATTAATTATTTATTTATTAAATTAAATAACAAAATCGAGGGATTTTCATTGCGCTTAATTCAGCAAACCGCAAAACGGACAAATCATACCGAATGCAATTGCAAGACCCGAGTGGCCATTGATTAGTTAAAAATTAAATTTATCCAAAAATAGCAGTTAACAGGAACCAAACATCCAACAAAAGAGACGATGGGAAGAGTACCACTACTAACGACAACTAAAGACAACACGGAGAATCTGCAACAATTCACCAAAAAGATTAAGCACGGGTTGGACGCCATTCGAAGAGATAGCTTCGAAACTAATAAATAGAGAAACGATTCATGGAAGAATACTGAACCACTAAGGTCAAATGGCATAGGACAAATCTACCTAAAAACCACAGTACGTACCAATGAATAAAAATAGGAACGGAAGAAAGTCAAGGCAAAAGCACTTACAGACTGAGAGAAAACTTCGTCACCAAAGGCAAAAGCACTTACAAGGCAAATCGAAGACAGAAATAATAAGTTTATCAATATTATACCACAATAACACAAGATGAGGCACAAAGCCTAAGAGAAAAAAATTGCATTCTACCCAATGGGTAGGAGTACTCTATGAAAAAGAGGGTTTTCCCCAAGATTAACTAATGTTCACAGCGCATCAAAGCTCCCAACTTGCAAGGCAAGACGGACATAATTACTCGGTGATCCATCAACCAACTAACAGTCTTTAAGAATTAAAACAAAATGCTGTTGTGCAGCACTACGCCATGGCATTTGAAAAATAAATTGCAATTTTGCAGTTTCGCAGCCCCACGCCCTGGGCTCCATTTTTTTCTTGTAATGTGAATTCCGGAAAACGTAACTTTTAATATTACACAAAACCGAACCAAAAAAAAGAAGAAAATTATTTACCATTTATTCTTATTTTCAGAAATCCACAAAACAATAATCACCGCGACCTAGCTCGAGTCAAGAAGAGATGTTGGGCGTAGATCCTTTTTAAACTGTTTTAATTCTCTTTAATTTCGTAACCCACTACTAAGGTTAACCCATAACGCATAGCGACCATGTGAGCGGTTTGCAACAAAATTGGGTTTTGGTGAAGAATTAATTAAACGAAATCTGCCAAATTTCAGGAATCAACTGAACACAGTTGGAAAAAACATTTATCAGTAAAAATTCCACTAAAAGTTCAACGTTGAAAGTAATTAAATTTATTTCAATTGGGCCACATGGCATCGCACTTAGAGCAAGGCATGGTCCCAGAAATTCACTAATTTCTCAGAGAAAAAGTAGGTTAAAACAATGGATTTAATGCTTACCCTGTATCAGATGAAAATAAAAGTAATTAATAAATTAACATTGTAGAATTAGGTTGGTTTTCTTTATTACCAAGAATAAAAATCAAAAATTATACGGGCCCAATTTCAGGAATCGCCACCATATTTCCCTCTTCCGGAAATCAGTGTTTTCCTTTTTCTAAGGCACCGCTTGGCATACCCGTTGCCGCGAAATTGCTGGGATTTAAAATCTAATCACTTTGAATGCAAAAATTACTTTATTTGGTGCCATTTTATAAGAATTAGATTTATAAATTAGTTATTAAACTTACGTTGAAAAAAAAGAAGAGTTATTTCAATAAAATCAGTTTAAATATTTATTTGTTATTTTTGTATTAATGGCATAGACAAACAGTGCGCAGCCTTCTAGTTCATACCGACAAAGGAACTTATTGTAAACAATAACATCGAATTCAAACATGGACATCTCCCTAGAGATTTTATCAATATTTCGACGCAAAAATAGAGAATACCTTCACGATAAGTAGGCCTAGACTAACCAGACTTAAGGAAGTGAAGTAAGACCATGTTCTTCATTGAGTTGCGAAGTCTTCAGGTACCCAGATGCTACGCTGGACGAGAAATAAATTCGATACCAGTGACAGGTAGGCTCTAAGAGTTGATAGATTGTGAATAAATTATGAGATTAACCGATTTTATCCAAAACGCTAGCGGATAAAATTCAATGGAGCAAAATTCTTGCTACACCAGCTGAGATGGTCATCCACTGCTCGGCAATGGAGCGGAAAAAAATGGTTTCCCAGTGAAGGGGGGGGGGGGGTTCTCGCCATAAACCAAATACAGACAAAGTCAAGCTACTATGATAGCTATCTGGGGCTAATGGACGCAAGGTCAAGTATGCAGGACGTACTACGCTTGAATTCTATTGTCTGTTGTTCATTTTCCGATATTTTTCTCTGCAACCCTACAACCTGGAAACATTTGCCTCACGAAGATTTCACTAATACCATCTACGTAACACCGTCCATACTTAGCTTATGGTTAGATGTTTTATTATCGTTGGAAATCAAAATTCAAATTTGATAACTGTACAACTGAACGGCCAAACGAATTCAAACCAATATTATAATTCCCTTTTCCCAAATTCCCAATCAAAGCTCGACAACAAAAAAATGCATGGTTTCAAATTTGCAAATAATCTATTTCACATCCTTGCTACTGGAAAGCCTCGCGGCGTAATATTAATATATCATGCAATAAAATAATTGAAATTATCGAAGCTCCCCATGTTTCCAAAAATGGGAAAAGCTCCCCTCTGATTTCCGCTTCGTGGAAATGACATTTCATTTTAAAAAAATCCCGGGAAATAATAATAGAGAACAGTATTTTTGAATCTTGAAAGCTGTAAAACAAATAACATTCAACTACCCCCTCCACTGTTACATGGATGCAGCATCACGGAACATTTCTGCATATCAATGCAATAGGGAGACTAATATCAAATAAAAATAGACAGAACCATTAAAACAAAGCCTGTTTACGTATTCCAGGCAGAGTCAACAAAAAAATACTAAATAAAACAGATTGAAAATGCTTTCAGCATTGCATGATAATTGAATCTCGCGTTATAAATAAAAGAAGTAAATTGGTAAATGCTTTGGACTGCAATAACAATAATAATAATAATATAGAATGGATGATATTACTGTACTACAAAACAAACAACAATAATGTTTATTAATTTTTAGTATTTTTCATTTTCGTCGGTATCAACCAGATGACTTGCCGTGTACAGTAAAAAGGCGGGAAGTTCATTAATTTCTAATCTACAAGACAAGTTATTTTAAAAATTCTGGGATAAAATTAAGTTTTTCTGAATAGGTACTTCTTAAAGAGAATGAAGTGCGCAATAGTATATTTATGCAGAATATTGCATTTCGAGTACTGTCGACGCAAGTTAGTGAAAGCTTCAATGAATTGGGACTTGGTTTTTCAATATTCAATATTCACTATTTTTTACACTACTGAAAAACAAATTCCCAAGTCAGAGTGGAACTATCTTTAACTTGCCTGGACTGTACCCATCGTAGCAGGTAACCTACTCTACTATTTGATTGAACTCAGCAGTTACAGGACACTTAACAAAAAGTGTAATAATATAAATAATAATAATAACATTCATTACTTATTAATCGGCACGGGACTCAGGCAGATTTAAAAATATTTTGTAAAGAAAGGACGAAATTAATTAATTCCACATTCTGCAGCCGCAAAGATATGTATTCATAAAAATACAAGCATTCTCAAAACGCAAACTACTCACCCGACTGAATAAATATAGTACTATTGCGTAAAATCAGTATATAACACTTTATCGTGTTTTTAGATTAATAGCTAAGCTTGTATGTTTTTAAATTAATTTTTGTAGCTTTGTAGCTGAAGAACGAGGCATTAACTAATTTATTAAAAAGATTCGTTCGCCAGTTGTTTACAAAATATTTTGATATCTCTGCGTAAAAATTGCTAAAAGAAAAAAAATCAGGGGAAATCAATCACAGCTAACAATCACGCAGGCGTAATAATTACGCGTAACTAATTTTCGGTTCAGTACTTTACTCCCAAGCCCTCAGAAAGGGAGTCAGGGGATTTATCCACAAATTTTTTAAACACTTTATTTCCTTTTACGTAATTAAAAAGGAAAATAATGGCCACACTACAATGTCGGTTTTGATGAATGCATCGCAAGCCACCAAAACCCGTAACTACGTCGAACATACGAGTAAAATCATTTTGTCCAGTGAAAGATACGTAGTAGTGTCGCATTCGCACACATTATTCAGCAGAGAAACGCACCCCAATTCTCAAATGCGTAAAATCGAATATATGGAAAGTGGAATCAGCATATCATGTAATTTGGAGGCAATTAGTTAGCAACCGTAGCAGTAGTAGCTTTTTCAAGTATTTTAATCAAGCTGACCAACATCGTGTTCTGTCCCATTGAGAAGACATGGGGAGGGACGACGGACGCAGCGGTGCCCAATGGTCACCCAAAGTTTTCCAATCTGTGCAATACAACAAATTCCCAGTGGGTTGATAGGGTCCCCCACCAACATTTCCAAAGCTATCCTCCAGTATCGATCAGCTCAAAACCAACTTTAATCAACATACCAATTTATTATTTAAACTGCCCCGAAATTTAACGCTTAGGCGAAAGATATACTCAAAAGAAAGCTGATGACATATTTGAAATTAAATAATTTCTCACGTTGAAATCAGTTCAGCTTAATCGGCAAGCTACTCAATTACTTAGTACAGGTGGCCTAAGAGGTTAGGAGTTTCCAAACGGAGGGCTAAAACTGGCCTAAGCCAGCCCCCCCCCCCTCACCCAGGCATGCAGACCATGGGATCCTTAGCAAGGTAAGCTACAACTACAACTGGTATCATTTTTTCGTCAGGGTGTGCCAACGACCCAATCCGCCCCTCATGCGGCTATGCATTACCTTGCGGACCATTTTCCCACAAAAAAATAGAAGCTCTAACTGAAGCTTATACATCAGATTCCAGCAGTAGCTGTTTAACCGAAATTGGCCTTTATTGCAGGTAAAAAAAAATGTAAATTCGCACAGTAAATTTGTCATTGACACAACGCACAGTTTTTAAGAAATTGCCCCGTCAAAGCAGTTGAAGCGAAAATCGAATATGTGTGTGACAAGCCACTTCTGGGAGAGGTAGAGAGACTTGCAGATTAGTCAAGTCAATCTTGCACGGGTGACAGCTCCCTTTTACTTGAGCTATCACACACATGTGATATATACGCCCTGGTAAAGGACCCTCCACACGACGTGACAATACATCTCCCATTTCATCAGCGTGTTATGCCTGCGGCGTACACAAACAAACCCTCTCAGTGTCGCTCGCATCTGCTCAAGGAGTATCGATCTAGCTAAGCTGTAATGGGGTTCAGACAATCCCGCCTCTAGCCCAATCAGCATCATATTGCTAATAATATACCTCTTGGGATTATACTGTAACGTATAGTCTCGCTTGATTTACATCGGAATACTGTGCATATGTTCATGGCCTCCAGAGTTCTACTAAATTCCAAACTTGTTGAATATGTGACAACATTATGCATAACAGTCTTAGACGTACGGAAGGTAGCATCAACATATCGCTCATGCACGAGAAAAGTTTCTAAATATTGACTTTTGAGATAATTCAAATTTTAGTTCTGACCATTTTTTAGTTTTACTTGTAGTACTATCGAGGCACATAATACTTTTGAGATGTGACAGTTTACTTGAAAGAGAAGTGTAATTACCACGTCAACGCCTGGAGCACATTCCGAATTATGTCAGTATTGACAAAGTAGTCAAACTTGACAATGGATCCGTGACAAAGCGCAATCTTATGGAAACAAATTAAACTAGATATGTGACACTACATTCATAAAATTCGCTATATTTTCCTCGACATTTTTGTATAAACAACTCAATTTTGCAATTTTTTGAAATGTGTCACTTTTCTCGTGCATGAGCGATATTATAAATCAATGACCGCTAGTGTAACATCAATGATAAAAAAAAATCTACTAATATTGTACTTACATAGCATGGATTTTCTATCATGCACCATATGGCATATCAAATACTTTCAATGAAGCTAAATAATGATATTTTGCGAAGGGCAATAATTTTCTTTTTTTTTAACCTTAATTTCAACCAGGTACCTACGACGTTATGATACACATTGAAATGAAAACAGTCTATACTTAGAGTGAATCAGCTTCAAATTTTTTTTGCATTTACGAAATTCACTAACTTACTATTTCTATTCCACTATTTATTTCACAAAAAACAATATGGAACTATGAGACTATTACCCCCTTTTACTCCCCAATCATTCAGCAAATTTTGCCATGAAGTCCAAAACTTTCTGAAATTGCGTTCATGACAAATTTTACCTGGTAAGGAGTTCTAAAACCAAGTTATGGACATAGCTACTTCAAAATCTTTTGAAGAAATTTCACTGCTACCACCTAGAGCAGCAAGTTTGGAATATACTAGGCCTAGGTGGAATCTGACAACTTCTGTAGTTTTGAGGACCTGTCTCAGTAGGCCGACTCTTGAATCCTCAAAAGGGGTCAAATTTACTATTTAGTAATGGACGGGAAAGGGCCGCCGCGCCAACAAGTTTTAGGTGGAGAGGTGAAGTTCCTTCGCAACTTTGATAATCAAATTCTAATCATTAGACCTGCAAACTTTACAGCACTGATTTACGTTAATAAATTTAAATTAAAAATTAATTTTCACTACTATAGGAGGAAGCCACTGAAATTTGTATTGCGGTTTCATCAACTCGCGGAAATTTCTTTAATTATCTCAGGGTAAAAAGTTTTGAGAGCAATTTGGATTTACCCCTCTAGGTTTAAGTTTTAAGTTCAATGGAACTGATCAAAAAGAAATAGCTGGATGGCAACGGAATGGAATGAGCGAACCAAATTTTAAATTGACCTCAACTGCGTTGCACCGAATCTAGGCTATAAAATTTTTCAACCTGGGAAGGGGACCTGGGAAGACTTTATAATTTCAAAGGCTTTCACGGACGGAGTTATGCGATGAAGTAGTAGAATCCGGGATGATAGGCCGTGGTCTTTCTGAAAGCGTACTTGCAGACGTTTTGTCAACATCTGAGATCGACATCTTCAGTGGAACTGCGTAGACTTTTAATATTATCATCCCGGGTTCTACTGCTAGGCCTACTTCATTAAGGTACTCGTACAAACTTAGTCTGATGTATTCTATCCAGTAATCAGACCGAATCCACGAATTTTTAGATGTTTACAAGCTTTGTGATTAGATGGACCAGCCAACTTACACGGTTTACGAACATTATGTTATACTTGCAAACATCAACTACGCACATAAAGAACAAAATAAGTTGCACCTTGCCTCAATGGTTAAAGCTATGTGAATCTTGTTGATTAAGAAGTTAACCACCAAGCAAAGTACGTTCTATTGTATTATGTACTGTAATTCAGTACAGATGTGGAGCTGAAGACGGCGTGCCAGGATCGAGGGGAGAGAACGCATCGATATTCCTGCCAACTAGCCAGCCGGCTGTTACTCGAAGAAGCATTGCAACTTGAATAACAACGTTGGTGACGGTACGTTGTTGATTGGAGATATCTTTAAGAACCCTTGTACTCAATCATTTTAAGAAAGGTTATACCTTAACCAAATTTCACTGAAGCAGTTACTGCTCGTTTGACTTTGTTGCTATGGGTATGCGACTACCAATCCATACTTTTCAAAAGTCCAGTTACATGGCCGCTTTCTTCTTTCAGTGGAAGGGGGGGGGGGGGGGGGGAAGGTTGAATATCGTAATTTTTTTAACCATAAGTGTGAAAATAAAAAACGAGGATCCTAATACTAACGCACTTACACATCGATTTGCTGTCATCGTTTCTTTAAATATCAGCGGAAATCACAAGGGTCGGACTGACAGGGGTTCCACCACGCGGGGTTCCCTTTGCACGTCAGTCTCTTCAAAGTGCTGGGCCTGGGAGAGACAGGGGGGGGGGGGGGTTTCCATTGTGTCTCCTCATGTATCTACCGACAATACGCAATCACCGTCACCATTCACCGGTCTGTCGCTCCACTGACGAATCTCTCCATACACAACAGTCATGTCACCTAATCATTTTCAATAGTCACTTCTCCTTTCGTCACAGCCAAAGGTATAAAAATTTGAATTTCGGGGGCTCTGAATATTTGTAATAATAGGGTATATCTCTGATTTGCGCGGCACATAGAATTTAAAAAAAAAAACCATTGAATGCTCACTGGATTGGGCATTTGCTTCAACACGAGAACTTCATAAGCTGCGTCATAGAGGTAACCATAGAAAGCGTCAACCGCCCTGGGCGCCCGAGAAAAGAGTATCTGCAGCAAGTGATGGAAGATGTACGGGTCAAAAAATATGTGGAGTTGAAGAGGGCGTGCCAGGATCGAGGGGAGCGGAGGTATCGAAGCCACATGTTGCTGCCAACCAGCCAGTCGGCTTTAACTTGAAGAAAAAAAAGAAATTGAATGCTGAAGGACAAGCTGAGGTTGTCGATCGCTAGGAAAACGGCTATATTAACTACGGAGCTAACACTGCTGCTGCTGCTGCTGGAAAAAGAAGCCATCGCTCGCTTCGCAATAACCCATAGAATTCGGTGGATTGGGCCCGTGGAGCGAATGGCTCAACAGTGAACACCGAACTCCAAACTCCGCATACAGAGCGAGAGAGAAAGCGGCCAGGCCGGCCACGGAACCGAAGCGATGGAGGGGCGAGGTGGCAAATGACCAGACAGGGACAAGCAGTGGTGGCTTGGCAGAGGAATGCCAGGATGACTGAAAAGAGATGGCACGAGTCCGAACTGTAGCGACGAAGAAGGGGAAGTACAGTAGCTTTGTTCAACAACGACAATTTACCTGCTGAACTTTCCAGATAAAAAATGTCTGCCCAATTGGAAGCTTATGGTATAAATCTTCACCGTTGACAATCGGATCATGTCTACCGTGGAATATAAATCAAACGTCAAAAATGTTTGTCGTAAAGTAAGCAAACTAATAAAAACAAGAGAGGAAAAACTAGAGTGAATGGAAACTGGAGAGGGAAAACGATCCAACTCAATGTCCATGTTTACAAACATGCCAAGTCAAACTTAATTAGAGTAGCCCTCCAGTCAGTCAACATCTCATTAGCGAATCAAAAATACCTTAAATTCTTCAAACTTTCATAAACACAGTGTATAATGCTAAAAACAGTGAATACATTGTCTATAAAACAACAACCCCGCGGCACGGGAACCCAATTTGAGCTTAGCTTAGCTCTGGGGACTTCTAGGGGATTCCCTCTCTTGACCACTGCTTTATTTGGGATGCTGTGTTATTAAATAATGCGTTGGGCTTACATTGTCTGCTGTGTTAATAGTCATAAGAGGCAGTATCTTACAGACATCGAACAATTAGGGTTGAGCCCACTGTCAGAAGAAGGCAGCACCCACTCCCAAACCGTCGCCCCCGTCCCCTGACAACTGCCTCCACCCTAATTGTTCGATGACTGTAAGACCCTGCCTCTAATGACTACTAACACAACAGTCAATGTAAACCCAACTAACCCTTTGTTAAATAATATTACACAGTTGTCATTAACATTTAGTTGTAGTCGGCAACATGCCCATTGCATGAAAGTGATTCACATTGGGCAGCTGGGTCTAAGGTCTAATAATACCTATAGTCCCATGTCACAATGTGCGTCATTGTTGCTTAATCTGAGAGCTAGCTCGACTTCGATGGCAAGGTGGTAGCGTGCTTGTACTTGTGCGAGTCTCTACATGCCATGACATGCCATGCAACTCAACCCGGGTACTAACCTACAGAGGCGACTCAAGAGGTAAATCGGATACATTTATTTATTTGTTTGTATGCGATTATCCTTTTTTAAACAAAGGAAAAAAAAAGAGAAGAAATAGGTCTTTTAGCCGACTCATGAATAGGCTTCTCCTGAAGGGATAAAAGACTTGTAAACGCGATTCAGGGGGGGGGGGGGAATAACATGGGGATGGCAAACGAGAACGGGCTAAAGTGAGCAACCAACTATGATAGGGTAAATAATAAGGTCACTGTTACGCCCTTGGGCTAACAGAAGAGCATTCGCTCCTCTTGGCCTAGGCTCATGGCTATTATTATAGACAGCCAACGGCCTTACCAAGTTGAATCCACGAGAGCAGAGCGTGTTAGAAACTGCGGCAAAGTTGGTAATGCACACAGCGTTGGCAGGGCAACATGGTGGGACATAATAACGCGCTTAGACTATACCAGTCAGTCTACGTGCGTGGCGAGTCCAGGTCACAAACTTTACTATGTTCCCCAAGTGGCTCGGAATCCAGTATATACAGTGGGTACAATCTGTCAGTCAACTCCCCTTCTTCCCTTAGGGTGTTTCAAGTTAATAAACAGACTCACTCTCCCCGCCAGGCTGACAGGGTTGCTTAAAACAGAAATTCTGGAAGCAGGCGTTCGAAAAAAAAATAATAATAACATAGAAAACACTCAACTAAAACAAAGGCGTCTACAATTTTGAGGCTAACTTGAGATTCCTAACTTCGGTTAATTCTGAGTAAGTAATATGCACAGCAACCAATTAAAAATAATTAAGGAATAAAAAATAGCAATGAAAATCATTAAAAGGGACACATATGGAAACAATGGTGAAAAGATTTGTAAACAGTGCCGAGTCAACTTGGAAAGAGTGAGGGCACAAAAAATCACCCAATTATACACTCCACCTTTCCCGCAAAGCAACAAAAAAAATTGGGACCAGAGAAAGTAAGTTAGCGGCAATGCGGAGAATACACACAACCCCCCCCCCCCTTTCCCAGGCGTATTTAATTCGCGCCCCCAATTATACAGAATGGGGACACATAGCTGACAAATCGCAGGGACGTGCCCTGCCTTGTTAAAATCACCTCCCTTTCCCTTTACTGTATTCCCTCTCGAGATTCCCGTCATTTTTGCAACTTCGTTAAATTGCCTTAATTTTATTACAACTTTGCTAAAAAGCTGCTTAAAAAAACAACAATTTTTATATTAATTATGGACACCTTCTAATTTTATAGTTCAGGAAACCAAGCAATTACAAATCATTAAACAATATTGCCTTTTGAACAAATACTAAACGAGTAGTTTGTTTACAAATCGATGCACAGACATACCGACTGACAGACAGACATTTCGTAAAAATGGTTCCTCGGACCTCAAAACGTGTAATTTCGTTAAAATCTCGAAATCGAAAATTTCAACCATTACAAAGCTTTCGTTATTTCTGAGGTCACAATCTCAAGAATTGGTTGGTAGCAACTCCCTGCATATCATCTTCCAGCTCTCTCGGTCCTGCGCCTTCTTCATCAGCTCTTGGATGCGTCCTTCTTCAATTGATTAATGAATTCCTTGGTTCCTTCCACTGTGCCCTCAATGATGGTGTGTTCCACATTTTCGTGTCTTAATAACTGCCCTAGTAGTAGTAGTGTTCGTCGGGTTAACAACGACTTAAGCCTCATATTTGGGCCCATAGACTCCGACTTGACTGTCCTATGCCAGCCCATAGGACAGTGCACCTCCTGATTATAGTGGATTCCGAACCACTTGGGAAACACAGTGAAGTCACACGATTAGTTCGGAGGTGACCAGGGCAAGTACTACCATGTTTTCCTACCGGCACTGTGCACACGACCAAGTTATCTGCAGCTTTGAACCTGCTCTGGTCCGCTGGATTCAACTTGGTATGGCGGCCGTCTAATAACTGCCCTAACTCACTTCACTTTCCTTATACTAACCTATAAATAGGAAAGCAAAGAGGGCTTCGGCCCGTAAAGTAAGTGAGAGTGTGTTGGGCGCGAAAAGCCAAAGGACCACTATTGCCCCGGGTTTGCAATTTCCCAGATCAACAATAATACTGTACTATTAATATAATGTACAAAGGTGTAATAAAAGAGTAAAAACAGGAAAGAGGAAAAACAGTTCTCTTGTATAAATTATAATAAAGGCAGTTTCTCAGTCTGAAATTACCGGGTAACCAAGCAAATGAAACGGATGTATAGATGTATATTAAATTTTTTCTAGATCACATCATCATTATTATTAAAAATAATAATATAATATCAACTAAGGCACTATATACCCGGGTATTGTCATCCGCCATTTTCTATCCTATATGGTAAGTATTGTAATTATTTTTAAGAAAAGTAAAAGATTGAAAAAAACGAAAACACCTTTCAGTCTTTTTTATTAAACACTCCCCTAATTGGTAGAACGTTTTTTTAAATAAAAATAAATAAACAACGATAAATTTCTAATAATAAATAGGCAAACATACACCAGACTTATAATGGATAGAAAATGGCGGATGACAATACCTGTCTAATATAGAGCCCTAATATCAATATAATAATATCAACCTTATTTTCACTGAAGCGAAATAGAAAGCGGCGCCGCTCACAACTTCCCTAAAAAAAAAAAAAAAAAAACAAGCCTCAAAAAAATCTATTTACAACCTTTATAAAATAATAATTCCGCATTCATTCTTATTTAATTATGAACATTTTCTCATTATTAAAAATCTTTTGATAGTAAACATTTTTGTTAGCTTTTTCTCTACAAAAGTATAATATTACAGAACATTTCAGGCACCTTTTGTTTGCGCTTGTTTCATTAATTGCGATGCTTAGTATTAGACTGGGAAATTTTGCTGGGCTCTTTGTTTTGGTCCAACTCAATCTGCTGAATCGGAAATACAATGGGACCTCTCCCAGTCAACCGTGCAATTTTGTAGTAATTCCTCAGTCCGTTCCATTTTCGGTTTTTCGCGGGAAATTAACCATGGGAAATTTATTTACGACTACCTCCCTTCCTGTCCTGCTGCTCGGTATTACCCCTACCACAGACACAATTATTGTTCAGTAAAACTTCACATGATTTCGCACTAGAGTGGGAAAGTTCTCCCGGCAGTATTAAAAAATATGGCTAACATTTTGTGGGAATGAAAAAGCGGGAGGGTGAAACGCTTTCGCAGTAAATTTGCACTGTCTCAGTGTCTCATATGTATTAGTAATAACTCAATAAAAACACGATAAATTATTTTATTTTTATTATGTTATAGAATAGAAGCAGCAAGCCAGTGGGATCAATAGTCTGCATCTCGCGAAAGTTTGTATCTTTAATGAAGTCTTCAAAACCAAAATTAGAGGATATAGATAAAACTGGACTTGGCGCGATTCGAACCCACAATTTACGCCTAACCGGGGCATCGTTTTAACCAGCAGTTAGACGTAGATCGTGAGTTCGAATCCCGCCAGTCCAGTTTTTCGATATCCTCAAATTTCGGTTATTCTCTTCAGCGAAAGTTAGTTTAATGTTAGTGTTATATACAGTATATATATAATATATTACTTCAATATGAAATCTTCAAACGACTATTCTTAGATGTTTGTGCGACAAACGGTTGGTGAGGGCGTCCTAAGGAAAGAGTTCAAAAACAGAAGCCAATCGGTATTAGTGACGACCACATATTACCATTTCCTCATGGAGGGTCGGCGGCAGAGCTGCGGCGTTTCCAGACATTTCTGTCTTGCGCGTCCTCCCTTGTGAGCCCGGTTTCTTGCAGGTCGCTTACAATTTTCCTCTCCAGGGTGACAAATTACATACAGTACATATTAAGGCATAGGGGTTTTCCATCTAGGAGATGCGATATTGTTGATACCTCTACAATGCATATTTCCTGTGATATTCGACTCCGTAAAAACAACAAGTAGGGGAGGGGGTGTCCTATTTGCTCTTAAGCACGTTGGCGGGACTGACTATCAATCTTTCCTAATTAACCAGTACAACACTACGTAGTTAAAGCAAGTCGCATTAAAAGTCAAAATAACTTGTTGATGAGCCAAAAGAGTCTGAATTTTGAAATGACCCCCCCTCTCTTCCCTCAGCGAAAGTATGTGGTAGAGCGGCGCCACCAGTCCCTAGTAAATATGACTTCTCCCCCACAGTTTGAATGATCCATGTCCCCCATGGGCAAGTTCACTGGGAACAAGTCGGACTTGTTCAAACTTGGCTCATTTGTTTGCGTGGGGGCCAATAAATCGGCATGGTTGGCTCCATTCCGCGGCGCCAGCGGTCCATCTCGTATGTAAATGGTGAGCAATTCCAGCTTTTCCGATACTTATACTACCTTGTTTATGCCCCTTGTTTTTTCGATGGAACATTAGAAATGGAGGGAAAAGATGTGAGTTGGTTTTCTATGATGAGCTTCCGTTTTTTAGTGTATTTAGTGTTTCCTTGGGATGAATTATACATTCAGTATTTTTTCTCTTAATGTTTTGCCTTGGTTTATCTGCAAATTCTGAGTTTTTTCCTTTAACTATATCATTTTTTTACATTTTTCTTCTCTCTTATTTTTTTTAAAGGGCTGAGTAAGCATTCCTACTTGTTCCATTATTTTAAACATTGCAAGAAAAACAATACAGGCAATCAAAGAAAATACTAATTTAGGAACTCTGGTACAATTGCCTCACGCATTTACTCGCTCAGTTTCCACCTCCTGACACCCTGATAAATTTCAAGTCTCCTCTCTAAGTTCGTCTCTCTTTGGAAACTATTTTGGGCATTGACGGTTGCTAAAAAGATGGTCCATGGAACCCTAAATATTAGTTATAAAACTCAAAGCGTTAATTATTTATAACCAAAAATCTTCAAAGTAGCTGAGTTTCAGAGTAATGCCTTATGGTCTCAGAGGCGAAGACGGGAAAATTCCTAATCTGTACCTCCTCGTGGTGAAGTTGGAAGCGTGTAATGGCGACTGAACAGATAGGGGACCGAGTTTGAGCAGGAATAAGCTTTAAAAAAAACAGTATTTACTGTGCAGGGCACTTTTTTGGCCCCGAACGCGCAGGAACTCAATGAAGAGTCAACGGATAAGGATACAGAAAGCAACCTCTGCATCTAGTACAATGACCGCCAATCTTTGATGGGAGAGGCATTTAAAGAAGAAGAAGAACCAAAAAACCAACAATAAATTCTACAAAAACTTACCACCCCCATTTCTCCACCTACAGAAAACAGCATTTGTGGTGGCAACAATACAGGAGTTTTGTACAGAGCAGGCAAGCAAGTTGCCATCCGTAAACCAAGTACCTTCTACTAATATAGCAATACAAATAGAAACAGGAGACCTCATAACGACAAAAATGACAAGGTAAAACGGAAACGAGAGAGAACACGGTAGATATGACATAGTGAGAGAGGAAGTGTCGTCGGACAGCAGCTAAACCGACAAAGTCCACGCTCACACTGTAAACAGAGGCGTTCGTTTGTAAAGAAACCCGCAACCCTCCTCTAACCACAATTAAAGCCAACCTTTCCAGACAACAGAGTCGCTGAAATTTGTAAATGTCGGACGACTGAGGGTAAAGCCACGCCATCAACCCAAATATTTGGGTTGGCACCTTCAAAACTATCCATGAGTAATACCCAAATGTTTGCGACCAAATGCAAGACTATACGGCAGAAAGTTACAATGCATATTCGTGCCATGTCCGAATCCTTGATTTACACTATTTGTTATCGTAGAAAATTGGCACCCCAGAATTAAATACTTTTAATTTTTTAGTTAATTAACTCAGCAAGTTATTAAAAATTTGGCTCATGTAAGTTGTAGAAGACTACTTCGTGCATCATACGTATAATCGGGTATTTTTACTTTTCGGTTTTGTAGTTTTTTCTAAAATCTGAGATAACGGGAAATTTTAGTCCCCTCTGGTTTTTATGAAAGAACTAAGGTACCAAAATTTAATATTCCCTACTATATAAATAAATAAATAAATAAGGAATTTTTATTGTTTCTATTACTAAGCCAACCTAGCGGAGTTAGGACTATAAAGCCCTCTCTTACACTCAACTAGGAAGGCCCGGGACCGCCTGCTTTACATGCCCTCCGAAGCATGGCCAGAAAATGTAGCCAGTGTGGGACTCGAACCAACAACCTTTCGGGTGAAAGTCAGAGCCAGTTATATGATGCATGAAGTGGTCTTCTACAACTTACATGAGCCAAATCTTTAATAACTTGCTTTTTTAATTCATTAAAAATCAAAAAGTCAATAAAAACAACAAATTTTGGGGTGCTAATTTTCTACTTAAATTTAAATTTTCCTCTTAAATATATCCCAAACTTAAAAAAAATATGAATAATTAATAATAACTTATAATTAAGAGCGTCAAAAATTTGATACTGCCATATTCATTAATTTTTTTTATTGGCCTAAGTAGACGAAAATTCATATAACTGAAAACCGGGAGTCCGGGGAAACCATTAATCGCATTCCCGCCAAATTTCAAATACGAAAAACAATCAGATTAGGTGTGATACAATATAATTTTTTCCCCGTTTTTAATTTCCATATGAATCATTTACATTTTAATTCCACCGTGGCTTTGTGATGGAACCACTCGCTATGCTGATCTGTTAAAAGGTATTAATCGGCTATACACGATATGTTATAATGAATGAAATAGAGAAAAGTGCCAAGTAAAACAGCACACAGAAAAAGCAACCAGACAGAAGTGTTGCGTCGTAGGGGGAGGGGGGTTCCTCATCCCTCAGTGACCCAAAAAGGGAAGTAGCCCAGGGGGTTACGTCACGATTGGATTCTACCCAGGATATAAATATTTTCATTCTGAGGTCAGAGCATTTTAATATGAGAATGGCTCCCGATTATATGGAACCCAAATTTTACTTATTTTTACTTGGAATCATATACAGTATATATTTATGGGGAGGGAAGGGACCGTTTGTTCAAGGGAATTTGTTTCTCAGACAGCTTTATTGGCCGCTTTCTATTCCAACCCGCGTTTTCATAATATTAACGAAAGGGAAACTGGGCCCTTTTGCCGAATATGGATGAGACATTGAGAAAATTGCTGCCAAGAGCTTGGCCATTTTTTAAGCTTTTAGCTAAATCAAGTCAATTTATATTTCGTCAGTCCTTATGCAGAAGCTTTTCAACTAACGATACAGCTTGTGACGTTTATTTAATGCGAACTTAAATTCAGTGACTTGCCCATGATGCACGAGCAGAATGGGAAAATTACATTCAAGAAATCAAAGTTAAAGAGAAGCTATGAAATTAAAGTTTGAATTGGTACCAGATGAACTTGAAATTCACTTAAAAATAGAGATAATTACAAAGCTTGTTGTGGAATTTGATTTAATTTTAGTGAAGCTCTCCTATGACATATTCTAGCTACTGCCGCTATTTTAAATAAATAATCAACATTTTTCAATTTTACTAGTATAAGTAACTTTTATTCTTTTATACAAGTATTATATCTTATATACAAGGTAAAAAAAAGTAAGTATACAAGGTCCCACCATAGCTTGATGGAAAATACAATGAGTACAGTTCAAAAACCATGAGGTTTGTCTGAACACATGTTCATCGCTAATGAAGTGCAAATTCGATAAACAACATATTTCTCATCAGCAGAAATTACAAAAATTAAAATTAATTTTAATACTATTAATATGCAATATTTACTGTATATCTAACATACATAACTTATGCAACTACCATAACTAATATATCTATTATACTACTATAGATCAAGGAAACGACAAGATTTTTTTTAGAATGTTAAGTCTAAAAGTTGTTTTCCTAGAGGAAGACTTATGGATGGAAAACTGGGGAAATAGATTAGAACACGAGGACGAAAACGACTTTTGAAAAAGATCAGCCACGTCGAACTCAATAAGCAATAGGGCATAGCGAGGAAGGAAGGATCGAGATAGCCGAGCCATCAATTGAAATTTCACGAGTCCAAACGGAGGAAAAGTTTAAATTCAAAATGACAGTTTGGATTCTCACAAAATTCTTTGACCTATGGAATGAGGGGAAAAGTTTCGCGATTGATCGTATTCGAATTTTCTTGCCAGTGGTCTTTTAGAAGAAATATTGTGCTGACATTCGGAGCGGGCCAAGCGTGTATCAATTCCTCAAAAGGCTTACGAATAAAGGATTGCCTATGCGTAAGGTGCCCATTCCATTGACCGGCTAGGGCTATTTCCAACAACGGTGACGTGGTAGCAGACATTCAAGACTTAGGTGGCGTTTCCACCGACCTCGCATTGCAGAATTGACGGAAATGTTTATTTTCCTCTATGCCATAGTTAAAATTGATCAATGATCATACAGTAAAATCACAAACAAACAAACTAAAATTAAAAAATGGCGTCATGGGATATGTTAAGTACAAACATTTTAATAGATTTCTATAAAAAGAAAAATTCTAATTTCCGTCAATGTCATTTGCATTCTGCAATGCGAGATCGGTGGAAACGCTACCTAAGTCTTGAATGTCTGCTACCATGTCACCGTTGTTGGAAATAGCCCTAGCCGGTCAATGGAATGGGCGCCTTAGGGTATTTTGAAACTTTTCAGTACAGCTTCTCTCTTTAAGTAGAGAGCAAGCTAGAAGGGTGGTTGGCACGCTTACGGGCCACGGCCACTTCAACAAACACATGCATAGGGTTGGCGTGAAAAACGACAGTAGATGCAGACTGTGTGAAGTTGAAGAAGAAACAGCTGAACACATTCTCTTTGAATGTGAAGCGCTGGGACAAACTCGATACCAAACTCTTGGCCACCCTAGGTCTGAAGAGGAAACCATCCGATCTAATCCCATCACAAAAACACTAGAATTTATCAAAAAGACTGGTGTTATAAGATGGGCGTAGACGGCAAACGTGATATGTCACATCTCTCCTATATAGAACTCTAGTCATACGATACATTTTTTTTTAAATATTGGGGTAGTTCCAACTATCGTTGCTAAGGCGGGGTTTCCACATACGTCAATAGTCAATAGTAAATGTGGTTTTGACGTGGTAGCAGACATTTTTTTTATGTCTTTAATGTCTGCTACCACGTCAAAACCACATTTACTATTGACTATTGACGCATGTGGAAACCCCGCCTTATGAAAGTGAAATTCTACCTATATACTGTATATAGGAGAGAAAGGACATTCAAGCGCGTCAAAAATATTATTCTGATGTTTAAAAATGTTGAATGCCATGTTTCGAATGACCAGCCATTGAAAAAACGAACAGGTGGACCCAAGATTTAAAAAAAAAAATTGGCGCGCTGAATGGCCCATCTCTCTTATATCGAACTCTGGAATCCGCCATGTTTTCTTTCTACTCCAATGCATGGTGGGTTACTTCGGATTCTATTTTACGAGCGTTAATCAACGATGGTGGCAGCCACCAACAACCAATGCAAATGTCTCGAAAGATAACAACGGGTGGTTTTCCCTAGAAATGTCTCAGTAAGGCACAGCCTTGCATTCGAACATAGCGGTGACGTCCAGCTTTCTATTACCGAGACATTACTATAATGGTGGTGGGAGCAGCCCCGTGTAGGAGTATTATTATTATTATTATTATTATTATTATGAACTGAATAAAATAGGGAAAATTAAAAAAAATGATAAAAAATACTTAATTTCCATTGTAGACAAGTCGTTTGACTTATAGTACATAGGGATCCCAGTCATTGGCCCGGGGGGGGGGGGGGAGAGTGGGTATTCTTAATGGTTAAACATAGAAATTGTTTTTTGTTTGTTTTACAACGCCTGCTTTCAGCATTTCTGCATTAAGCAACCCTATTTATTAACTTGAGGCTCTCTAGGGGCAGGCTCCTTCACTTCAGGGAGAAGGGGAGTTAACTGAGGGACAAAATCGTCTTTGTGCACCGGGACTTAGGAGCTTCCTCTTTAGTATACAGCAGTTTGAACTCTAAAGAACACTCCACAAAGATACACGCAAGATCACACTTTAATCTTGGTGAAGCAGAGATCATGCCATAATGTTATGTTTCAGAAATTCGATTCTTTCCGCTACACGCACAAGCCTCAAAAACGTTAAGCAACATCATATTTACAAACCGTTGAGATTTTTTCGATACTGAACAAACGCTACCCCTCCTCCCCCCCCCCCCCCAATTTAATAATCCCCAATACATGCAAGAGCACACCCTGCTACGGTTCAAAATTTTGTAATATTTTACATCATGAATCAACGCTATCATCCATGAGCAATCCAAATTTTCATCTCCAAGAAGCTTTTTTCTGTTCCATGCCTAAAATGAGCTCTTTTTAAAATGAGGCAGTGATGCGGGACTTTATCGTAAATAAGACCTGGAGCTGAGTAGTTGCGAAATACAGTAGGTATTCTTCATCTACATTATCGCCAACGTCGAAAAGTTTTTACTAAGAAAACAAGTCGTGGCGGTACGTTGAAATTTCAGCGTGATATTTTTCATTAATTAAACTTGTAAGTACAGTGTCAGGCAAATGGGTAGTTCGTCAGGACATGTAGAGTAGTGGTACAGACTCCAACTTTCACCCGAAAGGTTGTCGATACGATTCCCACACTTGCTATATTTTCTGGCCATGCTTCGGAGAGCATGTAAAACAGGTGGTCCCGGGCTTTCCTAGTTGAGTGTCTCAGTGTCTGTGACCGCTACCGAGGTTGGCTTACTAATAGAACAAAAATTCAATATTTATTTATTTATTTAGAATATTTATTAAGTGAGTAGCTTATTAAGATTGACCTTATTGCCCTTATTAATTGTCGAATTGTGGTTAAAGGTTTACATTGATAAAATTTAGTTACTCGTGACGTCGTGGCATTTCATCTTAATGAACAAACAAAAAATACGAGTTTTGTTAAGTAAACTAGAGTTATTAAAACCCAAATAAACGTTAATGAATTAACTTTGTCAAAGAAAATCAATTAGTAAGCCAACCTAGCGGAGTTAGGACTATAAAGCCCTCTCTAACACATAACTGCTTTACAAAACCCACTTAAGAAAATGCAGTAAGTGTGGGACCCAAGTCAACAACCTTTTGGGTGAAAGTCAGAATCCGTTCAAATTCTCTACATTTTTGGGAATGGGAAATGGGAATGTGTGCTAACCTAATAATAAATAATATTATAATAAAATAAAAATATAATAATAAATAAGCAGAAATAATGTTATACGCACATTCTTTTGATAGGAAAAAAATATTACAATTCTTCACTGTGCAATTTTAAGCCCGCAGCATTGGGTGTAATAGCATAATAGTATCCCCTTAAATTTAGAGCTTCTTAATTAAAATTTACTGTTTTGGACAGTCTTCAGGTAACCCGTTGCCCAAAGTGCTCCCCATAGCAGTTTGCTAAACCACAGACCCATGACATATCCATTACAACGTCTACACATCAGAGAGAACGTATACCCTAGCTACTTCTAACTCATTAAATTATTTTTATTCGAAGAATAACCTAGATGTTAACTCAATAAAAAATTAAAATGTTAAAAACATTAATTGAAAATGATAACTAACTTATTTTCTGTTTTCGACCCATCTACAACTATCTTTAATTTATCTATTAATTGACTAAGAACATTACTAATTTTTATTATATTATCACTCATTTTTTGGTCCTCTGCACTTTGTATTAATTTAAATAATAATAAATGTATGTACTGTACAATAAATTGTACCTTTAAATTTCAAAACGGTGCCTTCAGAGAAATCGAGGGATATTCCATCAATATTTGCAAATTAGTAGATATAACTTTATGGGTCTTCTGCACTTTGTATTTAATTAAATAACAAAAAAATTATGTACTGTCCAATAAATAGTAAATTTAAATTTGCCTTCAGAGAAATCGAGGGATATTTTCCATCAATATTTGCAAATTAGTAGATATAACTTTATGGGTCCTCAGCACTTTGTATTAAATTAAATAATAAAAAAAATTATGTACTGGCCAATAAATAGTACCTTTAAATTTGCCTTCAGAGAAATCGAGGGATATTTTCCATCAATATTTGCAAATTAGTAGATATAACTTTAAATGATGAGGTCACAGACAGTGGATTAATCCAATTATAGCGATTAACAGAAAGTTTTAATACAATAATAACGAGAAGCCCCCGGGAATTCACATCCTCGCCCTACATGAGGGATTAGGGATAACTCCACTCCAGTACCCTCCCACCATTTTCAGATATTAAGGAGATACATTTAAAAATCCCTTTGAGCGATTCCCCACAATAACATCAAAGAAGGTGGAAGCTCGAAATTGAAACCACACTTTCTCGGGTATTACGCGCATCCCTCTAGCCTCTTCAGCCCCCATCCCCGTATCCCAAAACACCCATAACATTAAATTGGCAACATCAATATTCTTCCTCCCCCAATCTCGTACCACAGATCAGCACTGAGCAACCCCTTGCATTTCCATGTATAGTGTATAGATTTTGTCAGGTTAATTAATTATTGCGAAATTTAAAGTGCTCCGTCAGGTATGATAGGTACATGTAAACTGCACATAAGTACGACAGTTAAAACGATGATCACTTTAATAACTGTGTCTAAAACCTAACTGGTAAATCCAGGCTAATCGTCGATCTGAAAGACTTTGCCAGGTTAATTCATCATTGCGAAAATTAAAATGATCCGTCAGGTGTGATAGGTGCGTGTACACTGCAAATATGTATGTATGCACAACAGTTAAAACGATGATCACTTTAATAGCTGTACCTGAATCTTAGCTGGCATTAGAAAGAAAAAAATATTCATTCGCAAGAAATATAATCTCAACTTTTCCCCAATATTAATTAATAATTGCAACTGCTGATGAAACAGGAGAATCCAGTCTAATCGTCGATCTCAAAGTAAACTTGCAAACGTTTTGTCGACCGCAGCTGTTGACGAAAAAGGTTTGTAAATTTAATTTCAGATAGACCACGACCCATTAACCCGGATTTTCGTGTTCCATCATCAGACTACGACCGTGAAACTGAGAGCTTTTGTAACTATAAGTTTATTACGACCTTATTATTCTAAAATATTTGCCATAATGTATAGGATTATATTATTATATTAGCTTTATAAAACATATAAAAATGAATATTTTACAGTTGGCATGCATAACAAGTAGGCTAACTGAACAGTTTTTCCATATCCTCTAATTTTGGTTAACTGAATGAGCTTCAAATTTGCCCTGGGGAGGCAATTTATGAATTATGATTAACATTTCTCTCTCTAAGTGATACTCATTTCATACATTCCCTTTACCTTTCAGTTTATATTCTCGACTAGCGCAACTGGTCTGGACAGGTCTCCGATCGTACTCAGTATAACATTACTGAAGCACTCAATAATGCACAAATTTGCTGCCAACTATCTCATACAACTGTCAGTCAATTACAACTTGGAATTTGGATACCCGCTTGGTGAAATCACGTATCTCCAGCATCAATGAGCACAAAATTCTCAATTGCAAACAATTTGCAACGTTTCCAGTCATTAATCTACGTATAAGGTAGCCAAGTTTATCAGGTTACAACAGGTCCGTGGGGAAATCAAACCCGGTTTTTGTATCTGTCCTCCAGTTGCTATTGAGCAGCAGGAAGGGAATGGGGTGGAAACCACCACAATGGCAGATAGAGTAATTACCACTGATCCAAATGACGAATCGGGAAGGAGGAAGGGGAAGTTTACAAAAGGGATGTCCATGGACCGATAAAGGTTCCAAGAATCAAAAGGAAAATCGAAAACCTTTAGACGAAGCAACGATGAAGGCCTCCTTCTGACTTCTACAGGCTGCTTGTAAGGGCAATGGGATTTTCAACGATATGTTGAAGAATTTCGTTACATATGAATACTGTAATGATAGTTGCACAAGGGAACTGCGAGATGATCAGCCTTTGTCTTTTTTTTTTTCTTTTTCGACAAGACAAAAATTGACGTGGATAGCATATTGCAGGAGCTACTAAACAGCAAACATAATTATTTTTGGCAATCAGAGATGGTTCAAGGAATAGAAAGATTCATATCGTATGATTTGAGATGACATTATCGTGAAATAGTACTGGTGATTTGCAGAGTATTCATAAGCGCAATGCAAAAACTAGTAGCTTATTTAACTCACTGATTGCAAAGGATAATTGTGGGCCGAATTCGAAACACATCAAGTTTTCTAGCTGAACATAATTTGCACAACCTGACTCTCAACGACCTGGTGATACATAAGACTAAGGTAACGACTATGTACACTGCACAGTATGTCAGTATATCGTCACCCTAAAGTCAGAAGGGCGTACCATCAAAAAACCAATTTCAACAAAATTGCGTCTAAAGATGCTTTTTATAATAACAAACTGTTAGATACGCCCTCCTAATCGAAAATTTCCGCCTTACTTTTCACGTAAGATTTTTTTTCGGGACACATACAAAGGTAGAACTTACGACAAGGTCACTAAATCTGATCATAACTCAATTTCCCCAAAATTGCTGGTTACGCCCCTTTTGACTTAATGGTGGAAATATAGCCTAATGTCAACTAAATGACGTTTTGGGGGTTAAAACCTAGAAACTCCATTCCGGCACCAAAACTACTATATCTGCTATTTTTCTTATTTAGAACGGAACAATATGAGTTTCTGATGATAGAAGTAAATCCCTCTTGGCTCTTGTAGAGTAGGCCTAATTAATAAGTGAGTGATAAGGCGATGAGATTTAAAGTCGGGTCAGCAGTCCATTACCTTGGGGCACCCCTCAACCAGGAAATACAATTTGCAACGGCACCTTAGCTCCCCAAAGGAAATTAAACTCTAATGAATTATAATTACTCCAATTACCAATCTCGACGACTCCACAGCCGGAGCGTCATCTTTATTATTAATAAATCATCTCTCGTTTAGTGTCTTTTTCAGGTATAATCACAGCTTAAATATCGAATTATTTCATAATTTATGCTAAGCCGCTTATCTTCTTAACAGGTAAAGTAATAGTTGCTGCTAGTTGCGAATAATATAAAGCCTATTTTGGTATAGTTGGTGTGTGTGCTCCTTTTAGGGAATAGAGAGAGACGTTAAGCTGAAAGGAAAATGTTTTGCTAGACTGCGCAAAATTTGAGGAGGTACAGACTAAATTGAGTTTTTAGCGGAGCAGGAAACTTTCAAATTTATGTAATCTGCAGGTGATATTAGAGCGGTTAACCTCCTAAGGTTAATCGACAACATTTAAGAGTTTTGAATGCTACTCGTAATATATTTCCAGCAAAAAAAAATTCACAAGAAGTTATACATCTGTAGATTATTCCGACTGGCCTCAGGCAGGTACACGTAGTTAACTGCACGTAACTCGCAGGGTTGTAAGAAGCAAATAAAACGGGGAAGTCACGTGTGCGGTGTGACCAGCTAACAAGAAAAGTTTGAACCCTTCAAGAAGTAAAGTGAGGAAAAAAAACTCGAAAAAACGTGTCACTCACAAGGCTGCCTTTAGAAACTTTGTAATAAACAAGTATGGGATGTTGAGGTAATTACGAGATGAAGCAGTTCAATATACGACAAAAACTTTTCTCCCAATTAAGTAGAAAGGCAAACTTTTATTTAGACTAAAAATGTTCATCGTGCACACGCGATATTACTTTCCGCAAACATGAATGCTTCAGTTGAAAATTCATTAATTAAGGACTTTAATTTTTACACTTTTCTGAGTTTCAAGTTTTTGTTGTAAGGAATCAAACTGCAGAGCTGGGTTCGAAGCGCATTCAAGTGCATATGTGCTTTAAAAAGCTTTTACTGTACGTTCGGTTAATGTTGATTTAGAAAACACAATCAATGCACAATGTACCCCTAAAGGCTTAAGCCCTAAAGTGGCCTCTGTAAGCCGACACCTGCGTTGAGTTGCGACTGGCCTACGATTGTATTGCAGAATAAGAAGAGTCAATTACACGCTTGCTACCAACTATATCAGCGCAGAACATAGAAACATATGTACTTTTAACTTTAGCAGGTGAATGCAATACAACATGGTAAAATACATCCAAATACGAATTGAAGTACTGGTATAACCGGAATGTAACACTGAGACTTAACAAACTGTGTGCTCCTCTGAATATAGGGGGAAGGGGGCTAAATTACTTTGCAACCCAGGATACTGCCGAAATACAAGGCTGGCACGGTAAATAAATATTACCACACTGTTGCAGATTCAGCAAACAGCTCCAAGTCAGTAATATACAATTGCAGGTCAAACTGGCACTTGCCGACCACTAAGCATATTAAACACCCGTCACCAGAAGAAAGTTTTCTAAAGAGACTTACTCATCATCAGGAGTGAGATGAACAGGCTCGTCGGTAAACTCTGGCGGAAAGTTGGCCAAATCTCTCTCGGATTCCAGTCTCGGCTTGTACGGAGGAGGCACTTGTTTTTGCTCCAGCTGAAGAATGACACATGCATAACTACAAGATCATACCAAACAAGCATGCTGAGTGCTGCAGCTGCAGCCTAGGTAAAACTAGTTGCCAAGTGAAAACAAGATAATCTTCAGCGATAATCACAAAATCAAGCTTTCCTAGATTGTCAGCACCCAAAAAGAAGTCGCAAAAATCAGATAACCATTCATATGGTTTATACAATTAACTGAAACAAAAAAAATTAGTTGACCGGTAACGGTATTCAACAACTTCAATGGTTGGGAACATAAAATAATAAAACAAAAATTTAACCTATGGGTATTAAGCAAAGTCTAAAGAATTCAATGTCATGCTATCACTGAAAACGGCAACATAATACGAACAACCTATTCAGTCGCCTCCATAGGTAACTTAATAGTTGCGTTGAGTTACGATAGGTCTCAGATCGCATGGTGTGAAGACACTCGTACAAGTACAAGCAAGCTACCAACAATGCTACCGGACACCATCGGTAGATGTAAAATGAGTATGCAGAATTTCATACATGTTACAAGTTTTAGACAACCTATTGCAGGCTACTTGAATGAGCAATCATCTATGATACGCTAAAAAAATCGAGCAAAAACACAGCAATAACGACATTCCAAAATAAAAATACTGAAACAAAGTATAAGTGAATGAACTGCATGACGCGCGAGACTTACTCGTCGTCTGGCGTGAGGGCGGCGGGCTCCAGCGTGAATTGCGGGTCGAAATTGTCGACGTCCAGATCGTCTTCTAACACAGGTGCGAACGGCGGCTCTACTAACCGCTCTTGAAGCTAGAAAACAAGTAACAGAGACATAGAACTCAGTAGAGTTGGTCACGACAACGGTATAGTTCAAAATTTCCCGTCTTCTTACTCAGGGGCTCTATCTACTAACCACTCTTGAAGCTAGAAAACAAGTAATAGACACATAGAACCCAGTAGAGTTGGTTACGACAACGGTATAGTTCAAAATTTCCCGTCTTCTTACTCAGGGGCTCTGCTAGCAGGTCTTGAAGCTAGAAAACAAACATCTGGAACATAAAAATCAGTACAGTTTGTCCCGACCATTCATTTATACAATCCGATCGGGGGAACTAGTCCGTTTGCCTGTAAAGGCACACATAATCATATCTGTGAACGTTAGGACGTAGAACGCTGGTGAATGGAAGTCGCCTCATAAAACGTTTCTTAGGCCTAAAAACAGAAACTGTGTCATTTTTTTCAGTCCCACCGAAGCGACGTAATGAAAGCAATTGTCAGGTACAAGAAATGTATTAGAAACAAATTAAGCCACTCATCATTTAATGTCCCTTTGAAATGAAAATCTGAAACAGAGGTAGTAAGGGTAGCGCCAAACGCAAAAGAAAGAAGAACACTCGATGTACGAAGATATGGGTCTCCTCTCAAATAACGTCTCTTTTGAACCTGCAAACAGATTGGCATACAATAGCTTGGTAAATATGGAGACAAGACGTCCGCTTAAATAAAAATGAAATTAGGTACAAAATAAGTGCGTTAATACAACTTCAATTATTTGAGATTCATATTTCATCATACATTCTTCACACATTCATTAACTTGAGGCACAAGCATTGCAACAATATACAAGACGTGGACGGATACAGCTGCCCCCCCCCCCCAAATTTAGTAAATCTATTGTGAGTTAATTTATTACCTACGCTCTAATTTAATCGATACTACATCACATGTTTGTTCTATTTTTCTATTTTGATCCACAACAACACCCTCCCCCAAAGATGGGCTGGATCCGTCCCTGATCCAAGATTATACAGGTATATGTCGGTGCTAAAGAAGTAAAAGAATTATGAAAAAAAAGAAAACAAACTTATTCCAGGGCATCGTGCCTTAAAGTTTTTCTCCGAAGCGAAGGAAGGAACTGTGAACTGAAATTTAGCGGAAGCTGATACAATATCAGGTAGAAAATTGAGGAAAACATAAAAAAAAGTTTTAAAAGTAACAACGAGACAAAAACATTTTGATTGGAAAGAAATAAAAAATTTGATATTGTGAATATGAAGAAGTAGTATAGACAATGATATACGGCAAGATCGGAATGGTGCAACGAAAATACGACGAATTTCAACTTAAATGATGTTTGTCAGTTTCTAGAATTTTACTTCCTGTCCTCCTATTGGATGAAAATATAAAAAATTGCCTCTCTCTTCCCGTTGACTCAATTATGATTGATTGGAGTCTAAGAAAAAGTCATCATCATTTCCTATTTCTTACATTCCAACACTGGACAAGACTTTCTCGGCTCATTAATCATTACAGCTGTTTGAAGCGAAAACTTTTATGGCACGTTTTATACATTGTAATACGCAACCTTTCGTGTAACGAAACGCAGCGCATCGGGATTGTCGGGAGTCAACTTAGTGTTGCGGTTGTCTGCTAGGTGTCTCTAGTTGTCCGGAGACTTCATGGCTTGCCTTCAGGTATCGGTGCAGAGTGAGCTAGCTAATAGAACAGATTTAGAAACCTTTCTATTCCATGTAGAACAATAAAAATCTATTTTCATCAATACTTTAACTCAACGTAACGAACAAAACTTATTTTTCTATTAACTTTTTTCTAACATATACACTTTTATATACGTAACACATACCTGCACACCGTCAGAACAAATCAGAGTTAAACTCATACATTGAATCGGCCCTAGCACGTGGAAACACAGTTGGGCTGATTATAATTCCTTGTAAAGTATTAAATGTAATATAACTTAATTTAATTTAGCGTATTTAAATGTAATTATAATTTTATAATTTCATGTATATATACTTGTCTTGTAGCAAAAATTGGAATAAATATATTTTTGATTTTGATATTTTTTTATAGAGTTGTATACAATCTGTTTTCTTCATTAAAATATACGATTTTGTTGTGAAGATGCCTAAGAATAACAAGAACGTGATGTGAGAGAAAAATTGCGCCTAAAGTGACTGTTCAGAATGTAAAATAAGGTGATTGATGAATAAAATTATAATGTTTCCCTGTAAATTGTAATACAAAACGTCAAATCATAGAAATCTTCTGAAGTAGACTCTGTGGCTTTGCAATTTGCATCAACCAATCACCAAGCCCTATCCCTTCAATGGAAAAAACGTCGGCAAATCGCGACTGCGAGAGTGCGAGAATCGTCCGTGTGTACTGGGCCTAGTGTTTAAATGCCCTACATGTGTGTCAGCGTTGAACAGTACTATTTAAAAAAATAAAAAAATCAGGGAAGTCCTAAAGACGTAGAGATAGAAGTAAAACTTTTGTATGACAGGGAAACATACATCAAAATTACCAATCACTTTTGAATAGCAACAACGAGAAAGAAAGAAAGCGAGAATTTTCCGATACCCGAATGCAAGCGAGACTAGACAGAGACACCTAGCGGACAACTCGAACACTAGGTTGCCTTCCGACAAAAAACTAAAAAGTTGTGCGACTACTTTTTGCCACATTTCATATTAACTGAAAAAATGAAAAAGATAATTGAGAAATATGAACAAACCACACTACAACCAATTTTGAAATACCGTTAAAATATTTTCGTAAGATATCGTATTTTACTACTAGAAATTTGCCGTTTTTCCTTTAAATTTTTCTATACCTATATAAGAACTTAAGTAATTTTTTGCAGTGCGTTTACAATGGTCGTTTTACGCAAATGCCTACTACATATTTCAAATCATTTGAACGCAAAATGCCTAGTCTACTACTTCGTCATATCGCCAGAAAACCTTTAATATTAATTACAATTAAATTTACTGTTAATGTTCATAAGAGATGGTGTTTATTACATAACCTCATTTTTGCAGAATAAAATTGCATATGTTCAGTTTTGCAGGAAATGTTTCGGAGAAATACCATTGCATTCCTTCTACTGCTGGAACTCTTCTTTGGAGAAAACACAAAGCTAATTGGCAGTAAATAATTTCCTTTTTTATAGCTAGGCTATTGACGAGCCGAAACAGAACAATAAATGAAGTTCCATTTTTTCATATTTATAATATAAATATAGCTTAGAAAAGCGCAAAGAAACACCTAAATACATTTAGATTGACAATAAAATTGCCTTCAAAATTGTTTAGGAGCTATAATATCGAACTATAAGTAGGTGACAATCAGAGTTTACGAAGGCTATGCATATTATTTGTTCATAAATTATAATTTAACGGGTGTCGAAACTTCGAAACTAATATTTCAATTGTTTTTCAAAACATTTACCATAAGTTATGCTAAAAGCTACCTAGTTTGCCACTGTCCTATGGGCCGACACCGTGGCCTATGACTGTGTCCAACCTTACTACTACTATCTAGTTTGTCAATTTTGGATACTATAATAGACGCAACTCGAAGAAAAGGCCAGTTGCATAATTCAATTTTTGCAGGATTTATACCATACCATGGCATTTTGCATGCTTACACCATACAATATAAGTCAATGCATCTAACCAATTACCCTACAGTACGTGCCGAAGGCCGCAGTATTGGCAATAATTGATGAATTCTTCACGAGCCAGTGCAGGGCTAAAATGTTAAACGAATATAAATTTACCGCGCACACCTCATTGCCATAGGGAATGTTTGGAAAATTAAATTTTTGAAGTCAATGCAAATTATATATTGTTACGAACGGTAGAATAACTGTATTTTTATGGCAACCGACCTGGGCATTTGAAAACTTCTACCAGAAACCATGTTGATTATGGGCCCAATGTATTTTTTTTTGCCCATTATAATAGGTAGATCAGTACAGCTCTTTGGGAGATCAATGGAACCGTAGGGCCTCTGAATAATTCCTGATGGAAAATATTGGCATCAATAGTTATTTTCTAAAGCCAAAACTAACAAATTCAAATAACACTTTGTTGCAGATGGTTGCAGATTTGAATTACAAAACTGCTTTGTAGGCAGTTACATGAGGTAAACTAAAAGAGCCGAAATTGACAAGGACGGGCATTTATTTGTATTTTTGATGAAATTAATTAATTTCTCGTTCCACAGCCCCAAATGTTTATTAACTTGAGACACCCCAAGGGCAGTGTCATGGAATCTTCACCTCAGAGAGAGGGGGAGCTGACGGACTAGGTGGGCCTCCTGATTATACTATAGTAGATTCCGAGCGATTATAGGAATAAAGTAAAGTGACAATTCATTCGGAGGTGACTCGACAAGCTCTTAAACTGACTGGTAGTCCCAGCGCGTTTTTATGTCCCACCATGTTTCCCTGCCAACGCTGTGCACACTACCAAGTTTGCTGCAGTTTGAAAATTCATGAGAAATTTAAGCTTTTTCAAAAAACAGTCTATATTTTCCCGACTGATGTTACAACTATTCTGTAAAATCACTTTATCAGTTTTTTTTAGAATTAACAATATTTCAGATGAGAAAATGTACATATCTTTGAAAGCTTGAATTTTTTATGACCACTTTCATAACAGAGTCTTTATGAGTTGTGGAATGGGAAATTAATTATTTTCGTAACAAATCCTATTCTATTTCTAGTTTTAAAAATATCTCCTAGGTACAAATTGCCATGATGATCACCAATTTTCGCTAGAAGAGGCATATAAAGAAGAAGCACTGCTTTCTATGTATATTTAGTAGGAACATTGTTAATTTCTTAGTGGGTTTGTAGCCGGCCGCCTTACCAAGTTGAATCCAGCGGACCAGAGCAGGTTCAAAGATGCAAATAACTTGGTCGTGTGCACAGTGCCGGTAGGGAAACATGGTAGGACTTGTCCTGGTCACCTCCGAACTAATCGTGTGGCTTAACTGTGTTTCCCAAGTGGTTCGGAATCCACTATAATCAGGAGGTCCACTGTCCTATGGGCCCACACCGTGGCCTGGGACTGTGTCCATGTCCAACCATACTACTACTAGTGGGTTTGTTGTATAATTAATTTCATTTTGTATTGTATGATAAATATATTTCTTTCTTTCTTCTCAATAATAACCATAAAAACATCATACATATTATGAAAGGCCCACAGTATGTACAGTACAGTACAACTTCTAATTTAAACTGAAGGTTCAGGCAACCTTTCATGCAACCCCACTTGAATCTCAAATAATGAGCTCTATATACATGACAATACGTACCGGTTCCCATTCGATGCTTTTGAAAAAAGGATGATTGGCAATATCGTAAAATCCTGTTTCTCTATGACAACCTAACCGATCAGCCGGGTTCTTGTTGAGGAAGCCCTTTAATACGGAAGCTGCCTTCACAGATAATGACCGAGGAATTCGGATCGTCTTCTCTAGGATCACCTAAGGACATAAATAAATGGCTAATGTATCATCACAACACCGTACGCAGTAAACATCAAATAAAAAACAATAGCACCTTCATGAGTGAAAACTTGCAGAAGTTTGTCAGAGTGATATTGGCAAAAATTGTGAAAATAACTGTCTCCTCAATATCATAGAACTGTAGTATAAATATACAGTGTATATAAAAAATGTGATATCCACATTGGCATGAAGTATACGCCAATGGCAGTGCTACGCCTCTGGATGGCTTCGGGCCTAGCGTGTTGGTCCTGCTGGGCTGCTGACGACCACTGACAATGAGAGCCGAGATGGTAGCATTGTATAGCGGGAGCCGGAAGCAAGGGGACGACACAAGGCACGGAGTGACGGACAGTATCCAGAGGGCGTAGATTAGGCCAGCGCCTGCCGTTTCAAATAAATCCACGTAGAATACTCTGGTCTTGTTCGTTAGGGTAAATCCCATATTTATTGTTATATAGCATATTTAGGTGTTATATGGTACCTCAGATTCACCCTGACCTCTGAGTCTGAGGAATCATACGACAGAATTCAATTAAGTTTTCAAACGTCCCTGCATAAGGACAAATATTGTATATTTGACAGATGATGTAACTGCAAAGGCTTTCACGGCCGGAGTCAAATGAGTCATTGCCAATGCCATTTCCTCATATTAAGAACGGGTCCCACCATCACATGGAAAGTATCAGTAAGGAATATTGGACAGCACCACCATCTACTGATGCATGCCATTAAGTATTCCTTACCGAGACTTTTTATGCGATGATGAGACCCACCCTTAATGTAAGCCTTGAAATCGATTCAAACCTGAAATAGGTAGTCTTCCGTGTTCTGGTCAGGAATGTCGGAAGCGCCAGCTATATCGAACGGACTTCGTCCAGCGAGCATTTCGTATAATAGAACGCCTAGAGCCCACCAATCAACACTGAAAGCAAAGTACAGGTGGCAACAATCAAATGGAATTACTCTGCAAATAATATTAAGAGGGCAATGTCAATTAAAGACAGTCCAGAAATCATCTAACTAAAAAAGACATGCCTTCTTTGCCCGATTAAATCTAGCAGCTTTGGCCGCCATTTTGTAACATTGTACCCACCACCATCAGTAGGACGAAGTTTCCTGCATACCCTCTCTATATTCTTCACCATCAGTTGAAACAAAATTAAAGTGAAGTAAAGCACTTGGATTTACCCCAATCAAAAGGTAAAAAAAAATTTGTGCTATTCAATAGATCACGTTTATAATTTCATCTGCAGAAATTCATTATGTAGAGGTCATATGGTAGACCAAGACTAAGATGGAGAGACCAAGTGCTCGAGGATGTGCATGCCACCGGCACCCGCGATTGGAAGCGAGCGGCGGAAGATCGTCCGAGGTGGCGTGGTGTACACAAGTCCCCCCGGGCTGGACGTGCCAACCTAAGTCAAGTAAGTCAGAGGTCATTTTGAGGAAAATCGTCGGCCTTAGGCGGGTATTCCATATACGTACAACGTCAATGAAAATTATGAAATTGAACGTGGTAGCAGAATGTTTAGTATGTCTTTAATGTCTGCTACCACCTTCAATTTCATAATTTTCATTGACGTTGTACGTATGTGGAATGGGCGCCTTAGGAAGATGCAGCACGTTATTATTATAGCTGTCCTTTTAATGGAAATAATAATGTTTATTGTATCGTATTATGTTTTCGACGCGCTTGTCATTGAAACAAATGGGTAGTTTAGAAGCCGAAGAGTCAACTTAGGAAGATTTTTGACGTTCAAGCGAGTTTTGGGCGTGTCGAGGGGATAGGGGAAAGTCGGCTTCACGGCAGACTCAGAAATCTTCTGAAGTTAACTCTGGTTCTCGAACTACTCATTTAGTCACGAAAATCGTCCGTGACTCGAGCGTGCGAAATCTTCCGTGTGTACCAGGTCTTAACGTTATCATCTCGGAAATGGCGGCTTACCTAAATCCATAGTCTTCGCCTCTAAGAATTTCAGGTGCTATGTAATTGGGTGTACCGCAGAACGTGGACGTGGTATCACCGGACCGGATGCCCTCCTTACACATGCCGTAGTCAGTGAGCTTAATGTGACCTTCGTGGTCCAATAAAACATTGTCCAACTTCAAATCACGATATATTATACCTGAAATCAACGGAACAACAAATTAATTGAGAAGCCACCAATTTTGGAGCTGAAATCAATTATGATAGACTGGCTTCGGGAAGGTTATAAACTGGAACTTTGTAGTCTAGTAGGCATAATCTAACACAGCAACGAAGACACGAAGACTGCATACGGAAAAAATATGCTTTTCTTAATTGTTGCAGCCATTTTATCTCGAAACTATGCCTATAGTTTGGTATTAAGAGTAAATCGGAGTAACCCCACTACGCGTTTGATTTGTATTACAAAATAACGACCTTAGAGCCGTCAAAAATAGCCGTTAAATTAGCAGAAATGCTCCTCTATATTGCGATATATGACATGTGACATTAGCATCAATCGGCCCCAGTTCCCGAACCCCTTTCTCGGGACTACCACACCAATCCTTTTTTATAAAAATCAAATTCAATAATTGTGACCAAACTGTGTTGGAAAGAGGTACATTTCATGCATCATGTCTTCTGTTCGTCCTGATATTTTTGATAACTCTGATAACTTGTTTGATATATCATGACATATTTGTTTTTTACATGTATAAGGCTTCCCCCTCCCCTCAGATTTTGTCTAAAGATGTTTGAACCCTTTCGAACTTGGTTCTTTTTACTACCCACTAATACAGTACACAAACAGTATAAAACTATTAAGTAGGTAGCTTTCACGACCATACGTGAGCAATAGTTTGAATTCCATTTAGATATCCTCAACTAATTGTAAATATTCAATTTTCCACATGTTACAACAAATAATAACCTAATGGTACATAACTACAATAAAAATCTCAAAATAATGGACCACTAAACCACGCACGGGAAACCCTCTGGAGATTGATTTTCAATGTTTATTCGTACTGCAATACAATACCCTTTATTGGCAATTCCCAAACTAGTTACAAGAAAAACCATTTTACCACACCTCCTGTCAATAAAGATAAGCAGAGGAATGTATGGATGTATTTGATTTTAGAACTTTTTCCATTTGAATTCTTTCCCCCAATGTTCTTCAGATATACTACCTGCCTACTCGTAATGTTATGGCTGTTCTAGTTGCGGGAAAAAAACAGCCCTGGTTTCTCTTCGTGTCTCTCAGAACTCAGAACTAGCATAAGAGAAAAAGCTAATAAATTTTACCGTTGTCAGTGGCCATTCATAGGTTACCATATTCCGAAAACAGTATAAGGGGATTTACAATGCAATACTTATTTAGATTTTGGAGCATGTTATTTTATTATATACTAAATTGTGTACCCTACCTATTGTATTGGGTATCGTAGTAGAGTAGTGGTACGGACCCTGACCTTCACACGAAAAGTAGTAGGGTCAAGTCCCACACCTGCTACATTTCCTGGCCAAGCTGCGGAGGGTATGTAAAGCTGGCGGCCACAGTTCTTTCTAGTTCAGTGTAAGAGAGTGCAATACAGCCCTAACTCCGATTGGTTGGCTTAGTGCCCTTAGTAGGTAATAAAACAAAATGCCATTATTTATTTATTAAATGGTTTGGCCCATATTTTCTGTTGAAATACGCGGATTTAAAATGTCTGGATCTTGTGACCTCATTAATATGATTTTTATCTGTGGAGCCTCTCCTCAAACAAACATGGCTTCTATCCATCGGATTTGCTTTCAAACTATCTCCCATTTCAATGTGAAAGAGCAAAACTAGGGCACGGAAACACGCAGACAAATAACTGAATTTCGAAATGAAAGGAGAGACACTGTTTTCATAAATCAATAGTGACTGCATTTCAATGAGGTCAAATTTGTTGAAAATTGCTCTGCTAAATTTGAAATTGAATTAAATTAAATTTCAGTTGTCCTACAGTTTGCGTTTCAGAATTCAGAAACATTTATTCAATCAAAAAAAGAAAAGAAAAAAAGAAATAGTTAATTAGACTGCTATGTAAATTGAATTCATATTGCATTGTATAAAAACGAATTGGACAGACTTTATTAAATTTCCCTATCAAACATAGTTGAACAGTACAAAATACGACACCTTTGTCAAAGAGCGATTTTGCCAATGGAGCCACAAGAATTTAATTAATTAGCTCTTACGCCTTGTTGTTTTCAAAACGACTTCGTTTATACTTGACAAGGTGTCAGCCAAAACTACCTCCGAGTTAGTTTTACCATTTTCTAACCTTTCTGTTCGTCCTACGCCTATATACTAGAGTTAGCCCAGTCCCAGTCTTATTTCAACGGGGGCAGGGCGCACCTTTGTCATGGAGGAAATTTAAAGCGAGACTAATTTCAGCAGCGTAGAAGCGGGCGTGCTCCTCGGGAAGACGTCGCTGCCGCTGCATGTGGAACATGAGGTCGCCACCTCGGACGAACTCTATCACGAAGAATAGCCGGCTGGCCGTCTGGAAGCACGAGTGCAGCCCCACGAGGAACGGGTGGTTCGACGCCGTCTCGAACACGTGCTTCTCCGTCTGAACCCAGTCTATGTCCTGCAACGCCACACAAAAACATTTAAGTTAAGCCTGAGCCATGTGTATGCAATGGCTGCGGTCATTATTTAGACCGTAAACTGTAATTATTGAAGCCCTTAGTGGCCAAATGGTAAACTGTTTTACAGATCCCTGGGCAACCTCGTCTTCCAATGCACTCCCGGCAGCGGTTTGCCAAGCAACACAAGCTCATGCACACAGTACACGCAAATGAAACGGGCAAATGCAAACTATTTTAAGGCGGTCCCTGGGCAGCCTCGTTGTCCAGTGCGCTCCTGACAGCAGCTTGCCATTACACACTAACACACATAATTCACATTACACACAATACACCACAAACAACTTGGTGGGCGTTGGTAAAAGTAAGCACAAATTTGTAGTCGCCCACTCTAGTGATTTTACTACTTTTTTTACTATCTATAACTGAATCGTGATGATCGAATTGTTGGTTGTAGGTTAACTTGGCAGTTTTGAAAAACACAAATCATGCGGGATTTCTGTTTCTGTGTTTAACTTATGGAATCCATTGGCGCCAATGCAGCGGTCTTGAAGATTTTTTTTATGGACTTTCTTTATGCCTTAAATGCGTCGAAGTAAATATTTATTTTATGGTTTGAAGTGCTATACGCCAAGAACTTCACAAACGTACAGTATTGGGGTATCCAAAAATATTTGATACCACCTAAACATAGTTTGAATCATAGGGGCACCAGGTGGATAGCGAATACCACTCTCAAAAGAACATTTTTTAACAATTTCTTTGCTTGTAATGCTAAAGCCATGTAAAATACCCAGTTTTATGAGCTTCCAAAATGGCAAAAAGCATCTCATTTCCTGTCCGTAACAATAATAAAAAGTCAATAAAAAATTACGTAGTTGCCTAGCATCCACTGTACGTTAATCGTTTGTGGAAATTTATACGTCACACTTAATTGTTAAGTCATCCACGTATACGTTAATCTCCATTATTTAGGCTTGTGGCTCACCTCGTCGTCTGTGACAAGCGCTTTCTTAATAACCTTCATAGCGTAGATCCTACGTGTTTTCTTGAGCTCGACCATGAGCACCTTGGCGTAGCTGCCACGGCCTATCACACGAATCAGTTCGAAATCGTTCAGCGAATACTGCCGTTGAGAGCCAGGCTCCAAATCATCATCTGAAAAATACGCAATTTCGTAAGTCACATCATATTCTGTAATAAGCTCAGCACTTCCTCCGGTTCAGTCCTTCTTTGAGTGTTAGAACGATGGGACATTCCTCCTTAAATTTCTGGTGGTACCAGCCAGTCTTTCGCGACCACTCCGACTGCTGAAAATATCTTTGGCGGAAGCGAATATCCTATATCCCTTATATGTTGTGGATCTTTAGTCCCGACGCCATCCTCAATTTCATCTCTGCAACGCTGCCAACAATGCCAACGTAGACGCAGAACTTGCGCGCACTTGCTGCGCATGTAATTTCCTGTCAACTCAGCCTGTTGAATTCTTAATTTGCAGATGCTTACCTTTTTTCTATGTTGCAACCCTACAACCTGGAAACATTACCTTTGACATTTCCTTCTAAGTTTGCCCGCTATCGGCAATACTTAGCTTATGGTTAGGCGCCATCTATTCTATTTTGTTATCATTGAACACCATAGAGAGGTACTGACGTCATTTGGTTTGGTCCCTTATCAAGACTCGCATCCCAAGAATAGCTCAGCGAGAACCACCCACTTCGACTGGGAAACGAATTTTTGCCGCTTCATTGCATGCGCTGTGAATGGCAATCCGGCTAGCCTGACGATGTACTTACTTTTGGCAGAATCATCAACAGGGACGGACTCGTTGGTGGCGTCAGCATCGTGGAGGTCGGTGGGGGTGACGAGTCCCGCGGGCAGCTCCCCGTTGGCGTCGTCCCGCATGACCGGCTCCACATGCTCGTTGCTGCACGGCTTCTGCACCAGCTTGTGGCACTTCTTGTGCACCAGCAGCTTGCACTGGATGCACTTGAAGCCCTGACGACCCAGCCCCCAGATTCGATCTTTACAGAAGGCACAAAATGCTCGCTGTAACAAAACAAAACCGTTAGGTACTCATTCAATATTTACGGCAGACTCCGACCATAGTTTTGGGGGCGATCTATTAGAAGGTTCCAGCTGACGACGTAGGTCATGGGACCCTTGGAATCACATCGAACTCAATGAAGTACCGGCAGACGCTAGGTCTTCCATGTCCTAGTTTGGCCATTTGGGCGCTGAAGATACCATGACCAGCTGTCCCATGTGTAAGATCCATTCGAAATCCGTCATTATTCTATGGTGTTTGGTTGTTCGTAATGGGTAAAGCACACTATCAGAGGCGGATCCAGGAAGTTCATCAGCGGGATAGCTGGGGCAGCTCACCATAAACTGAACTACAGGTACCTACTACAAAGTATTTCAATTTATTTAGCCCCAGGAACTGTGAACTATGGCGGCCCACAAATAGATCAATTCTTGACACTGTTGTGGGAGTGTTAGGTCGGGCTTTGGCTAAGTATTAAGACTAAAAAGAGTAGCGATATGAAGGAAAAGTATTGAACGTACTGAGGCTTCAGGAAAATGATAAAAAGTTTCGGCTATTCAGTGAAATTACAACAACATCTCAAGGACCGCAAGCAGGGGATAAGAGAAATGAGAACCCTAATACGATAAAAAGGAAAGGAAGTAAAATAAATGTGAAGGTAAAGGCTTTCAGGTTTAATACAAAAGAATGGACTTTGACGTTGAGGTTAATAAGCCCACGGCGGTGGTGCTGCAACAGACCATTCCCCGGTCCAACCTTTTTTCATTTAAATGAAATATTGGAGTTATGCAAAAGCGAACCATCAAATAAAATTTTTTCGCATTTATTATTGTTTCTAAAGGTAGTTCAGAAGGGTCAATTCGAAATTTGGCAAGGGCAGACACAATACAACCAAGCCTTTGAATAATTAATACAGTACTAGCATAATCTAACTTACAGCATGTTCACATTGCTTTCGTGTATACATGGGTCCTGTGGGATATAAAATAAAAATTTAACTTATAATTAATAAGTAATAAATAATGACTTCTTGTACCATCACTAAGCCAACCTAGTGGAGACGGAGTTAGGGCAATAAAGCCCTCTCTTACACTCAACTAGGAAGGCCCGGGACCATCTGCTTTACACGCCCTCCGAAGCATGGCAAGAAAATATGGGACGAGAACCAACAACCTTTCGAGTAAAATGCAGAGTCCGTACTACTCTACACGTCCTGCATGAGTAGGGCTTAGTGATAGTTCTTGCTGTAGGCGGTTTGGCAAACTGCTAAGGCGCCCATTCCACCGACCGGCTAGGGCTATTTACATATACGGTGACGTGGTAGCAGACATTCATGACTTAGGTGGCGTTTCCACCGACCTCGCATTGCAGAATGCAAATGACATTGACGGAAATTAGAATTTTTCTTTTTATAGAAATCTATTAAAATGTTTGTACTTAACATATCCCATGACGCCATTTTTTAATTTTAGTTTGTTTGTTTGTGAATTTACTGTATGATCATTGATCAATTTTAACTATAGCATAGAGGAAAAAAACATTTCCGTCAATTCTGCAATGCGAGGTCGGTGGAAACCCCGACTAAGCCTTGAATGTCACCGTTTGTGTAAATAGCCCTAGCCGGTCGGTGGAATCGGCGCCTTAGGGCACTCGGCAAGGGGCTACCCAGGGACTGTCAAGAACAGTGTACCAATGGTTTGAGGTTATGGATGGCGTCATGACTACCTCCAGACCCCCTGCACAGAGAGGGCCTCCTAGAATCTTCCAACTGCCTTCTCTGTAACGAGGCTGAGGGAACGGCTGACAACTTGTCCATCTATAGAGGGCTCTGGGCAATGATGACGACTCCTTGCAACAATAAAACTGAAAACTCTACTGGGCGACACGGAGTCTAATGACAGAAATATCACGGGCGGGCGTTGCGTTGGATGAGTAAGAGTAAGTAAGGTCAAACACGCCATTTCTTTTCGTGGGGTCCGCTTAGTTCTGTACTCGTTGTGCTCTATGTGGTATATGGTACATTTTGTATTCATTGTAGCACTGTAGCCTTTTAAAGTCTGTGCCCCAACCCCCACGTTGTTTATTGGGGATTTTCCCCATTTAAAAATCATTGTAATGGCAAAATTGCAAAGAAAAAACGAACTTCCCAAAGTTCTTGAGTTTTCTGAATCGGGGGGACGTTGAATCTTCTTTACTAACTGCATACCATTGAGGGTTTATTTAGCTTGTTAAACCGGCGGAAAGGGTAACTAGGCGTATTTAAAAACCTACCCTTCTATTTTTGACAATAAAAAAAGCTTCTTGCATGTTTGAGTAGCGTCACAAGGGTTCATGAACCTCATCATTTCAATAAATTGACAAGATAAGCGTTACCCAAAATAAGAAGACAAAAAGGTGCTCACACATATTGCGTTATGCTTTCTTCTTCTTCTTCTCGTGCCCCTTCAACGTTGAAGATTGGCGATCATTTGAGCGATTTTTCGCTCATGATGATTGTACAAGGGATGCCCCGAAGGACCTTTAATGCAGTGGTTTCCCGTTGCCTTCTACATCCTTATGCCGTTGACTCCTCTGTTGAATTCTTCCGCCTTTAGGGAGCTTTTTCTCTCCCATGGACAAAAGGGTGCCCATGCCTTAGCTCCAAGGAGCTAGGTGGGGGATCTTTAACCGGACCCCACTCGGTACTGCTTGGTCGGGGACTGCTTATTCATCTTATTCGCAGCTAACCATCATATCTGATGGCCGTTCACTATCCGCCACCTGTGACCCCACTAGTAGCCTGCAGTTCAGCCCTGCTTTACTTATGCCCAATATCCCTAGCTCACTTTTAAGTACCTACCTGACAGAAAATTCGAGTACATGTAGATCCGGACTAAATGACTGAATTAAATGATAAATTAAAATTGCAATGTCATCATGACTGCCCCACTTCGACAATTTCGCATAGGTTCTCAGTAATACTACACCGTACCTCAGGATTTGCTCAAATATCCCTTTGGAGAAAAAAACACAGAAAAACGTATTTCTTGCCATTGCAGGTACTGAGCATTATCTTGAATCTTGATCACAGAGTTGAAGCCATCGGCATATCAATAATGCAAACGGTTCAATAGTCCCACGGAAAATTCAAAAGAAAGACATTGCACGCACCAATGATTGCCATGGTTGTCTCCTGATTTTGGCAACGAACATCGAATTAGTTTTGCTTCAAAAAACCCCATAAAATATAACGTCATTCGCAACCTTGATTTGGACGACAAATAAAGATTTTTTCTAAAAGTAAAACGTAGTTGTTTGAAATGCCGGACTATTCTACTTGTAGAACTACGAATGTATCATACTAGAGCTGCTTTATTTTACAATTAAATTTAAATCTCTTTGGTCCCAAAAATGTAAGAATATTAAGAACTGTAACACTACAATAATTTAACGTACTAATTTTAATTTATTAAAACAAGGAAAATAAATATGATACCGAAAACTATAACATTCACTGATCCCTTCCTGTACGATTTAATCAATTAAATAAATAAAATATGCGGACCTACCATGGCGTTTAACAATAACTTAACCTACCTGCAGCCTGATCGGGGCGTTTATAATACCGGTAGTTATTTAATCCACAGGTAAACAAGATAATTTTATAATGGAAAGTGCTATTCAAAATTTGTTTGTTTACAGTTATAATCCTAGGGTATTTATTTAACCCCGGTATTATAAACGCCTCGATCAGACTGCTGGGATTAATATGTAAACAACAATTTTTTAATGCTAACTTCTGCTCTAAAAGTGTTCTGTTTATATTTTTAACTTCAGGTTCAGTTATTTTAAAACGGCAGCAAAAGCGCAAGAGGATAAATTACCACGAATTATCCCTGGGAGTTAGTGCTAACTAAATTTAAACCCATGATAACTTGCCAACGCAACTGATTGGAGTTCATAGTTACTCACCATGAGTGGACTTTCAACTTGAAAGGACAGGACATGAAAATTAGGAAGGCCAAGGTTAGTAGCTACTGAATGTAAAACGTCAAAACACTATTAAAAATTTTATACTCCGCCGTCGTATAATGGGTAAGAACATCAGAGAAAATTAATTCCTCGAAGTAATGAAAACAGAAATAGGAGCAAGCCCCGCGGAAAGCACAATCATTAAAATTTCCATAACCAGGCAACATCATAAAAATGAGCTGTACCATAAAAAAAGACAATTCAGCATAAACCTAACCCGAAGATGGGACCAATAGGGAAAGTAATTGCTTTTCTTTTTACCTCATGAATATGAAAACCCACTTAGAGAAAAAGGCGCGGATAAGAAAATAAAATTGAGGGACAGAGAAAAAGGCATTGGTGGAAATAGGGGAAGTGTCAATAAAAGGTACTTGGAAAGGACAACAATCCCTCTCAAAGACAAGCTGACTGGCATGGAGGTAGAAGGCGTCTCATCAGCGACTGCCAGAAGGAATGCGGTCACAAGGTAAACACTGAGGATACGGGTGGACGTCTCTATTATAATAGGGGCAGTAATACACAAATCTCTGTCTATGGCGAAGCATTCAAATGGACCTCTTTCGTATAGAAATCAATAGAGAAATTAAGTTTGGGCTCACAATCTCATTGGTTGGGAGCAAGCATTTTCTTATACGAAAGAGGTCTAATGTGTTTATACAGGCTACAACAGAGTATTTACAGTTGACATAAGGCGTCATTTATAACGTGGTGATAGAGAATGTAGGTATCGTTTTTGTGTATACACTTGATTTATATTTACAAGGAGTAAGGGTTTTTTATAGCTTCCAAAAGAAATAAAAGCCCCATACCAATTTAATAAAAACTATTGATATTTTAACAGTGGGCTTGTTTTTACCACTGAAATATTTTATTTCTCAATGATGATTCAGGACTTATCCACTTTTTTTGCCGGCCGCCATACCAAGTTGAATCCAGCGGACCAGAGCAGGTTCATAGCTGCAGATAACTGGGTCGTGTGCACAGTGCCGGTAGGGAAACATGGTAGGACTTGTCCTGGTCACCTCCGAACTAATCGTGTGACTTCACTGTGTTTCCCAAGTGGTTCGGAATCCACTATAATCAGGAGATCCACTGTCCTATGGGCTGGCATAGGACAGTCAAGTCGGAGTCGCTCTATGGGCCCAAATATGAGGCCTAAGTCGTTAATAACCCGACGAACACTATCCTCATTTTTTAGAGTTTCCAATGATAAAACTGACTATCATATCATCAACAATAGCTTATCAGCGAGCCTACTATGCCGTTTGGAATTAGCTTTTTTTTTTTTTTTTTTTTTTTTTATAAATTGGGGTACAGGTGTTACCTGTGTGCACTTAAGCCTATTGGCCTATTGTGCCCCCTACAACAAAGTATCTACATCACTTCTACATCACTTTCTCGAGGCCTATCTCCCTCACGAGAGCCAGGATCTTGAGGGGATTCAGAAGTGGTAGGTCTTTTACATGTAACTGCAAGCTTTCCGAGCATGCTGCTCTTCTTCGTGCGATTGCATCGCATCGCATCGCAGGTCCTCCGCACCTTCATTGCAGAATCTGCAAGACTATAGTTGAGAGACTCCAGATATTTAACCCCAGGACCAAAGACGCCAAGGCCTGTTCTTGGTTTGGTACTTTCTAGCCTAGAGCCATCAGTAAACCACTTGATTGTGTGACTATTGAAAATTCCTGCTGATTCGCAGCATTCTTTCATTGTCCCTAATATAGTTTCGAATTCCCTCCTAAAACAGTATTTTGGATGGATTCTATCGCTTGGCATATCCAGGCAGTGGTCAGACGCAGTCAGAGAGGCTGAGTCTCTCTTAATTGCCCTTCCACTCCTAGTAATGCCATTTCTGCTGAAGTTTCCACTGCAACATGGAGGGGTGGGAAGTCCAGTACTATCTCCATTGCTGCAGTGGGACAGGATTACATAGCCCCTGTAAAGCATCATGTTAGAGAATACGGGCTTCTGAATGTAGCCATAATTTGGATTATTCAGAGAAAAATTCTCATGTGGTTTGATTTTGCCATGTCCATGAAGCCATGACCAATGGTATGGTTACAGCAGGAAAAGACAGGCGGGTTGGAATTAGCTTATTCTTGGGGTTAAAAAAGTAAGCAAAACAATTTTGAATAGCACTTCCCATTATAAAATAATCTTGTTTACAATTTTAATCTGAGGATAGGATTAAAAACAATCGCTATAGCCCGATCATGGCGATTTTAATACCGGGGTTAACATAATACCATGTCACGTGATGGTATTAATTCAATTATTTAAAATAAATGAACAGCAAATTTCAGAATTTTTTAATTTTTGATGTCGGTAACCGTCGCTAGAGTGCTAAGCGTGGAAAATTCAAATTGTGTCTATTTAAACAACTCTGAAAATTTCTGTTCATTTATTTTAAACAATTGAATTAATACCATCACGTGACATGGTATTATATTACCCCGGTATTAAAATCGCCATGATCGTTCGAATTCAGGAAACCAGGCTTTCAACAACTCTTTCTAATAAACAACTGAAATTAGTACGAAAAGTAGCGTTCTTTTTTTAAATGATCAGATAAACTACCCACTGGAGAAGGGGGCTTCTGTTGTATTCTTTTTTTCTGTTAATTTAAGAATTACTGCTTTGTCCGAGGCATGTTTGTTCCATGCTTTATTCCCCGAAGAATGAATACAAATAATTATGAACTTAGGATGCTACTACTGTTAATTAATTTCCGAATCCTTTCTACTTAGCACCGTGGCAAATTAACTAATAGCGGGTCATCCCCCCCCCCCCGATTTGCAAGTACGGTAGGTATGACATTTGCAACTTATCAAAATAAGAAACGCCCTACTTCGCATTGAACCAATCGGTCTCGCCTCGCATTCAGTTTTCAGTTTTGCACGAAGAAATTTGACCCGACCGGGACTCGAACTCAGTGCATTCGGTTGGTAGTAGATGATACGATCATAAACTGCCACTAGACCATTAGGGTCAAGCGGTCACATGATTTTTTATTCCAGTGAGCTGTTAGGGAATTTGTTGCCGGGGACTGTTTTACTAGTAGTTAAGGGTGGCCGCATGTACATAAGGATACTCTAGGGGTATTCTTTGAGAGACGGACCGACCTAGTGAATTAATATATAGAAATATTTTGGTTGGTGGAGTCGCGCTGCGGTACTACAGCGCAGGGGCGGTTACAGGAAAAAAACATATGTAATATCGATTAAATCAGAGCGTCATAAATTAACTTGACAATAATATACTAAATTTTGGGGGCAGCTCCCCCCCCCCTCCCCCGTATCTGTCCATGCTACAGCGCACCAATGAAATAAAGATATATTCCGTTTCATTTCTTAATACTCCCCCCAGGAAATCCATCCATGCGAGGCTTGACTAAAATATTTCCCTGTCTCGGCAAGAGTAACAATATCAAATTCTTAGACAAATTGGATACCGGTATAAGAAAATGCAGAGGAGAATACAATAACGCGGAATCGTGCGAGCAAACAGGCATGCTAAGGAGGAAACGAAGTAGTTGAAATTGAAAATCCTTAGCCCTCCGGGGAGCAGCAAGACTGGTGCCGTGGGAACAAGGACAAAATTTGATGACTTAAATATTAACTTGAATGAGTTTGAAAACTCGGTTAATCGAAATTGATGGGAGCCCCGATGTCTTCGCTACAACTACACCACCCAAATATCCAACTCTATAAATGGTTTATGACTTTACTTCATGACGCAGATATTATTATTCATCGCTTTGATTGACATTGCCAAGAAAATGAAGCTGGAATTTCAGGTAATAAATATTTATGTTATGAAAGTATGTAGAGTTGGGGCACTGACTCCGACTTTCACCCAAAGGTTGTTGGTTCGAGTCTAACACTAGCTACATTTCCTGGCCATGCTTCGGAGGGCATGTAAAGCAGGCGGTCCCGGGTCTCCCTAGTTGAGTGTAAGAGAGGGCTTTATAGCCCTAACTCCGCTAGGTTAGAACAAAAAAGTCAATATTTATTTATTTATTTTTTAGGATTAGTTAAATAGAAGTAAACACTATAGGCCTAGTCCAGGTTAGAACCATAAAGATACATTAACTGGAGCGGCGGGAGCCATAATAATGCCTTACGAGGCACCCGTTAACCATAAGCCAACTATCAGAGATAAGTACCAACTCAAAAAATATCGAAGTCTTACACATTGCAGCATAGCAGAACGGATACCTGGACCCGGTCAAAAACTCTGTACTTAGCTTGTGCAGGCTACACTTATCACTGGTTTCCCCGCCAAATTGAGTACTTCTCTTGTGCAGGCTACACTAGCAGCCATATTGATAACGGTCTCCAACCACGGGATGGTTAGATCCCTTTAAAAATGGTAAAAAGTGACGTCAAATTATAGTCGGATGAAATCCATTGGAAATGGAAGATAATACGATGATAAAAATGACAGGAAAAATAAATTACGAGCTATCCGAGTTTGGGAAGTAGGTGGGGGTGAGTTTTTAAGGGGGAAATACGGTATGTCTTGATTTCCGGTATTCCTCGACATTTAGTCAAAATTAGGTGAAAAAATAAATATTTCAATACAAAAAAATTATAGTGTATCTAGAACACAAAAAGGTACGTTTTCACCAAATTTCGTGAAGAAAAAAATGGCACTTTGTTAATTATACCGAGTTTATTTGATTTTTATGAGCGCTCCAAATGCCATCCTATCGTGACGTGGTGGGGTAGTACAATGCTGCAGCATCTATAGCGTAGCGCTGCTGGGCGAGGGCCGACAAGTTTTTTAACTTGTGGCCCACAGGTGTTTTGTATCACAGTAGGGGTATTATGATTATTATTATTTAGAGTGTTGAGCTGACATAGGTCTGAGGACCCTTTGAACAGCATAATTATTAGGATCACATCAGTGTACCTCAATCAATCACATTATAACCATGTAGGGGTATGCATTTTTATAATTATATTGCTTCAGTGCAAGGGAGTACCGGCCGAAGGAGAAGAATAGTACTTTAGTTGGATTAACAATGAAGTCTAGCATCGAAACTTTGAAAATTGATTGAAAGCCGTGATGAAAAAAGTTTGGAGGATCTCTTCTAACTTTTTCATATTTAGTTAGTTATGAGCAATTCACCATTCTTTGCATACGTAGAGTAGTACTCGTATTACAAGATACCAGTCAATAGATGCTTCAGAGGGCATGTAAAGCAGGCGATTCCGTTGTTTCCTAGTTGAGTGTAAGAGAGGGGGGCTTTATAGCCCTAACTCCGCTAGGTTGGCTTAGTAATAGAACAAAAAAGTAATTATTTATTTATAATAGACACTTTTACCGCTGTATCTCACTGTTTCTCAACCATACAGTATATGATACCACTATTGAGAAAGAGTCACTTTCAGAGACTCACGATATTTTTTTCGCTATTATAGTTCAATTTTAGAAGGATATTTGTTCACAGGATACCTTACTTCCATCGGCAGGAGAAAACGCGGCTGCCGGACATATTGCCAACCACAACATCCCAATGCAGGCCTGGTCAAAAGAGATGATGCTCTACCGATCCTCAGGTCTACTAATGACGGATACAGGGAGACAAGCTGCCCCCCCCCCCCAAAAAAATAGTAAGTCTGTTGTAGGTCAATTTATTACGTTATAATTCAATAGATGCTAAATAAGTTTAATTTTATTCCATCCCCCCCCCCCCAAATGATGGGCAGGATCTGACCCTAGTCGCGCCACGGGGTTTCTGTTTTTGTTTTGAAGGTGACTCACCCTATTGAAGCGCTTGGCCTGAAATATGTGACCATTGACTCGGTACAATTTCCTCCAGCGTCTGGCTCCTCTCCTGTATATGCTCCCTAAAATAAACAATATCAGCAATGTAAACATGTCATAAATGGTGACAGACTAACAGATTCATTAGTACAATTTATTCGAACTGGTTCTACACAACCTTGAAAATTATAGAGTAAAACTAATAGAAAATACAATGGCTGTGCGTAATCTATGACAAAGATGCCGAAAAACCTTATACTAGCATGAGTATTAAATCTAATTTCACATGGTATCAAGGGCGGATTTTGCCTCCATTTTAGGGGGGAGGTGGTCAGCGGTCAGGTTCAGTGAATTATAACATTAAAAAACATAATTAGTTTTAATTCCCACTGTAAACCCATTGTTATCTAGTGTAAGTTAATTTATTTAGGGGGGGGGGGGGTCCGGACCCTCTGACCCCCATAAAATCCGCCCTTGCATGGTATATCGATCTCAAAGACACTGAGAAGGACAATATAATCTACAGTGATTTGCCAGGGGTAGACTATCGTTCCTCTATACATAGTACGTGGCCGCAACTGACACCAACTTGCCACAGCTATGGAAATCAAGTTCCAAAATTTTGGAAAATCTGTGTTAGTTGCGGCCACGTACTATGTACTACCCGACCACGATAAGATAACATTAGGAACATATATAAAAATTGAATAATCTCAGTTTTCCGCTTATATTATGCAAGTTTTAAAATAAACAAAGTGTTCCAAATGTCATTATATCGTGGTAGGGCAGTACCAAAACGTAGAGGAACATTTTTTTTAATGTGTTGGGCCACAGAAAAATTCCTATAGTAATGCTGCTAGTACATTACTTTATGTCTAAATGTAAACGAGCGTGATTCATAGCTGTAAGATAAATTTCTTTACAAGACTTTGTTAAAGAAAATTTCCTGTCGGACATTATTTTAGACATAGTTTTCTTTACTATTTTAAGTTATTGTACTATGTTTTGTAGTTGAGTGAAGCTGAAAACACCGTCTGACCGAGATAATATAAAATACTAGAAGCTTCCACGCAAAATAACATCTAGGTCAGGAATTACTACTCAAAGCCGCTTTGTGCTCTGAAGTTCATAACAGAAACGACTTCATATATCCTCAGAGTATTAAACATGGAATAAGAATGCACAATGCGACTCTAAGCGCAATGCATCACGCTGTTGTACATCAACATAACATACAAAAGGTTAAGGAAGGTAAAGAGCAAGAATATCAGTAGCTTAATTCTAAGACTTTGTGTGAGCCCAGGTGATACTCCCCCTCCTCCTCGTTCAGCTCCTTTTTGAATGAATGGGCGAGTGACTACCTGAGGTCTTCATTAGGGCGGTACGGCGCTTTGTTCTGGAAAGACAGGTGAAACAATGGTCTAACCCTTCACATTCGTCAAATGCCCCAAGACTTGCCACCCTCAGAGCTCCCCCCCCCCCGTTCGCAGTTATTCTCCAGTTTAGAACATCTACATTTAAGGGTGGTTCCAATTGGACCTGCGTGTAAATTTTAAGTTTTAATGACTGTACTTACGGTCTTCGCCGGTGCATGGCATTCCTGGAGCAGCGGGCACATTTGGAAAAACTGCAACAAAAATTGTCACAATGAGCAAGGAGCCTACAGGAGGTATTAGCAAAAATAATCTTAACTTTTTGTTCTATTACTAAGTCAACCTAGCGGAGTTAGGGCTTACACTCAACTAGGAAGACCCGGGACCGCCTACTTTGCATGCCCTCCGAAGCATGGCCAGAAAATGTAGGAAGTGTGGGACTCGAACTAACAACCATTCGGGTGAAATTCGGAGTTTGTACCACTACTTTACATGTCCTGACAGAAGAATTTATGGTTCACTCAATTATATCGGACTCAAACACCTTTCCGGGGCACCGTGTTAACATCTACACCCGATACCCCGGGAAGGCGTAGATAGTGGCTTATTTGATGGGCATATTTAATATCGACTTTTTTTTGTTCTATTACTAAGCCAACCTAGCGGAGTTAGGGCCATAAGCCCTTTCTTACACTCAACTAGCAAAGCCCGGGACCGCCTGCTTTACATGCCCTCCGAAGCATGGCCAGAAAATGTAGAAAGTGTGGGACTCGAACCAACAACCATTGGGGTGAAAGTCGGAGTTTGTACCACTACTTTGCATGTCCTGACAGCAGAATTTATGGTTCATTCAATTATATCGGACTCAAACATCTTTCCGGGGCACCGTGTTAACATCTACACCCGATACCCCGGGAAGGCGTAGATAGTGGCAAATTTGATGGGCAAATTTAATATCGACTTTTTTTTGTTCTATTACTAAGCCAACCTAGCGGAGTTAGGGCTATAAGCCCTCTCTTACACTCAACTAGCAATGCCCTCCGAAGCATGGCCAAAAAATATAGCAAGTGTGGGACTCGTACAAACAACCTTTCGGGTGAAAGTTGGAGTCCGTTCCACTACTCTACATGTCCTGACGATTTGATGTTTATTTAAGGTTACATGATATAATGTGATAAAATAATTCTGAACCTGAAAATCTAACTGATGGCTATCATCCAAACATTATGTAGGTCTATAACCTTTCCAGGTCATTAAGTCCAGATATAATTTACTAGAATTTAAGTGATCTTGGAGCTAGTTTTACTACCGCATCTGAAAATTTCGTTATATCGAGTTCAAAACTAAACTTGTCTCTAGCTTTTACGTCACCATAAAATTTGATGGCACATGATCCTATGAATGGGGCAAATGATATTACCCTTGGACCTTATTTATTTTAGAACCAACCCAAGCTTTATTTTGGGAAATTGTGTCATGTGGAAACGATGTTATAAAACTGTGTGTGTATTGTCATTGTGGCTTTGTGACACATAGGATTGATCGTAAATTACAGTCTATATACAGTACCTGCCAACTCAAAACATAACTGGTTTAACTCCATTTTTGAGTCATTAATGTAGTTTATTTAAAAAAAATACATTTCCATTGTAAACATTTTTTTCTTCCATAATTAGGGTTAGCATGAAAACAAGACTTTACATAAATTAATTATTGTCCGCCTTTTGAGTTCTCAATAAAGTCTTTTCATTTCATTTTCATTTCAACTACTCGGGGCAAAGGGGAGCGGAGTAACGTTTAGTTGGGATTGCTCAAGTAAATCCCACACTACCGGCATACTACTCTGAATCTCAAATAAATGCGATGAAAGGGGGCAAGTAAAGGCACAGGTGTTTTGTTTGCAAATTCTGCATTTCTGCTGAAAAAAACTCAGAGTAAATTACAAGTTAGTTCCATGAAGGGTTCCGCTGAGCTTTATTTAACACAGTGAATTTCAAATACTTTGTAAATGAAGGATGCCCGGTATCGTATGTTGAAAAAATTAATTAATTCCCTGTTCCACAACCAAGATATGAAAGCAAAAAATGAAAGATTTACAAAAAGAGCCGACTAATTTACGACTGTTAAATCTGTATCATGCACTTTATCGCGTGCAAGATGGAGATTTATTATATTTAATTATAATTATAATTCTCGAGCAATAATAATAACATAATAAGAATTCAAATTTACCCCGAAAGTTTTCATCTTTTATGCTTTTTATTTCTGTTTTCTTTGTGGCCGTGGCACTAGGTATTAACTAATTAAAATATTTTGAAATCTCTGTTATAACAAACAAATACAAATTCTCTGGGGAAAATGCAAAAGCCAATGAACAATGATGATATGACGTAAAATATGCCGTGTTTGAAATCAATGTTTCCCATGTAATTTACGAGTGGAAATATAGGGCGCGGGATATAGTTGTGTTTGCATCAACTTGAAGCTTTATTTTCTTAGCTAGCGGTTGACTTTTCCCAAATATTCAAATTCTCCACTGAATAAACAACTTTCCGAATGACATCATACATACAATTCTCTCAATTTCCATTCTTTCAGTCTCCATCCATCCGCCTAGTTCCACACTTTGAATTGCAGCTAACAATACATACTTCAAAGAAAAGGTTGTCAAGTCACAAGTAAAGCACTAGTTGAGAGTCACGGACTAACTTCTGACTAAACAAAGAATTTAATTTGATTTGATCTCCTTTTATATTTTTATTTTTTTTAAAGTGTAACTTGTTATGATATTTGAATTGTTATACAAGTGACACAAGAGCAGAGTAACATAAAATACTAGGGGATGCTGGAGAACGTATCTTGATTTTTTTGAATGCAAAATTTGCACAAAACTAATCTTTACATTGCCCAATTTAAAATTTTACTACGGCTGTCGATGGTATTAGTCCTATTTTTAAATTATCCTTTGAATTGTATTTATCAAATGTTGACGATACCAAGTTTTTTTCTCTCAATTTCCCAAGTTAACAATGGCATGACTGGCGTACGCCAATGATTCAGCTAACGCATGTCTAATAAAATACTAAATTACCCTAATACTCCACCAAATTCGCGGTTGAATGGGGTATAATGCGGATTCTACAATTTGTCCAATAAGGAACTCTTCAGATTTCTCAGTATTCCTCTTTAACTTGCCATTTTAACTCTACATACTGGACGATTTAACCTTGAACGAAGCCTATAAACGGTTTTTTTTATTGAAAAAATAATGGCAAAAATATACTATGAAACCAATTTAAGCTTAATATCGTAAAAAAATTAGAAATAATAGTTTTAAGCAGGAAAGATGCCACAAATTCATTCAAAATAGTAAAATTTAAATGAAAATGCCGTTAATGCGCACTATATAACACGGGAACACTTAGGTAAAGTAATGGGGCACGTTGGGACTCCTGGGAATTTGCAGGACAGTTTGTCGAATCGAACACTTGCTTTAGTGAGGAATAGCGGCTAATGCGGAAATAAAGTAAATTATTACGTTATAGCCAGCATATAAGAATCCGCCCTAAGGCGGCTATTCTATCGGTCAAATTTACTTCAAATTTGATTTGAGATTTTTGTTTTACTCCATGACATTCTCCATTTCAATTTCCACATGTTAAAATTGATCAATGATCATAGAGTAAAATCACGCCTTGCAAACAATAACAAACTAAAATTAAACAATGGCGTCGTCTAGAGATGATAAATAATTTAAATTAATTTCTTGAGAACGAACGAATTATTTCGTAGTTTAAATCATAACAATTCTTATAGATTATAAAATTAAAAGAAAGACGGCGGGCAAACATACAAATTTGGAAAAAATTGAAAACAAAAATGATCAATGAAACAAGTGGAATGAGGTTCTGTAGGAACAGTTTTGGTCACTAGGTGCGCTGACGACAAACCGATATCCATATTATTCAAAATGACCGCCATTTGCATGTGAAAGCTGACCTCTTAGCATCTAAATAATTCTTTTAATATTTTTTATAATATTTTTACTATGCCTGGACCTTATTTCGCTGCATATAATTTAATATATATATTCTCCATGATTTATAGAAAAATATCACTTTAAAATAATACAGTATTGTAATATAGTATTGAGGCTTATGGAAAAATCAACGCTTTGATATCAGTGCAACTGGTGCTGCCATCGACAAAATGACGTCACAAATGAACCTCATTGGGTGTAAAAATAAATAATGCAACATTGATGATTTTCCGTCAATGACAAAATCAAATTTGAAGTAAAATTGACAGATGGAATAGCCGCCTAAGTTGCGTACTCTCTATAAAAATAAATTTTCCATCAGGCGGTATTTCCTAGAAACACAGCCTCAAAAAAGGAGCCGAAATGGTAATCAGGTTAAGAGAAACTGAAATGAAGTATGAAAGCAGTGAACCAGAATGACGCGCAGGTCAACAACGACGGCTAACTTTGTAACTTACTCCAAAGTTGCTCTTTATCGCCAGCAAACCACCCAACAAAACACTTTAGACGATACTTAACTCACTCAAATACTCCAGAGTCTAGATATTATATTCAAACTATTGAGATTTTGGTACAATTTTCAATTTTGGCGTCAGATGGGGAATGGTCTAGCAAATCAAAAATCTCTTCAAGCGCATGATGTCAGCAATGACCCAGCACTGAAATACTTCAACTTGTCCAAGAAATATAAACTTGGCTAGTGAGAAACAAACAACATTGTAGCACTGTGCTGTCAGATTTAGGATAAGACATTTTTTTTGAAATAACTAAAATAGTATAGATTCCAAATATTTATATACAGCTTTCTAAATTTTCTGTTACTGTAGCAATCCACTTCACAGAATAACACAGCCTATACTCAACCTAGACGTAACCTACCTCCACTTTCGGCAATAGCCTCACTGCCATTGACTCCACAATCACACTCGTAGAATAACCCATCATTCCACACTGTCCTCCGTTTACTCAACCTTGAGGCAACCTACCTCCACCTCACACAAACCTCATCTTTTCGGAAATGGCCTGACTACCGTTGACTCCACAATCAAACTCACAGAATAAGACATCCATCCACACTGTCCTGTGTATACTCAACCTAGAGGCAACCTACCTCCACCTCACCCAAACCCCATCTCTCCGGCAGTAGTCTCCATCTATCCAATGTTTTAAATCGATACTTACTTTACTTTCCGTGTCCGGACCGTCAGATCATTTTCCAAACCTTGGCGGCCTTGATGGCGTTGTCATTGCATACAAAAAGGTCAGCTACACTGCAAACAGTGCCCATGTCTCTGCATACGAGAAGGTGATCAGCAGTTTGGACCTCCCCGCAGTCACATAATTCGTCCTCAATATAACCCCATTTCTTCTGCGTGTATCTGCATCTCGAGACTCCAGTTCTAAGCCTATTTAGTGTTCTCCACTCTCCGTAGGGCAGGTGGCTTCCCTTTGCTATTTCTTCATTGGCTTTGAAATTGGAGATAATCGGGAGTTCCTCCTTTAAATCGATAAACCTTACATAACTATAAATTTTTTAACAGCCACCCTAACCTTCATCCATACCCTCAAACACAAACCATTGGAAACTGTTTTGGACGGTCTCTAGGCAACTTCATTGTCCATTACGCTCTTAATAGTAGTTTGGCAAATCATCACCAACAACACCTACTCGTATATCACAAACCTCAACCACAAATTTTTGTAAGAATTCCACGCCTTAAAAATCTAATTTACTAAATCCGTCTGTCCCCCGGACGGCAGCAGCTTAATATAAACACTGACAGTGGTTTACCACACTACAAGAGCCAGTGGTAATTTACTGGTTGGCGGTGCCATAGTTTCAGTTCAAATTTGGAGAATGTCCAGAAATCTAAGATATATTACGGCGTGTTTTTAATATGGAAATGGCGGAACGCTCACATACTTTGAGTTAAACTAGACGGCTCTCCTAAGAACAAAATACTGTTAGGAAACCCTTCAGATAATGGTAAATTAAACTTTTGATGAGTTTGTAGAAACAGGGATGAGGTGCAGCGCAGCGGAAAGGCGGAGCAACAATATCGGAGCCAGGGGTGCCAACTATGCAAATCCGTGTAACGATTACCAACAACTTCCACCATAATTTTTCCCTCCACTTTTCAAAGTATAACGCCCGAGTTTTTAACACTGCCCCAATTACTAGCAGGGCTCACAATGAGTTTGCCTTTTAAAGCTAATTATTTATTAAGGCCTTTAGTAATTTGAGACCGTTAAAGTTTTGGGTTGTTTTTTAGAGCCCCATTAAAGCAGCAGGGATATTATTTTTAATTACAACGATTAATAATAGAAGAGAAATGCCGAAATGGGGTTTTGCTGCCTGATCATCGTGTTCATTTTTCAGTAACCTTTTATGATATTGGGATGCAGTGAAGACACTGAATATTTTAAAGTCATCATCTACTACAAAAAAAACTACTGTAAACCTTGATACTCGGAAAGCCAAAGAAGTAACCATGGGATATGGTGGAAAACTTGCCCTATGTGAAATGCACTCAAAACTCTCATGCGTTTAAAAATATTTTTATGAATAATTGCAACATGGAGATAATGCAATCGGAGACGTGTCGTTGCTCGACACAAGTACCTATTAGGTAACTTAGTGAGGCGACTGAAGAGGTCAATCGGATACATTCATTGAATTGTTTGTATGGGATTAACCTTTTTTATCAAAAAAAAAAAAAAAAAAATCAAGAATGATAAACATAGCTGAGGGAATATGAGATTCCAATACCCTATACATACTGTAACTGTGAAATGAAAGCGATACAATACAAGCTACATAAAGGCGCCCAGAAATCTCAGAGGTATTTTCAAAATTGATTTTTAAAAAAACGAAGGACCTTCAGTGATTTTCACGATCTCTCCCATTTTCATGAAGGTCTGAATTTGAAACGCTATTTTATTGTACAATAAAATGTAGGGCAATATTAAGGCGTTAATTCAATTATGTAATTGCCAGGTTTACAATGAGGTGGTCAGGAATAGCCCAGTTGGTATAAAACTGGACTTTGAAACGGACGGTCACGGTTCGAAACTCAAAACAGCCTTGGGTCGAACCAACCTTATTGGTGCATTACCTTCATTGGGAGGAGTAAAAGACGGCTGTCGGACATGTCACTGACCACAAAATCCCTAATAGGCCATTCTCTCTTGGCATGTCGTACCAGTTTTTTTTTTTTTTTTTTTTTAATGCCAGGTCTACATTCTGTTGTAGTGATAGGCGAATTGTATGGTTCATAACGAACAATATGTATTGTAGTTTAAATGAAAACTACAGTCCAATGAAAAATTATGCCAGCCTAGCTACAGTACATAGAGTTACTATCCCCTGGTATCTAACGTAACAATTTAGGAGTAAATAGTTGTCCAAAAGATTTATTATTTGAGATGTTCCAAACGGGTTGGAAACATTTGCCAATAGAATTTAACAAGCTTCACTATGAAGCCATCAGCAATAAATGTTACAAAGAATAAATAGTAAAGTACAGTATATGACCCAGCGAATAACATGATAAAATGAAAGCTTAGCTGTGGACAACCTCAAATAAAACCAAAAGCTCCCAACAGAAATAGTGAAAGTGAAAAAAGTGAAAGATACAGCAATCATTAAAAATGAATGCGTTCCCGCGCAGATGCCAAATTGCACTCTTATTTTGATTAACGACCCTCGCGGAAGAGATCGCTACCTTTTAAAAAATTCAGGACTACGCTCAAACTACTGCTAGGAGAATAAAACTGAAGGAGATTTTTCGACGCCAACTACTGTTTTGGAAAGCTCGAATAACTTTTGATAGCTTTTTATAGAAGTGGATGAAAAACCGATCGGGCGTACCTCGGGCAACGCTAAGTGGAAACATCTGACGGCTAATCCTTTCACCACCGAGAACAGACCAGCCAGAGACTTCAACGATCTTTAGGTATGCACCGACCATGGCGTCAGGTTGGCAGAAACTAGGAGTCTCTACGTCGGACACGAGAAACTAAGCTAAACGTTTGATAGGACGGGCAGAGGATCATTCTATATGATCAGCATCATGTAGTCACTTTCTTACCAAATTATGAATACGTGCAAGCACAGGGCGAAACTACCAGCTAATGTTTCTACAATCTATAAATAGATTTATAGCTTTCGCCCTATACTTGGTAACAATAACAACAATACAATACGTAGACCGGGCTAGATGGGGTCAGCTCGATGAAAATGACACCCTCTGCGCATGCGGCCAGCGCCAAGATTTAGAACATCTGTTCCTGTGCAGCCTTTGCCCCCACCGCTGCACACCTGAAGACCTGTGGGAGGCCAATGTGGCGGCTATGAATTTCGCCCAGTTTTGGACGCGCTTGGACACGAAAAAGTAAAAAGTAAAGTAAGTAGACCGGTCCTCTCTCTACTATAGTAATATTAGAGTAGGTAGTTAATAGCCGAGGCAAGGGTAGTTTCAACGAAATTCCTTTGTAGTTTGTGAAGCGCAGAAAACCTTTTGTAGCGCTATAAAAAGATACAAAGGTTTATAGTAAAATACAATAGAAATGCATCATGTCAAGAAATGTGCCTTTTTGCCATTGTATAGGCACATAACGAAATATTATCAGCCTGCTAGAGGCGCGTTTATTTATTATTTAATAAAGAGTAAGTTGGACTTACATTGTCTGATGTATTAACTGGCATTAGAGGCAGGGGCCTCACACACATTTAGGGCGTAGCCCTTGTCAGGGGAAGGGGGTGCTACTCCTATCATCAGGCTCAGGGGCGTAAAGATGGGGGGGGGGGCATAGTCCATCTTGCCCCCCCCCCCCAACCTCGAGCATTGTAAGACGTGGTTTATACTTCATGGAGACCCCCGGTCCACATTGCAGCAATATAAGCATTCCTTTTTTAGCTGTGTAAAATCTACAGCTACGTATCCTTTACTACTATTAAAATGCGTAAAACCCTACTATTTTGCTCTTATATTTTCAATTTTTCCTTATCCTGCCTGATGACGTCATAAGGTCTACTTAGTTTTGGGAAGAACTGATAGCTACGTCCTGATAAAGACTGATGGTTTCTGGACGATAGACTCATTTCTCTTGTATTCTACTCTGAATTATTGAGTAAATCCGATTCCCTTGAAGATATTACTGCAGATATTATTTTCTCGGGCGCCCAGCTCGGTTGACGCCTTCTTTGATGCAGCGTAGGAAGTTCTCGTGTCGTAGCAAACGTCCGATCCAACGAGCTCTTCTTGTACATATGGATGTTTTGCTTTCGCTTATTCTGGTTAGAACCTTAAGAGCTTAAGAGGCTAGAATAATGTCACATTGGCTAATAAAGTTAAGGAGCTGCGAGCTCTTACTCACACAACTAGTAGAGTACATTACTGACCCGAATGCCCCCTTCTTCACACCACCCAAACCCGAGTAACTTATAGTTTGAAAGTTTAAGCAATATTAATGGCCGGGGGAGGCCTCCTAAGTTTCATGAAACAAGTCTCAGTCCTCCACCCATGCACTCGTACTCAACAAGGACATTTTCAATATTAATGGAAACTACTCGGTTTCTGTGGCATTCGGAGTTATCACTTTAGCGTAAAGGATCCCTTAAGTGTTAAACGAATCTTTAAATTGTTTTCAACTTGCCGAAAAGGGAATTCTTTGTGTACTTGTACAACGACATAAAATATAGCGGCCGTACAGGTTTTATCGATCACGACGAATAGTTGCCAAGTCGCAAATACGTTCATAACCACTTTCTGTACTACCCCTCACTTTGGCCGTTCGAAGAATTGAAAAAACTTGCGACACGACAGTACAGGTTTTATCGATCACGACGAATAGTTGCCACGTCGCAAATACGTTCATAACCACTTTCTGTACTACCCCTCACTTTGGCCGTTCGAAGAACTGAAAAAACTTGCGACACGACGGTGGTCTAACGACTCAAGTTACATTGTCAAACTCACCAACGGGCCAACGCGGGAGTGTGTAGAGCAAACGGAACCTGGTTAGAATCGGGCCACCCGAGCTTCGAAAAAAGTCGGAGACGAGTCAAAGGAACATAATCAAGAACCGAATCGAAAAAGTACCCTATTTCACTCAGCAAACCCGAATTTCCTTCACATCAGCTCAAGTTTATAGTGACGTTTTTTAAAGATAGGCAGTCTATTTAAATATTTCCAACAGATAAGATTTGTTGTGATACCTAGGACTAGCCCCTCCCTCCCGAAAATAAAAATAAAAACGAAAACAGTAGACCTGAACGCTGGTTACATTTTTTTATCAGTTAAAAGCCATGTTTTTTCACTACCACAAAAAAAGAGAGATATTCTTTTCATCGCGGATTCGCTGCGCTAATAAGTTCTAATATTATCTCTAGGGTCAAGACATGTAGCGTAGTGGTACGGACTCTGACTTTCACCCGAAAGGTTGTTGGTTTGAGTCCCACAATAGCTACATATTCTGGCCATGCTTCGGAGGGCATGTAAAGCAGGTGGTCCCGGGTTCTCCTAGTTGAGTGTAAGAGAGGGCTTTATAGCCATAACTCCGCTAGGTTGGCTTAGTAATAGAAACAACAAAAAGCCCTTATTCATTTATTTAGGGTGTTAATTATTAATCAAAAATTAAATTAGGTTAGCTGGTTAATTTTTTTATGTGCGGTTCACTTACGAATAAAAGGAATTAATGCATTAAATAATAAGTATAATAAGACTAATATTCTCCTACACATCAAACATTTTAAAGCTCTCCTAATATAAAGACTATCTCATTCATTCATTGAAAAAAATAATTACTGTAGGTGGGGGGGGCTCTCTCGTTCTTTTTTTAAAAAGTCTCCCTCAAAATAAATTGTGAAAAATACGTTGCGCGATATATAAAAAAAGAGGCCAATGATAAAAAATAACTGATGGCAAATCATAAGCAGAAGAGTGAACAACGAGGTGAAACTGAAAACTCCCCTTTGCCCCCATGGGAAACATCCAGAGTTAATGTCATCTGGAGGATGAAAGCTTAACATGGGAAAATATGTGGCCAGAGAGCTGCCAGCCTGTATAATTAAATACGAAACGACTCCCAATTCGGATGAGAAGCTCTTTCCACCGTAAACCCCCAGGAAGTTGAGACGAAAATTTGGGGCTTAGCAGTCCCCACATAAAACTGGTTGTTTTGGGATCTAGGTTTGGAATTATTTTAATAATTCATCCATTTCGGTCAGCAGCGGAACATATCCCACATCCCCTCATTTCATTCCGATTCAATGCTGATTCCCACGGGGAAAATCTTTCTATTGAACTAAAATGTGCACCATAAATTAATAAATTATTGCAGCTTTGGAAAATCCTGATTCCATAAGACAGATTATAAAAGGGCTCTCTTTAACGAAAAGCTCAGAAGGCCCAAAACACAAAGGCAAAAAATTCCTTGCAGGGGATGCACAAGGGCGCAAATTCCCAGCGTTGTATTTCCGTTGCCATTGAATCATTGAGCAATCGGGCACCCCCAATATCCGTTTTTGAATTAAATAAAATATCATCTTCTGCTTTAAATGCCTCTTCTATCGAAGATTGGCGATCGTCATGGCAATTTGGACTTTGGAAACTGCTGCTCTGAAAAGGGAAGTCGTGCTCTTGCCTAACCACTGCCTCAGTTTTTTAAACAAGAATATTCTTCTTCTTCTTCGAGGAGCCCTCTGCCCTTCTATCTCCCTAGGATTATTACATGCAGAAGGCGATACTTTTCGTTCCTCTTCACATGGCCGAAGTATGCTAGTTTCCGTTTCGTATCAAGAAATATTCCATGTATAGCTATCAAAAATATCAAATCCTTTCACATAATATTTTACGTACTAAACTACTAATTAATGTCCTGATAGATAAGCCACCCTCGTGGAGTGCATCAGCAGCATTAGCTACATAACCAACATAGCACTGAACATAAATGAAAATGCACACAAAAAAGGACAAAGAAAGATACTTCAGCATCAATAGATTACTGAAATGCTTCAATACGGTACAGTAAATAATTTGCACCATCGCAACGACAATTATTATTAAAAAAACATCGTCTAATCTGTACGACCGCCAAATTAATTCGTGGATTGACAGGACGCTTATCTTTATGAAAAATTGAGACAGCGAGAAATTGAGACGCAAGATTCGAGGAGCTAATAATACAGACTTGATCATAAATTAATAAAATTGTCGGAGAACACTGGTGACGTCACCGCAGAGCTTCAAACTTTTTTAAGCTCTGAAATCAATTTAACTTTTGCACCGTCAACGAAAGTCGGAACATGGAAATGCAAAATGTAATCCCACGTAAAGGGAGGGTTCCGTTTGCAATGGACGTGCCAGGGAAGTCGTATCACCTCTAATAACCTGAAAAGTTGCAACAATGAGAAGATATATAAGGCGCCATAGTAATAAAAACTTTTCCAGTTAAAAGATTTCTATAAAATTATGAATTTAATTTATTAGGTTCTCGTATTTGGCGATGGTGATTCTTTTGCTCTCTATTATCCAGCTCGGGCGCCCCCCAACCTTTCACACAATTTACACGATTTGGGTTTCTGAAATCAATGACGTTTTTGCATTCGTGAACAGGGGTGCTGAAAGTAATCATAAGGTAGCTTACTAACCTATGTCAATACGTGCAGAGCAGATCCAGGTCGTGAGAGAGGACGAAAACCCGGGTTCGCTCACTGATGATGCATACTTTGAAAGGGGGGATTAGTTGTCTCCCCCGGGGGAATTTTTTGAAAACAGACGCACCAAATAGCCGGTTTTTGTGAAATTTTAACTGGTGAATTTAAATAAAGAATACGATTTAGATTTTACTAGACGAAACATATGTCACTCGAAGGAAAAATTAAAAAGAACATTTTCTAGTCTTGTACTCGCATTGCAAGAAAGAGTGTACTGCAGATTTGAGAGGTACAGACATTTTCCACTGAAAAAATTCCCAAAACTGGGATTACCATGGAGCACCCTGGGTTCGAGCCTGCTCATGAAGCCCAAATTATTTAGGTTATTACCAAAATTAGAGGAATTAAAAAAAACGGGATTTGGCGGGATTCGATCCCACTATCTACGCCTATCCGGCGCGTCGTCTTGTCCGCTGAACCACAATCCTGACAAGTACAGTGTCAGCCAAATCCTCTACTTAAATGCTCCTTGACAAGATTCGTATAGCTAGACAGGTTACAATGAGCCTTTTTAAACCTGGCACTGTCAACCAATCGTCTATTATCATTTACACACACAAACTATGTTTATAAGCCACAATAAAATGCCCCGAAATTATATGTACCTGTCATCTTACCGCCATTTCACTCCCTAGCCCAATGCAATCAGCTTTAATGGGATTCAATAAATCATGGCAGAGCAGAGGTTGGTTATTGCTATCTGCTGGGATAGATTGAGATAAAGCGAAGCTCTGGGGGCAGCGCTATTGTATTCCTTAATTGCAACCTCAAGATTAGGCCAATCGCTCCCCTGCGCTTACCTCTGGAATATATCGAAACGGCCGCAGCCTCGGCAGCAGCCACATCACGTACACTACTGAATACTGCACCCTAACCGCGACCTATGGGCTATAACGTCAATTTAAGCTCAGGACTAAAGCTCAATTGAAACGCCAAGGGGTGCAAGTGACAGAAATAAACCTTCGAGATGATTGAGGCTAAAGTTTGTAACTCATGCAATTGAATTCTAGCATTGTAAAAATCACAGATACCGATGTTCCTGTTGGTTTTTGCTTTCCAATTTATACGTAGTATAAGGAAAGCTTTGTGATGGTCCAAATTTTCGATTCAGAGATTTCAACGGATTTACACGTTTTGAGGTCCCAGGAACCCCAAAAAGTGGTTTTTACGAAATGTCTGTCTGTCGCTCTGTCTGTATGTATGTCTGTTCATCGATTTCCGGGCAAACTACTCGGCCGATTTTGATAAAATTTTGCATGTAGGTTCACAAAAATCATACCTCGAGACAATTTTTTTTTATCTTGGGCTAACTCAATTTGGGGGGGTTTTATTCTCAAAAAGATCCAAAAAAACGTCTAAAAAAATTATTTCTCAAAAACGGCTCCAACAATTTCTTTTAAATTCACTTATATTGTAGTCGTTATTACTGTATACACAATACAGGGGGTCACTTGCCCCTTGATAGTTTGCTTGGGGGGGGGGGGGGGGGTTACAAAAAAAACAACTACATTTTCATGAAAAATGTCTAAAAAATAATTTATCTGCGGAACCTTTCTGTCGATGATTTCTACCTTCAGGTATGTTTTAGGTGTTCAATAGAGTAACAAAACCGGACAGGTTACGTTCCCAAAAAATATTTGGTTCTGTGCAAAAAATTATTTTTTGAAGAAATTATGGAAAATTATTTAAATTCACGCTCCAATCCATTACGTGCTGTGTGTCATTGTTACTACTGTTACAATGTATTGGTCTGTTCGTTCCAGAATATGCAATTGAGTTTTAAGGGGTTTTTAAAATATTGAGGTGGACCCCCCCCCCCCCTCGAGGGATCCGAAATTTAACCATAGGGAAATTAATTACTATGAAATAACACATTATGTCTATCAACTAATTTATAAATTGGAAAGCATGTTCGAGTAAACTCGGACCGGTTCTTAGGATAAAGAGCAGCTAGAGTAACAGCATGGCGGACTTAACTCCAAAACTCAAAAAATTCCACCCCTTGGCTTCTAGACCCTTCAATTACTTAGCAACAGTAATTCTCCTACCACAGAGAAACATGGTCGGGCCAAGTTATAAGTTCTGTACTAACTGAGGTTCTTTACTCAACTAGGGTCATCCCTACCACTTAAAATCAATAGTGAGGAATTTCCCCTCAATTTTGGGTAAATATCATCTCTTATAAATCTCAAAAAGTTCTGTTACTTCCCTTATAAGCGAGGGGTGTTTGTTCTTTACCAAGGGTCAATGCAGCATGTCAATGGCACCTTAAGAAACTTTGGCGGGACCGAACAGTTTATTTTTTATTTTTTTGTTCAGTACAATGCAATAAATAAATATGTAAATGTGACATGACTACCCCACTGTGGTAAATTGTGTGTTGGGGTAGTCTGTAGTCATTCAAATGTTACAATGCGTTGTACATGTCGTCGTGAAAAACCTAAATTTCCCTTCAACTGAGTCTGTTTTCCTAACAGAGTTCTGCAGAATTGATTTTTCTACGTTTATGCCCTGAAGTCGTACATCCTTTTAGCCAACCAACTGCTTATTAAAAGGGCCGCTGCAAGCACATCATGCCACCTTCCTCCACTATTTGGGGACCTTAAACTTCTGGAGGACAAGCACTTCGCTATACCTCCCACCTCTCCCGCTGTGTTTCCATAGATCTTCTGCCTGTTCTGCCTGCTGGGACATTGTTTAGCACTTTATTATGCACCCATTCATTCTCTCTTCATGACTCAGCTATCTGATTTTATGTCATTTGTAATGGATGGTTTCGAATATGGCGCTTTATTCACCTCCTCCCCTCTACCTCTTACACAGGCGGGTGGTTCTCGCCATATGCAACAAAATCGTGCCCTCAAGGTCGCGCCAGCAGTAGACAAATTCGGTTTGCAGAAAGAAATCAACTCTACAGAGTGTATTGGCATTAATTTAATTTGAAAATTACTTTGGACCATTTTTTATAGTTATTTCTTGCTTTTTTCACATTTTTTAAAGTTTTTTTTATGCATACTGCAAACTCTTGCCGTGCAGAGGGTGGTGGCCTTGGGGCACGCACTTGGTGAATGGTGGTAGCTATCCATTCATATGTATAGATCAATGCTCTTACATTCCCAAACGTTTAGTGCGTGTTTATTTTCCTTTGAATGCATCTTCAACTCGCTTGAGAAACATGCTTTCATTGGAGCATAGCATGGTCGCACAATAAGTTTTGCAAAAGCGAAGCGCTAGTGTTGCTAAAAAAGTAAGGTGGACCTCGGATAGAAAATGAATGGCAGTGTTGGCAAGCTGTGAGGGCGTCTGGCGAGATTCCAGAAAACTTTACCCCCCACCCCCTTCATCTACGTTTCGGGAATTATCGTCGCAAGAACATAATCCTTCCCACCATTAAATAAACCCACTGGCCTGGTTTCAAGACAATGTCGGCAAGGCTATCACGACATAATTCCCGGTATAAGTGGTAACAAGCCAGCTGCAAAGGTTTCATGCTGTTTTACATGCAAAATAATAATGTTTAGATATTGGATCCGATTGCAGTGCTGCTCCACACCGCAATTTGATATCTTTTAGATCGATATTTTAAGCCTTTGCTAAAACTAGGAAGCTGCCAGTTAGCTTACTTAACGATCTACACTCTACAGCATCGGTTCCCGCCTGGGTATCCGAGGTATACAGCTTTAACTTCTGATGTTACCTTCATATTGTAACTATCTTATTAGAAGAAATAAGTAATGTTGGATTCCTTAGTGTAAGATCTCTTCTTAGCTTATGTAAGCTAAGGAACATCTTTTGGACAAGAAGAAGGAGTTAGCTGAGGTGTATAACGATGTCGGGTGGCTCCTGCAACTGGCTTATCTACTAAAAGCCCACAATTTTGCACCTATATTTAAAAAGAAAGTTCTCTCAGGTGACCCGAACCTCCTTGTTTGGAGTCATTTCATAAGTTATGGAGTGGAAAAATGCTTAAACTCCTATTTCGGTTCTATTTCTTCACTTATTTCTCTCCGTGCCCCCTCTTTGCAATAATTGTAAATCTTCGATGGTAAAATCTAAACTTTATTGTTATCAAAATTCGTAAAAACCCACTATTTCAGGCATTTTTTCTAAAAATTTCCCCGGGGGAACAACATTTGCCTCTCTTGATTGCTGGGCGATATAAGTAGACCGTAACAACCAGAGTCGTACCGCTACCAATTCACCCTGATATCTGAATCTGAAGTATCACAAAACAGAGAAGTCCTCTTTTAAGCATTAAGCAGATGAATAATTATAGTATTATAGATATAGAATTTAAAGGAGTTAGAAAGAACGCCATAGAATTATGAGCTCAAAGAGTGTGCGAGAGAAAGAGTAAACTTTCAGAGAAAAATCTTCAGAAAATCACTGTATTCACAACAGAAAAGGATAGGGAATTTTCGTTTGTATCTCCAATGGGGCAGAGACATTGCTACATCAGCCGAACATAAAGCAGCCAAGTAAAAACCTTATCCCCTTTACCAAGAGACAAGTTACCCAGTAAAGTATTAAATCCATTGACAAACAAAGCAACAAAAAGGTAGAATGGAGTAAGGTTTACATTTGACAGTTTTCATGCCTGTTTTAAATCTCTTTTTAAATCTATGGTATTTGATCGGGTTATTGTGAATGGAATTCATCTTTCAGAAAATGAAGTAATTGTGACCACCAGCGGGCTTACTATGGCGATTATGTTATATCTTAACATGGAATTAAAAATGTAAACAAGACAATTTTAGAATGGAAAGTGCTATTCAAAATGTATTTGTTTACATTTTAATCTCAAGTTCAGACCCAAAATAATCACCATCAGAGGCGTAAAGTTTTAAAATGATGGCGGGGACAAAACTATAAGTAGACCTTAAGACGTCATCAGGCAGGATAAGGAAAAATTAAAAATATAAGAGGAAAATAGTAGGGTTTTACACATTTTAATTTTTTGAAGTATGGCTGTAGATTTTACAAAGCTAAAAAATGAATGCTTATATTCGCATTGCAGCAAAGGGGACCATGAAGTATGAACCACGTCTTACAATGCTCGAGGCGGGGGGGCAAGTTAGACCGTGCCCCCCCCCCCCAACTTTACCCCCCTTGATCGCCATAGTAGTCTACATCTACAATACGTCTCGACTTGAACATTCTAATCGAACCTGGTTACCAGCTTGATATTATTCTGCATTAAAACCTAATTCATTCTTAATTTTATTTTATTTAAACTCTAATTTTGTGTGACAAAATAAGTCGAGACATTGTGTGGTCTGGCTTAAAAAGAAATTTAATATGCTTAATAATGGTACTGTGTAGTACCTATAAACTTTTCATAACAGGTACAGGGTTTATTAATTCAATGCTATCGTGTTTTCTTTATATCCCCGATGATTGAAACTGTTATAGAAGAGAAGACTGAATAGAAAAGTTGAACCATGGGAGAAACTGGAAGGGTAAAATGAAACAAGGGTCCACGAGCATGAAGGATTCAAGTAGCGATCAGATTGAGGTCAGACAATCGAACTTTTTTGAAGCAATTGCTTTTCCGACCTCAAATCTCAAATGAAATAGAAAAGTAAATTTATAATGGAACAATAGTTAATCCATTATCACGGTAATAGTAGCCTACATTCAAAATAAGTGTCTGGATTAAAGTCTGTTTATCGGGCTTGGCTAGCTGAAAAAATTAAAAACTCAGGTAATAATGATTGAATACATAACGCAAATAGGTATTATATCGACCAGGCACAACATGACATCAAATAGGCGTACAATTAAACAGACTAAGATTTCTTTGCCGATCAGGAATAAAATTTTCGAAAAACTCGAATAAGAGGCAGCCTATGAGTAATGCAGTATTGAACGGCAGGGTAACAACACATTTATGATGCACTGCAGTCTGCAGGGACTTTCAAAAGCCTGCAGCAGTACAATGCAACTTTGTATTTACGAGTTAAGAACGTCCCCATTTCGTAGGGCGTATCTGGAGTAAACTTTTACGCCGTTGGCTACATTACTCATTGTAACAAACCATTTAATGTACAGTATTAGATATTACTGAGGTGATGATGAAACGTAAAACGAACTAACGTACTGAAATAGTATAGGCAGGTAAGATAAGCGAAAATCTAGCGGAACATACTGTAGGTCAAAACGTATTGATTCTGTGGTTAGTTATGTGTGCGACTTGGAAGCTGCAGCCATCTAACTAATATTTTGATAAACTATTTATTTTATGAAACCAGTAGTAGCCTTAAAAATATCCATAAAAAGTAATGGGCATTGTAGTCTACTTAAATTTTCGCAGGAGACATTCATCGATGCAATATGGTAGCAATTTTCCAAGCCGTACACTAAGGCGGTTTTCACCATCATTCGAAAGGTCTCGGTAAGGATAACTGTACTGCCATGCATTGGTAGATGGCGGTGCCGTTCAGTATCCCTTACAGATACTTTCCAAGACACTGGCAATAAAAGCCCAAAAAAAGTTTGTATATCCCAAGAATCAAAAGCAACAGCTTAAGAATAACGAGGGTTGCACAGGGGCTAAAGCCGATTTCAGAAAAGGTAGCCTAATGTGCATCATTGGGAACAATACATAGAATGAAACCCTCCTCACAGAGAGTCGACCTTTTTTTTTAAAAAAGAGCCCATGACGGAATTTCCATAGGATTTTTTTTTTTAAATAAAAAAAGGTTTCAGTAAATATAACTCAGCAGTGAGCTCGGGCCCCAGTCTGCTCGCACAAAATAAAATATACGTCGATTCGCATGGCTTATCGTATACGGTGGGAATTTAATGTCGCAACTTTTGGGGGCAGGGTTGGGGCGAGTATGAAGGGGTGGGGCGCTGATTTTTATTGTTTATAATATTGATAACATGCTTTTTACCGTCTGCTTCACGTGAGATTTTTATTTACTTTTTTCATTCATTTATTGTGTTATACATTATTGACATAGGAATTGTGAGTGAACACATCAAAATTCCATTCTTCATTTAGTTCCTACAAAAGCAGTTTGAATAAGGAATACTGTACAACATTTTAAGGGCGAAGAACTAAATATCACAAAAGAAATTTTCACTCACAGTAATCACAAAAATTAGAGTTTTGAGCTTTCTATACCTGGTCTCCGTTGCCCTCTATTTTCCCCAAACCCACTGCGCGAGAAACCCCATCTTTTGTCCTTATAAGACCAACCCAAGGAAAACCTTCCACCTCAAACCCAAAATTAAATTCAGGAAGCAATGAGTGCCAAGAAAATGGGGAAAAACGAAAAATAAAAGCTCGGAGATATGCGGGAACGGTAAGACATTGTTCTGAAACTGTACGCGGAAGATATAAATTGAAATAAAATATGGTTGATCGGGAGCAGAAAACTTGGAGAATAGAGAGAAAGAGAAATCCCCAGACAATAAGATGTGGGAGGGGAGGAGGGGGGGGGGGGGATTGAATTACCAGTTTGGTGTTACAAGGGCGGGTAATTGGGAGAGACAGGGCAAAATGTCTCAAGGTCACATAATAGAGGAGAAAGAAGATAACACCAATTCAAACCATGCACTAAAAAAACTGAAAAAAAAATTCTCGGAGAAACTACTGAGAGGATCTAAACGATGCACTTAAATATCGTTAAGTTGTGTTTTAATGTTTTCGCGAAAAAAAAGTAAATTTGGTGTATTGGCATAGAAAGCGTGAATAAATCGGGTTCAAAATTAAAATTTTGTTTTCCTATTTATACTTCATACTACATGCTTCGGAGGGCATGTAAAGCAGGCGGTCCCGGGCCTTCCTAGTTGAGTGTAAGAGAGGGCTTTATATAGCCCTAACTCCGCTAGGTTGGCCCAGTAATAGAAACAATAAAAGTCCTTATTTATGTATTGTTTATTTATACGTACTCGTAGTACAATATAAAGAAAGCTTCAATTTGATTTCAATGGATATACACGTTTTGAGGTACCAGGAACAAAAACAATGTGTTTTAATGAAATGTCTGTCTGTTCGTCGGTTTGTACGCAAACTGCTTTTTAAGAAAAACGGCTGCAACAATTTTCTTTACATTCACAGTCATGGCAAAAATAATAAGAACGCGGAGCTTTTCATTATTATCACCAGAACTATATGAGATAATTGCACCAAACTTAGACATGAACACCTAGAGGTACCTCATTACTATTGCCATCAGTTATAAGCAATGTTTCCTTCTTTAAAAAAAAATGAAGATTTACATTTTGCTGGCAAAAATAATAAGCAGGTGGTCAACAATTTTACAATTTATAGCTAAAAAAAGCCAATAGGTTGCTTGCCCCTTGAAAGTTTGGTTCAGATGCAAGGTAAAGAACTCTTTATGGTACAGACTCAAGCCTTTTTTATTATGGTACTTAACGTAAATACAAGTTTAATTATTTAAGCAGAGTCAGTAAATTTTAGGGAAGCCCACACGAACAAAAAGACAAACCAACCGCCATCATTTTTTAGCGAAGTTTGAAACCCGAGGGAGCCATTAATCTTTGAATACGTGCCCGGATCTCCCAGGTCCAACTTGCAACAAAAACGGGAACAATGAGCCTAAGATAAAGAATTATTCTGAAATCTTTCTGTACCTGACAGCTTCAACGGTGATTGGTGATAAATGTGGCTGTGGAGGCCACATTTTCACAGGCAGTCCATTATCGAAAAAGTATGAAGGTAGTACATTATGAAATTGTCAGGAGAGAGTGTGTGATTTTTCATTTCAAAATGCTAGTATTGGAGCAGGCCCTCGATGGTAAAAGAAAAATGCTAATGTCTATCAATATATAGTAATGCCTAGTATTACTACTGCTACAATAGAAATTACAAAAAGCCATGATGTAACTGTTATCCGCAACAGTTACAGGAAAGTAAGTTGGCTTAGTAATACAGTCCTTATTGCTTTCCAATTTATACGTAGTATTAGGAAAGCTTTGTGATGGTCGAAATTTTCGGTTCCGAGATTTCAACGGAATTACACGTTTTGAGGTCCCAGGAACCAAAAAAAGTGGTTTCTACGAAATGTCTGTATGTCACTTTATCTGTCTGTTCATCTATTTCCGGGCAAACTACTCGGCCGATTTTAATGAAATTTTGCTTGTAGGTTGACAAAAATCATGCCTCGAGACCATATTTTTATATTTTGGGCTAACTCAATTTGGGGGGGGGGGGGGTTTATTATCAAAAAACTCAAAAAAAAAGTCTAAAAACATTATTATTTCTAAAAAACGGTTCCAACGATTTCTTTTAAATTCACATATATTGTAGTCGTTACTAATGTTAACAAAATGCGGGGGTCGCTTGCCCCTTGATAGTTTGCTTCTGGGGGTAAAAAAATAAAAATAAGTCTATTTTCATGAAAAATGACTTAAATAATTTTTTTGCGGAATTTTTCTATCGATGATTTCTACCTTCAGGTATGTTTTAGGTGTTCAATAGAGTAACAAAACCGGACAGGCTGCATTCCCAAAAACATTTTTGGTTCTGTGCGAAAAATTATTTTTTGAAGAAATTATGGAAAATTCACGCTCCAATATTTTACGTGCCATGTGCCATTGTTACTACTGTTACAATGTATTGGTCTGTTCGTTCCAGAATATGCAATTGAGTTTTAAGGGGTTTTTAATACATTGTGGTGGACCCCCCCCCTCCCCCTTCGAGGGATCTGAAATTTAACCATAGGGAAATTATTTACTATGAAATTACACATTATTCCTGTATACTAATTTATAAATTGGAAAGCATGTTCAAGTAAACTCGGACCGGTTCTTTAAAGTAGAGGTAGTTAGCAAACCACAAGGTGAAATGGATCGTACTACAATATATACGTACTCCCCCAACCACGATTGGATGACATTTGGAACATTTTGTTTATTCGAAAACTTGCAGAAGAGGAACACTGAGTTTACTCGATTTTTATAAGTGTTCCAAATGTCGTCCTATATCGGTGTGCGGTACGTTGCGTTGAGGTACTTACACAATTATAATATACCACATTCCACCAGAGATGTTTAGGGAAGCGACAGTTACGAAACATGCCGACAACATACTCTAAGGTTTTTATGTGCCACATAGCATATTAATAAACAACTCTGAGCTCAGCTATAAACATAGACATGGAGAGTAATGAATAAATAGAACATTATCATTGAGGTAAATATTAATTTGTTGCCATAAAATATAATATTTACAGACTACTACACCATTTCAACGTAAGGAATTCAACATCATCCCAGACAGTTATATCGTGCTTATATAAATTTTGTACCTCATGAAATTATTAAAAGGAAAACGATAGAATAGCGGAGGAAGAAGGTCCCCTTTGTCTGTCAGCCCGCAGCGTTCATTCTAAAAATGACACAATTCTTTCAGTCTTCACAAACAGTATTTTTTAAGACATTAAAAAAAATTACATCTACCTTTTGGCCAGCTTTAGGCTCTACTGGCAACTCCGAAACTTCGGTTAAATAAATACTGAAAATATCCTATACCGCGCACGTTGATATACAGTATGAAGCTCGAATTACGTATACAATAAAACATAGACGACAGTAAAAAAATATACATTTTTCCATTCTAGATTATCACCCTTTCTCTGTCACAATACTGCAATAATACACAAGAAAAATGTTCAATTCACTCAATACGACCATCGAGACTCAGGCGTGCGTAAAAAGAAAAAAAATATATATCAACAAATATATCAGCAATTCAACAATGGAAGAAACGGAAAGTAAACGGGAAGAATACTGAAAACGGGAAGAAAGCAATAATTAATTATTTATTTATTAAGTGAAAAATCTCCATTTGAATAGTATTCAGCTTTTGTTAGCGAAGAAAGGGGGTATGGGGTACCTTTTCGCACCAACGACTGTGAAAACATTTTCGTCGGACGGACTTCCGCCATCTTGGGTCCTTTAGATAAGATATTCCCGCCAAATGCGGCTCAGTAGGTATAATACCCTCTCCCCTTCCTCTCCATCATCTTCGTAGGGCTCATTGTTTAACTAATCTCCATCGAAGCTAAGCTAACTCAATGCTGTACACATTCCTAATGGGGAACCCCTCAAACACTAGTCCTATATATAATCGTATGATAATAGAGGACAATTGTCGTAATAAAGAGCTAGCCTTTAGCACGTAGAGTAGTGGAACGGACTCCAACTTTCACCCGAAAGGTTGTTGGTTCGAGTCCCACACTTGCTATATTTTCTGGCGATGCTTCGGAGGGCATGTAAAGCAGGCAGCTTTCCTAGTTGAGTGTAAGATAGGACTTATAGCCCTAACTCCGCTAGGTTGGCTTAGTAATAGAACAAAAAAAGTCGATATTTATTTATTTAGCCTACTGCCTTTAATCACAAGGTAGCCTACCAACAAAACAAAATACCATATCCAAATAGGTACAACAAACTGGTACATGAAATATACATCGAATATAAAGATAAATAAATAAATTTAAAAAAGTAAATCATTCCAGGCCTATTTGATTTAGTTTGCATTAACATTGACTACAATGTATATGAATTTAAAGAAATCGTAGGAGCCATTTTTGAGAAAGAATTTTGTAGCCATTTGTTTGAATTTCTAGACGCAAAACCCACCAAAATTAAGTTAGCCCTAAAATAAATAAAAACTAATCTCGAGATATGTTTTTTGTGAACCTACATGCCAAACTTCATCGAAATCCAATCAGTAGGTTGTCAACAAATCGACAGATCGACAAAAAGTTCATAAAAAACACTTCAAACACTTTTTTGGGGTTCCTACCTCAAAACGTGTAAATTCTTAGACCCAAGATGAATGTAGAAGTTTATAACCTTGCGAAATATTAAACTAATCTAAAATTTTCTTTTATACGCACGGAGAGGAGCCAGAACTAAAAAAAGAGGATGTGTGTACTTATGTACTTTGCCATCATTAAAAATAAAAATAATACGTACGGATAGAACTAAAACACATTTGACGTTCAATTGTAATTTTTATCACAAACTTTTTATTAAATTGATTTCTTTATTTTGTAAAAATTAAATAACCAGGTTAGGTATTAATAAATATTTAACAGTAATAATTTAATGTTAATAATTACACTAAGTACAAATATTTTCATAATAATTATATTAAATACAAAAATTTTGATTTATATCAAGAAATAATACGTACGGACAAAACTAAAACACTGATGGAAAACGGCGGATGACAATACCTGTCCAGAAATTAGTATTCACTCACTAATCAGAGGTGACGAATGTACCAACATGCGCGACTAATATCGAGGTTCTATTTCTATTTTGTTGGCAGCTTCATTCTGTGTACTTTTTCTGCGAAATGCGCGCGCATCCTCAAAATTCACTCTCAATCGTAAAGAAGTATAACTTCAAAAAAAACATTATATTAAGGAACGAACCAATTACATTTCTTTTCTGAGATGATCGTCTAAAAAATTGTAAAAGTAAAAATTAACAGCGAAGACAAGATAGCTATCGCTCTAATTACTTCGGTACAAAACTTTGAAGAGTTGAGATTAGATATTGTCAAAGTACGGGTTTAACTTTCAAACTCTATAATGAGACTGCATTATTTATTAACTATAGACATTTAAAAATTAATTAAAATTTTGTAAAACCAGTATAAAATGGTGGAATATTAAGGAGCCAATTACGATATCTATTGTATAGGCCCTATTACTACACTATACAGTACATATAAAACAGTACAAGCACATTATATCAAGGCTTCTAATGGCAGACCGCGTTCAGAAATACTTCTCGTTACAAGAGGAGGAACAAACCAAGCTAAACATAAGAAAACTTAAATAAACAGAATAAAAATGTAGCAGAACATTTTTTTAATTAGTAAATAATCACCCAAAGAGACTAGAGCAATTTTTCAGTTTTTATTTTAATTTTCTTTATTTTTAACATAACGCATACCTACAAACAATTTAATGAATGTATCCGATATACCTCGCCTCACTAAGTAACATAATAACCAAGGCACAGGTGAAGAGGCGGAAAAACATAGATGACGTGAGACCGGGAAACCCAGGACTTAGTAAGGTCGGAGGGCTATTCTCGGAGAAGCTCACGACTGTTAAAATGGCAGTAACATTTGCTGAGTTCCCCGACAGACGTCTGACAGGAGACGAGAGCGAGGAACTCATAATGTTGCTGACAGCAAAACTGCAGCTAATGAGCAATGGCTTAATGCCGTGCTTCAGTGAGCAGTACCGAGTTGACGGGGGGGCGCTGGTTCTATACTGTGCGAATAAGGAAACCAAAGCTTGGCTTGAGCAGGTGGTTTCCGAATCCAGCCCCTGGAATGGCAACTCCCTACAAGTGGGAGAAGCGAACAAAGTCCTTAATAGGACAAGAGCCATCACCAGGCTAGCAATGCCTGATAGCAAGATGCGTATGGTAGATGTGCTTAAACAGCTGCATGCTCACAACCCGAAGGTCCAATGCAAGGAATGGCGGGTAGTAAATCATCAGCTTGAAGACGACGGGAAGACTGCGACGGTGGTGCTTTCCCTCAGTGAGACTGAGATGAATGAGCTCAGGGGGCATAACTTGCGCTTAAGTTTGGGCCTTGGAGTCATTTGTTTCAGGGTCGTCGATAAGAAGCAGCCTGGAGATGGAAGGAAAGATTAAGATCATCCAAGCCAATCTCCAGCATAAGAAAACCGCCTCGGCGAACCTAGCCAGGATGCTAAGGGCAGGTCAATACGACGTAGCCCTTATTCAAGAACCCTGGGTGGTACAGGGGAAGGTGTCCGGACTGGCTGAATCCAATGGTAAGTTGTTATATGACACTACAAATAAAAGGCCCAGAGCGGGCATTATTGTAAGCAAGAAACTAAACTTTCTCTTGTTGCAGGAATTTTGCTCGAGGGACCTTATTTGTGTCAGACTCGTAGTAAAGATACAGGGTGGTCCAAAAGAAATACTCTTGGCATCTGCGTATCTTCCATATGATTCGCCCACTCTACCTCCAACGGAAGAAGTGGAAAAACTCATTGGTGAAGTTAACAAGAATGGTGAACACCTGATCTTGGGTACAGACGCCAATGCACATCACACAATATGGGGGAGCACAAACTGCAATGACAGAGGTGAGTCCCTATTTGACCATATACTGCAGGCTGATCTCAATATTTTAAATAAGGGGAATAGGCCTACATTTATAACAAAGACTAGAAGGGAAGTGTTGGATATCACTGTGTGTACACAACACACTTCTAGGTACATCTCAGGGTGGCAAGTGCTGCTGGAGCCATCACTGGCAGACCATCAGCACATAGCCTTTACCCTTGAGGAACCTGACATTGAAAGGCAAGTATTCAGAAATCCCAGGAAAACCGACTGGTCAGGATACCGGGAAGATCTGAGAAATGCAGTGAGAGATATTAACTGTCAAACGAGGGGTACAGTGGAATTGGACGAGGCGGTGGAGCTCATCGAGCAGACCATCTTATCCTCGTACAACAGAAACTGCCCCGTAACCGAAAAAAACATCAAAAAAAGTACGAAGTGGTGGAATAACGAATTAGCAAAAATGAAGACTGAGGTACGTAAGTTATTCAAGACCTCAGCAAAAGTTGGTAAGTGGGAAGCTTATCATAGCAGACTCACAGAGTACAACAAAGCTATTCGGAAAGCAAAACGGAAAACATGGAGAAGCTTCTGCGAAAAAGTTGAAAATACAGCAGAAACAGCTAGACTCCATAAAATACTGAAATCCACCCACACTAACCCCGTGGGAACTCTGGAAAATTCTGATGGCAAGTTTACTCGGACAGGGGAGGAGACACTGGAAAAACTTTTAGGGTGTCACTTCCCCGGTTCGGTGAAATGCGACAACAGCAGCACATCAGAAGACAATAAAGCCCGAAGGGCTGATTGGAACTGTGCCAAAAGGTTGATAAAACCGGGACAGGTGGGCTGGTCCATCAGCACTTTTGAGCCATGCAAGGCTCCAGGTCCGGATGGGATTTTTCCCCTCCTTCTTCAGGAGGGGAAAGAGATCCTCACCCCGGCATTGACAACCATCTATCAGGCCAGTGTAGCGCTTGGACATGTTCCTAAGTCGTGGGCAATGGCTAAGGTAGTATTTATACCTAAACCTGGAAAGGCGAACTACGCCCAGGCCAGGTCATACAGGCCGATATGTCTCAGTTCTTTTCTATTAAAAGCTCTAGAGAAAATCCTGGATAAACATATCCGGGAAAAAATACGCACTAACGCTGGTTTGCATAGTTCTCAGTATGCGTACCGCCCTGGCAGATCCTCTGAGACTGCATTGCATCAACTGGTGAGCAGACTGGAGGAAAGCCTGGACAATGGGGAGATTGCACTGGCAGCGTTTTTGGACATTGAGGCGGCTTTCTCCAACGCGGGACATGACTCCATGGTAAGGGCGTTGGAGAGAGTTGGCGTAAATGCAACTGTGTGTAGATGGATCAGATCCATGCTTAGCAATAGGAAGATTCTAGCATCCCTATCTGATGAGAAGGTGATGGTAAGGGCCACCAGGGGTACGGCACAGGGGGGGGGGGGTTATCTCGCCCCTGTTGTGGAACCTTGTGGTGGACAAAATCATCACCAGACTCAATGAGGTGGGAGTGTACGCACAAGGATATGCGGATGATTTGGCCATTGTGATTAGGGGTAAGTCCATGACGGTCATAACCGAGCTAATGCAAATGGCTTTTTCTGAAGTAGAAAAATGGTGCAAGGCTGAAAATCTGAGCATCAACCCATCCAAAATCTCGATGGTACCATTTACTCGAAAGAAGAATCTTGATGGGGGAAAGCTGCCTAAGCTTTTCAATCAAGTTGTAAAACTGGGGACGGAGGTTAAGTATCTAGGGGTTAACCTAGACAAAGGACTTACCTGGAATCCCCATATTACAAAAACTATTAACCGAGCTAAACAATTAATTTATGTTTGCAGACGGGCAATAGGCACAACGTGGGGAATCAGGCCCAAAATGGCAATGTGGATTTACACAATGGTCATTAGGCCGGTGATTACCTATGGAAGTGTAGTTTGGTGGACCAAGACTACACAGGTCACAGTGACAACCAAGTTGAATGGGCTCCAGAGGCTGGCCTGCCTCTGTATCACAGGAGCAATGTCAACTTCACCAGGGGATGTCCTGAATACTTTATTGAACCTGCCAACCCTGGGAGTCTTCATTGAAGCACAGGCCAGGATGGGCGCCTATAGATTGGAGCTGGAAGGCTGCTGGAGAAGCAAAAGGTCAGGCCACTCCAATATTACTAAAAGCATATCGGAAGACACGCTTTTAATGCCGTCACACCGAATGACACCCCTGCTCTCATTCAGCAAACCATTTAACACTAGAATTCCAGCTAGAAAAGAATGGAATGCTGAAGAACATCAAACAGGGGACAATGACCTAGTCTGGTATACAGATGGGTCGAAAATGGAAAATGGGGCTGGAGGAGGAGTCTATGGGGAAACTGTAGACAAATCCATAGTCCTAAGCCTCGGCAAATATGCTACAGTCTTTCAGGCTGAGGTAGGGGCCATTATAAAATGCCTAGAGGAGTGTATGGAAATGGAAAGCAAGGGCAAAACCATTATTATCTATACAGACTCGCAGGCAGCGATTAAGGCTGTGGAGGCTATAAAGATCACATCAAAAATGGTGTGGCACTGCATCAACCTCCTAATAAAGGTGTGTCGGGAAAACTCAGTCTCGCTGATTTGGGTCCCGGCTCACTCGAACTTTGATGGGAATGAAAGAGCCGACGAGCTGGCTCGAAAAGGTGCAGAAACGCCATTCATTGGTGCAGAACCTAAGTATGGGATGGCTTATTGCCAGGCCCGTACTTCTGTACAAAAATGGGTGCAGAGAAAAACTGCAGAGGAATGGAAGAAAGTCCCGGAAAGCAGATTTGCTAAGAAGGTTATTCCGGGTCCTAGTAAAAAGCTCACCGATCAGCTTCTCTCTTTAAGTAGAGAGCAAGCTAGAAGGGTGGTTGGCACGCTTACGGGCCACGGCCACTTCAACAAACACATGCATAGGGTTGGCGTGAAAAACGACAGTAGATGCAGACTGTGTGAAGTTGAAGAAGAAACAGCTGAACACATTCTCTTTGAATGTGAAGCGCTGGGAAAAACTCGATACCAAACTCTTGGCCACCCTAGGTCTGAAGAGGAAACCATCCGATCTAATCCCATCACAAAAACACTAGAATTTATCAAAAAGACTGGTGTTATAAGATGGGCGTAGACGGCAAACGTGGAAGCAAAAGACCTTCTAGGTCGACGCTTATAGGAACTCAAACGAGTAGGCCCCACGAAGGTAAAAAAAAAAAAAAAAACATAATAGGTACTAATGTAATAAGTGCATGGCAATATCAAAAAGAGAACAACAAATTCACGCCACATAAATTTACTACTAAACACCAATTGGTCCGGGGCATGTACATTGTGTTAAAAAAAAAAAAAAAAAAAAATTAAATACGAAAATTGCTAACAAAACTTAACTCTACCATAGTTGGCAGAGAATAGGATGGCGGAGTTTTAATCACAAGAGTAGGGGTATTTTCCAGGTAGAATGTATAGAGGGGTAGGGGAGGGTAGAGGAGCGAGTGCATTTCACATTATTAAAGCACCGGGGGTTTTATTAAGTTTTCCAGCGTTGTCCGCATTGAAACGGAGCCAGGCTTCATATTAAAGATCCAGTAGCTAACGCCAGCCTGATTACTGTCTTCATTACTAAAGCCTTGCTCATGCAACAAGTTGTCTACATCAATAAATTCACCCCCACCCAGAGAAGAACACATAATACATTAGATTCAAATTTGGTTTAGATATTATAATACAGTGGTACCTATATAGGGTGTTCCAGACCACCCGGACACACCAGGGGGGTTTCAGGGGGTGCATAGATGGTGTCTCGGAATTTTAAAATGCCATGTTGCACACCAAATGAAAGCAGCTGCAGCAAACGGTTTTCATTTCATGTGCAACACGACACACTTTTACATTTAAAAATTCCGAGATACCATCTATGCATCCCCTTCCCCTGAATTTTTTTTTAATTTTATCAAAAGATAGTTTAACCCCAACTTTTTTTTAATCGAATCGAGTCCTAGGTAAGACGGTAAGACAGTAAGACGGGGGGCAATTTTTAACATGAACATTATGTAAGGCCAACTCCGCCGCACCCTCTTCCCAGGGACTAACTCAAGTAACTCAAACTTTCTGGTTCATCAACGACCTCCAAGAATTGGACAACCAACAGAGATGACTCTAAAACCTATAAAAACTCACTTTAACCTAATAATTGTTATTATTAAAATATCAGATAATTACTTTTATGATTGTGCAACTTATACAAGCTGCCAGGAGTGTAGCATGTTTGCAGGGTAATTCACAAAGTAACCCCCATCAAAGTTCAGAAAAACTGCAATTAAATGAAAAATTCAAAGTTACACAGCTCATTTACACAAAAGGGAACCTAGTTAGAAAAACAAGGGCGAGAGATGGGGTTAGAAAATGGTGCAGGGAGCGCAGTGCAGTGCTATACACAAGGTTCATACATCAATAATCACGAGAACCTTTGTTCGTATTGCACCCGGCAAACTCTATTATCTCGTAACTGAAGCCAAATCTTAAGATCGTTACGATGCTGCATCCCTTTTCTAATTTAACACCTATTCTGGGCGTTGCCAAATTTCTGTCAAGGAGTACCACTTCAGCGCAGACTCGTTCCCATCCTAAGCCGAGCTAACGCCTGTTACAATTTAAATGGCAATCATGTCAGAGCTTTTCTGTTGTTTGGGGATCTCTCTGCTTGGTTACAATGTTATTTAATGTTTTTAAACATTAATACATATGTTACGAAGTTATATTAACTACTGAAGCGGTAGACGACAAAGAGGTAAGTGGACAAATAGAAGGAGCCTTTGAGAATGCAGTTGCAAAGACAGGAAATTACGAGGTTCCTGGAGAAATGTCGGAACAGCAGGGGAGGCCGGAAGTGTTACTAAGACGAATGCCCCCCCCCCCCCCATTCCAAAATGTTTTGCATGATTAAAGAACACCTTAGGAAACAGTAACTTTCTAAAAGGGAGAAATAGCCTACTTAGCGGTTTCCGCATATTATATTACAGTAGTATCAGCATTGAAAGTATATTAAGCAATTCAGAATGTAAGCAGACAAAAAAAATGGAACGAGGAAGTAGGCCTGGTCCACTAGTATTTAATTTATTAAACAGGGAAATAGCGTGCATTCCAAAATGTTTTGCATGATTAAAGAACACCTTAGGAAACAGTACCTTTCTAAAAGGGAGAAATAGCCTACTTAGCGGTTTCCGCATATTATATTACAGTAGTATCAGCATTGAAAGTATATTAAGCAATTCAGAATGTAAGCAGACAAAAAAAAAATGGAACGAGGAAGTAGGCCTGGTCCACTAGTATTTAATTTATTAAACAGGGAAATAGCGTGCATTCCAAAATGTTTTGCATGATTAAAGAACACCTTAGGAAACAGTACCTTTCTAAAAGGGAGAAAAAGCCTACTTAGCGGTTTCCGCATATTATATTACAGTAGTATCAGCATTGAAAGTATATTAAGCAATTCAGAATGTAAGCAGACAAAAAAAATGGAACGAGGAAGTAGGCCTGGTCCACTAGTATTTAATTTATTAAACAGGGAAATAGCGTGCATTCCAAAATATTTTGCATGATTAAAGAACACCTTAGGAAACAGTACCTTTTTAAAAGAGAGAAATAGCCTACTTAGCGGTTTCCGCAGATTATATTTTTATTACAGTAGTATCAGCATTGAAAGTATATTAAGCAATTCATAATGTAAGCAGACAAAAAAAAAAATGGAACGGGGAAGTAGGCTTGGTCCACTAGTATTTAATTTATTAAACAGGGAAATAGCGTGCTACGCCCACGACAGTCGACACCCCGCTGAGATGAACACGAAGATAGGGACAGCATTATTTATTGCCATTCTTTCAGAACAATAAGTTTCAAAAAAATTTCATTATTACGAATAATTACATTTCATATCTTCTCTTTAGCAGTTTAACTATAAATAAATGCTTTCCAATATGGTATGTGACCGTCAGAAGATATTGCATCAAATATTTTTGTATTCTACAAAACACGAATTGGGTTGCCTTTCTGTTAATACAAGGTAAGCTTTGTGACAGATTTACACGCTTTGAGGTCCCAGCAACAAAAAAGTGGTTTTGACGAAATGTCGGCCGGTATGTCTATCGATTTATGGACAAACTACTCGATGGATTTTGATAAAATTCGGCAAGATTCCGGCGAATTTCCAGGCTCACTGTTTACAACGCATCCGGGGTAACGGCATTATTTCTACCCAGAACATTATTAAGAGGCAAATGTAGAAAAATTATACACTTCTCGAGCAGCAAAGCAGCTATAATTCAGAACAAAATTTGAATCAAAGCAAGAACTGCATAATGCATTAGTAATTGCAGTAGACTTGACATTTCTGCCTTGTGTCAAAGCAGTGCAGTACTTAGCACTGTTCTATGTTATTAATTCAAGGACCAATTATAAAAAACCTCTAATTATCCGCCAACACTTGCCGCGTCATTGCACCCCACAATCAAACCGCCGCCCTCTCTAACGTGTTCATTTTTTTTTTTGTAACTTTGAAAACAGCGAAATACTTTGCGGATGACGGTTATTAATTAAAAATTCCTGCATATTATATTAATGTAGTCGGGGGCGAGTAATTAGAAGGCCGGGCTCTGAGCGAGCACACATCAGGTTAAGGGCTTCATCATCAGCTGGGGAGAAGGGGTTTCGGCGGGGCGGGGGGGGGGGAGTGGGTATATCATGTTTTCGAATTTAACTCGGCATCCAACATTTAAATAAAGGCGGGCAAGGGATTTGCAAAATCCGTAATTAGAGTATTTTCGGTTCTAATATTTCTGCAAACGAATTTTACGGATCAAAAGCAATGCTACCAAATTGGATCAAAATAAATATTATGACGCGTTACCGCTTCGATTTTATTTTTCAGATCCGTTTTTAATAATACCAGTAAAAGGGCACTGTGTAGATCATTAAGTGCCAGTGAGGGAGATTGCTAAAAATACGATGGATAGCGACATAATTCTGAATTTTCTTCCGAGTTGATCTAGAACTCTCTTCCAGTCAGTCTCTACTTCGCTCATTTGCACCAAGATCTTTCTTATATGTCCCAATACCCAGACCCTATTAGGCGGCTTTATTATAATCCCACCGAATGTTGTAATCTGTTAAATTCCTTTTCAACAGTTCTGATATCTATTGAATATGCATTTAAGCAATCTTCTCCATTAGATCCTTTTCATATTTTTTTTTTTTTTTAAATCACCATCATTATTACTTAACGTTGCAGCAGACTTGGTTGTTATCGAACACAAACATTGAGTAACAGTTTTCATTTATCAACTTGTAGGTCAGGGGGCACCACCCCTAGATCAACCAATGTCCCTGAATCCATAATAATAAACAAAAACCCGTCGCTAGCAGTGGCGTTAACTAGACCACTAGCACCGACAGGGATGACATTATCCGCCCCTACTCTACAGCTCGTCTGCCGAATTGCAATGCTTAAAATGCTTTTTCAACCGTTTTCGTTTAAATTCCTCGTGAAGAAAGATTCTGACCTGAAAGAACATCCTTAAGCAATGAACTTAAATAAACCGAAAGCTTCTTTGATAAACTTCAAGGGGCAGAGAAATGTAATTCTGCTGATACTAAAATTTTCAGAAATTAGCTGACAGTAAAGTTAATCTTGGTCCCTTTATTGCGAGGAGCCCTTATTGGTTCGCGTAATTAACCGGTGTTGCAAAGAGCTGATTTGAAATAATTGGAAAACAAAGTTATCCAGCAGAACACCTGATTTTGTAAAACTCAAAAGAGTTCATAAGCCCTCGCACCAACAACTGCAGACAGATTCAGATATTACCGCAACAAAGTGTTGGATAAATAATAAAACTAGTCACAAGTAAGATCCGTGTGCAGAATCAGTAGGGAAAAACTTACAAACTACCTCTAAGTCAACACAACGAACCTTTGCATTCAGCTGCTATTTTTAATTTACAATTATCACCAAGTAACCAATTCTAACATTAGTAAGTGATTAATTATAATAATGTGTAACCCATTTTAGTATAAGCTCAATGTCATTGACGAAAGAAAGGTTGAAAAGATCGAATTTGATGGAACAATTTATTTTTTGTATAGCCAGCAAATCGCTAGCGGGAATTCAGCTATGGAATGACAGAATGATGCAGTATGACTTCACCCATTTAAAAGTCTGGATGTGAAGACAACAAGAATTGATGTTTGTAATAGATAGCATTGAACAACAAATTGAAAATGATATTTTAATTGAGATGAAATAAAAGGGTGATTTAATCTAAAATCGATGCGTTAACTGGTAACTAAACAGACAGGAATTGGACCTGACAGGAGGAAATCAGATTGAGGGGGGACAGGCCTCAGAAAGAGACAGATCAAACACCCCCTCTTTCAAATCTTTTGCGACTCGTCCTATCACCACCACAAGTCTTTCAGTCCTATTGACCATTTTTAATTCCTGTGAAAACGCATACTTTAACTCAGTAGACTATGGATCTCGGTGGTGATCGGTTGGCCGTGGGATGCGCGAAGACTCCCCAATAAGGTGCCCATTCCATTGACCGGCTAGGGCTATTTCCAACAACGGTGACGTGGTAGCAGACATTCAAGACTTAGGTGGCGTTTCCACTGACCTCGCATTGCAGAAGTGACGGAAATGTTTATTTTCCTCTATGCCATAGTTAAAATTGATCAATGATCATACAGTAAAATCACAAACAAACAAACTAAAATTAAAAAATGGCTTCATGGGATATGTTAATTACAAACATTTTAATAGATTTCTATTAAAAAAAAAAAAAAAAACATTTCCGTCAATGTCGTTTGCAATCTGCAATGCGAGGTCGGTGGAAACGCCACCTAAGTCTTGAATGTCTGCTACCACGTCATCGTTGTTGGAAATAGCCCTAGCCGGTCAATGGAATGGGCGCCTATGCATATTAAACAAGAGCAAGTTCTTAAAAAAAACTAAGATTAACTTCTCAAATATGAGTTTCACTCATGTCAAAGCGACGCTTTTCAACAAACAACAACAAAAGCAACTGTACGAAAAAAAAAATTCTTTAAGGAGTTCGCCGTGAACGAAATGTAGATGCAGTACAATTTAAATAAATAGCCAACAAAGGGAACTTAGGAAAAAGTGTCACTAAACTCTTGTTCATTTGCCTAAGAAGTTTTTCATTTTAAATATTCAACTGCAGGTCTACCATGGCGTTTAAAGAATAAGATTAAATTATTCTCAGTAAACCCCAATGAATGTAAATTGATAATATTTGTTGCTAATTCGCGGGAAATTTAAATTTTCTGACAACATTTACACTATTGTTTTATTTAGTAAATTGATTTATATAGACTAATTTCTTGTAACTTCCAATGTATTGCAATATAAAAACCGGCTTATTTAAATAAATATAATATTAATACCTCGGTGTTGTTTTTTTACTAATTACTAAAAAGTGTCACTCAGAAAAATTCAGTGCTACCAACATAACTAGGTTGGCTTAGTAATAGAACAAAAAAGTCAATATTTATTTATTTTAACATAGCTATTTTCTCTGAATTATTGAGTAACCCCGATCCCCGACCGTTCTTCCGATTGAAATGCGAGTTCTCTAACCATTTGGCAAGGGCCTGCCTGTAATGAATACTTACCCAAAAGGTGAGTAAGTCCAACCAAACCTTTCTTAAGGACTGCTGTAGTCGCCATTTTTTCAACATACAGTATAAAGTAGTCAAATGATTTAAAAAAAAATATATCACCGTCATAAAATAAGAATGTCAAACGTACAGCTCTACTTTCATTTTAATAATCGTTACTATTAGGGGAACATCTGTTTGAAAAACATGAGCGACATTTTTTGTTAGAATGTAATGGCTTTAGTCATGGCATGGAAAAGATCGATCTCTGTTGTAAGTAATCCTTTGTTAGAAAAATAAAATTTGCAAGGCAAAGGCAGGAGACTTTAAATCACAAAGGAGCAGTTTTTTGCGGTCTATTTAGTTTAGAGATTGACCTAATTGAGTTGTACTTTCAAATCCGGTTTAAAACAGTACAATAAAACATACTAGCAGTTAAGAGGCAACCGGGCACACCCCCAATATTTGTTTATCAATGAAATATCAAGAGTCACAACAACAATTGGTCACAGTTTTGGAACTCTTTTCACTAGACACCCTGCGTAGCAGTTATTTTATTTTTTTACAAGCCAACTAATAACTGTTACGGTCAACGCTAGGCAAACTAGTTATTCTGAGTTCAACACTTCTACTAAAGAATATAGAAAATTGCCGTAAAAGTACAATCAACACAATTAATTTAAATAATTCTGCCCACTTACAGCAATTATACACTGAAATTAAAATAAAAAATACTGTAATCATTTTTCACTAAACCAGTTCAACAAGTTCTTGAAAGGTCTCAAAAGGGTAAAATCCGATATTAAAGAAAAGAAAATCCCGAGCCAGACCATTGAAAAATGGTTATAATAAGAAATAAAAAAATACAGGTCTCAAGAAGTATACAGGAAATAAGGATTCAACAAGAAGACCTCTCGGTGAGCCCCCAACCCCCTCTCCTACGCCACTCTCCAGTTGAAAAGGCCGTCGGGCACGGGGTCGGGAGGGGGGCATTCAGAAAATTTTCTATACCGGATCTCCAAATCAGCTGAAAGAGTATAAAAAACACCAAACTTGCGCATCGTATGCGTGTCCAGAAAGATCGTTTTCTTTTCCAGAATATTAGTACAGTCATTTGGTACTAAAAAATGAGGTTGCCTGGAAAGTTTTTCAGGAGTTTTGAAAATTGGTGATTTTGTAGATTTCGATGTGCTCATTACGAATTTCAACTTTGCCCCCCTCGTATCTTTGCCGCTCGCGCAGTCATCTTGGTAAAATGGCGTCTAAAAACAGTTATTTGACAATATCTCCTTTCCGACTAGTGTGACGATAAAAATATCTATGCAATAAATTAAACTAGAGAAAATTGCCTATAATTTACGTATTGACATTTGTTTTGTAAAATCAATAGTTTAAGCGTACGAGCGCCGCAGTCTACTTCAACATTCGTTCTGGCCAAAAACTCATTTCCATACCATAGCATGAGGTACGTAGTACGTAGCGCGTTTTTGACGTGACAACGTCTAATAAATCGATGAGCGCTGGCTGGAATACTGGGTGCATGTACGAAAAAAAAGTGTTACTACTCATCCGTGATGTTCATCCGTTACGCGGGTTTAAAGCAACTTTTTGTGCAGATGTAGACGGCCTATCTCAATTTAAATTATACCCATGTCTTCGTCTATTCTTCCTCTTTCAGGTCATGCTATCTTTGTTGTGATAGGGCAAGGGGTTCGACTTTGGGGGGTGGAAACCCGCGCCCAAATTTGGCACGAATTTGCCGATTTTAATCGATAATAGGCCTTTTTCGGCAGCGTTTATGGGGGTGTTACAATTTGAAAACTTCAAACTACTTCAGTTCTTTTCCACCTTTCTTACTCTTTCCAGATATATATTCAGTTTTACTATCCGTTTCTTCGTTCAGGGTCAGGTGAGTGTATAAGCCATCCGTGTTTCGGCGGAAAACAGGTTCAAAGGGTACTTTTGAATTTACATGCATACAGTAAACAAATTCCACAGCCTGATATTTTCAACCGAAATAAATTTTTAATGTCTCATTAGAAGCAGTATGAATTAAGGTTTCAAACGAGTATAAATATGGGACTACGATCATTCACACACAAGTCATGCGAGCCTTTTGTTTTTAAGTAGGGTTTAGCAATTTAGGCGTTGTCACGTTAAACTATCGTCTGTAAACCGACTTTACAGACCAGCCATTTTTATATTTATTGTCGTATCCCCAGTAGGTCTAATCCACATGCAATGCACTATTCACGGCCGCAGCGGGGTGAGGGGTCCAGGGGATCTTGACCTCCCCCCCCCCCGAAATATTTTCAGCGTACACTAGATAGAATGCAGTTTATAACATATTGTGAATTGTGATTTCCTCACCTCCGGTCAGATGGACCCCCCCCCCCCCGAAAAAAATGTGTGGCTTCTTGGAACTATTCCAAAATTTAGTGCATTCTCCACCGCTTCACTGTTCTCGATGGACCAGGTGTTGTGAGTTCATCGTCTTCAGGACCGATCGAAACGTTACAGGTAGAAATTTCTTCCACATTATCCGGGGGGGGGGGGGGGTTCGGGTAGATCCAGACCTCCTGGGCCCCTCCCCCCGCTGTGCAGTGCATATGGATTAGACCTACTGGGGATACCACAACAACAAAAAAAGAGCTACGTACTCGTACTCCACCTCATGGTGGTGTGGAAATGAGTTTTTGGCAGTAACGAATGTTGAAGTGGACTTCGCGGCGCTCGTACGCTTAAACTATTGATTTTACAAAACAAATGTTAATACATAAATTATAGGCAATTTTCTCTAGTTTAATTTATTGTATAGATATTTTTATCATAAAAAAGTGTCGGAAAGGAGATATTGTCAAAAAACTATTTTTTGGCGCCATTTTATATGGTAGCGCGAGCGGCAAAGATACGAGGAGGCAAAGTTGAAAATCGTAAAGAGCACATTGAAATCTACAAAATCACCAATTTTCAAAACTCCCGGAAAACTTTTCAGGTAAAACTACCAAATGATTGTACTATATAAGAAAAAAATAATAAGAACTTGGGTTTCCATCAATATGGTGCATACTCAGGTTTGCTGACTTTTAAGGCATTTTTTGTCTATGGCGCGGTTTCCACCGACTGGCTAGGGCTAAATACAAATACGGTGACGTGGTAACAGACATTCAAGACTTAGGCGGGGTTCCAACCACCTAGCATTGCAGAATGCAAATGACATTGACGGAAATGTTTGTTTTTCTTTTTATAGAAATCTATTAAAATGTTTGTAATAAACATATCCCATGACGCCATTTTTTAATTTTAGTTTGTTTGTGATTTTACTGTATGATCATTGATCAATTTTAACTATGGCATAGAGTAAAACAAACGTTTCCGTCAATGCCACATGCATTCTGTAATGCGAGGTCGGTGGAAACACCGCCTAAGTCTTGAATGTCTGTTACCACGTCTCCGTATTTGTATTTAGCCCTAGCCGGTCGGTGGAAGCCCCGCCTATGCCGAAACTTGCTCAATTTTGACGGTCAACCCGTGTTTCAACGTGAAGGTAGCCAGTGAGCACCCAGAATCTTAGGAGACCGGTAAAGCATGGAAAGCATGTTCGAGGAAACTCGGACCGGTTCTTTATAATATCCCCAAATTCCAGCCATTTTCATCAATGCCACAATCAATTTGTAATAGAATGAAAATTTGCAAACGGTTAAAAGGGTCACTGAGGGCCCCTTCGATTTTATTGCACAATTGGAAAACTCAGTCAAAAGATATTTAAACCATTAACCACTTTCCCTTTTTCCACCTTTAACTGTGTATCCAGCACATTTCGTTTTATTACAGTTGGTTCTGTAAAGGAGGGTGTAATTTAAATTTCACTGGCCCAAGAGGCAGATCCCTCTATGTTTTAACCAATCACTCATGTTGCTTTACAAATGTTCAATTGGCCAATAAAATTTCAAGACAATATTAATTATATATAATATTATTTATATATATAATATTGTAATGTAAAAAACAGTGTTTACAATAGATCATTAAAAAAAAAATCAGAAGTCATCTTGTCCAATCCCAGACAAGACTTCCAATTACATTTGTTTACATTGAAACTACAGAATTTTTCTTCGCATTGATCGAATCAAAAATCAATTCTGCTGTAAAATGAACAAAGGCTACCATACGGGATGCTGCTAAGGCGGCTATTCCACCGGCAAATTTGCTTCACTAAAATACACTCGTGTTTTGAGTTTTTTGTTTGTTTTATTTTAAGGAGACTATTATGTAGATACTTAACTTATCTATTATACGTTAAATTATAATATGGTAGCAGACAGCATTATAATATTATAACTTAATTTATAATAGATAAGTAAAGTATCTGCATAATAGTCTCCTTAAAATAAAACACAAAAAATCTCAAAACACAAGTGAATTTTAGTGAAGCAAATTTGCCGGTGGAATAGCCGCCTAATGTAATATGCACATGGCAAAAGGCAGCTATCATTTGCACAAATAAACGCGTATTTTTACTATTTTACAGGAATATTGAGTAACAGAGTTTTATATTGAAAAATATTTCGTAGGGAAGAATGTAAGATGAGCCTGCTAGGGGCAATCACTATATATTGCAGCGGAAACAATCAACAGTGAGAATGATTCCTCTTTCAAAATGTACCTACTGTTAACTCCTTGCCTGGAACACAATCATCCTACGTTCATCCCAAAACTACAAACTAAGAATTTAACAAAGAATACAAGTACTGAACTACTAATGTACCGGAACCAACCAAATGTATATCAAGTACTAATTTAACGTCCAAAGTAATGTTTTGTTTAAGAATTACGAGATAAAAAACTTGTAGAAGGGATGAATAAAAGTCAAATAAAAACTCTTTTGTGTAGAGGAAACAAATAGGGACAGCTGGCTGGGACTTAGTAATTTGATTAAAAAGCGATCGTTGATCCCACGCTGACGTTTCTTTGGCTGAAACTGCTTCAAAAAAGTAATCCAATAAAATGGCTACTTCGTTCAAGCAATCCCCGATGTACGTATATCAGGTTTAGAAATCGCTCCGACAACGACTAATCCCTTACAACAAATAGTTAATGACTTTCCATGAGTCGGAGTGGCTCCGAACGGGTTGCTATGAAACAAAATGACGAATGAAATACAGAAAAACAATACTTTTTGCTCAATTCTTCAAAGACAGTAAGCATCTCCAAATATTAACATATAAACAAAAAAAAATGAATCAAATAATATCTAGTATAAACCACAAGTTAAACTCAATGGGGCCTGAAGCAAATCAAAAGTGCTTATTAAACGTGGATCAAGTTAATTTAAGTTTGAACAATATCTCTAGCGAAGCTATTGAATATTGTTGTCCCGCCCTCTTCCTAAAGATTTCTCGTTCACCCAAACTTGTAATATTCCCAACCCCCTGTCCCCGACCCTTGTCTCAACGAATGGCACACTGACTAAATTCAATCTCGGCAGTTAAAGATTTTCGCTTTCCCTCTAACAGTCTTCCAACAAGTTATAAATCAGTTACAATTGGATAAAAAGGAAGCAGTATCAAAAGTGTCAGACAGATACAATAAAGGGGGAGAACTCGAGAAAGAAAAGTGCAAAGGCTTCCTGAAGAAATCGGTATGTGATGACTCTATCAATAAACGAAAATTCGCAACACAGCAAATGAAAAAAAGTAAAGTGATGACGTAGGTAGCTCCAAGTGTTTTGCAAGAAGCAAATTCTAGCAAAGTCGAGGGGAATTCTTCTTTGATTTGAAAGTTGCAAAGAAGAGCTCGAGCTTAATTAAATTTCCGAAGCTGACCCAAAAAAGTCAGACGAGCAACTGTCTTCCCGAGCAAAGGGAAATTTTAAGGTATGTTTTTACTTCAGATCTTCGCGAGATTTTAAAGGTAATTGTACCTAAGTGTTCAACTGGAAATTAACTAATTAATTACATTTCCATTGAACGGAATGAAGATAAGGAAAAAAGTATTAGGCTAAATAAGAGATGAGATTAATTTAATAATGAAATAAAATGTCATCGTCAATACGTTATAATTAAAATCTACCCAACATTGAGAAATATCATATGGTGACACTAACAGGCAGTACACGAAGAATGTTAATTTAATATAATTCTCACTTGACAGCAGATTGATTGAAATTTAGGCAAGATATAGCATTTTGACTACAAAGTAATGTACAGTAGTGATTCAAAAGTTCACGTAGACACCACATTGTGAGGGAAAGGTTATTCTGTTATAAGATACGATACGACTGTACAAACACCACCCATTAATATTATCTGGGCTCCAGGAGTAGTTTATTACGAGAAGCTAAATATAAAATGTATGTATTAAGTTATCTTAAGTTTCGGGTGGGCGAAATTTGACGGGAAAGTAAGAATTTTATGAGTAGCTGGGGCGCTATCCATTGTTGCTGGCTACAATAAAATTCAATCTAAAGTTCAATCATATTGCATGTGCTATAGGCATTATGCAAATTAGAGAGTCCTGGTGTTTCGGGGGCGGAATTCTGATTAGCCCATGTGAGTAGGTAGAATTTTACTGCCATAATCGAAACTGCCACGTCTGTAGGCCCGGACATGTTAAGTAAGTAAGTAGTTTTAAAATCTGCAGTTTTAAAATATTTAGCTGGTAACCGCAATGTAAATTGGGAAAAAATATAACTATCGAAACCCACCCACGTCAGTGTAGATAAAAATCTGGGTCCACAGATTCAACGGACAACTGCTGTAAAATTCTGTCGAAGAAAATGTTGAAGAAAAAATGCTAAGATTGCAAAAACAATCTGGCAAAAGGGATCTGAGCCATCAAATCTTTGTCCTTTTTACCAAGCTATTCATTCATTGGCCAGCCAAAAAATTTCAGAAAAATTGTGTAGCCTATATATCCCACAATAAAATAAAATTCATATTAATAATGAACAATAGCTGTTGGCAACTAGGTCGGAAGTATTTAAACCTCGCTTGGGCAATCGCCAGACATATTATGTTGCCATATCCGACATTTAGATAAATATTGTGCTTAACATCGCCATTAACGGTCCTTCCAATGCTTTGACCTGGACAAATATGTACTGCAGATGTAGTTCTGGAAGTTCTGCTTATCAGAGACATATCTGCTGTCTTGTACAAACAAATACAAGCCCCTCACAAACATATCATCTTAATATTGAACCTGCGTGTTAACTACTACAGTAAAATTAATAATAGTATCTGCGTACTAGACATGCTTGATTCCCTTTTGCACGGTTCGGTAAAAAAAAATTTTTTAAACCTTTCTCAAAATGAAATGGTTACATATACTAGAGCCACAACAACAAAGATTTTAATAATTTCAAAATCAGCGTATGGTACCTTAGTGATCACAATTTGGTTTGTAATATTGGCCGAATCGGTGGCAGCTACATATTTATTTCTTACCTGAAAAAAGAAAATAAATATATAAATCAGTCAGTCACAAGACATCATACCAACATCTCAAGGAAGTTTGTTGCAAGAAAAGGGTAACCTACCATAAGCCTGGTCCATTATCTTACCTTACTGACAATATTTCTTAATCAGGGTTAATAGAATAGATGGCTGGTAAGTGGTAACCAAAAACTGACTATGGCCGAAAGTGATGAAAAGATATCTAGGCAAATAATAACAAAACATCATGCGCAGTAACTTCTGTGCATGGCAGATCAATCACAACTGCGGTTACATACGGTTCCATTGAGCATTCCATTCTTTTCGGACAGTGGCAGACTGACAGTAGAAAATAAATTCTATTGCCCATTATTTACCAAGCATGGTGGGCAAGACCACACTTCTTGGAGCTAAAAATATAAACATAACAATTTTGAATAGCACTTTCGATTCTAAAATTATCTTGTTTACGTTTTTAATCCCAGGTTAAGATAAAAATAATAATTGCCAAAGTAGGCCCGCAGTAGTAAAGCATAAAGTGGTTTTTTATATGCCCTACAAGACTACATAACCCACAAAAACCCATGCAGCTTTTTGGTCCTCCGAAATGTCGGTGTATATAGGACTGTTCTCTTATAATTCTCCATGAACCACGTAGAGGAGGGAAAGGAGACATTAATAAAATAAATGAAGGTATCTCTGTTAGGAATTACGACAGGGGGATGTCATTGTCATGCGACCCACAATATGTATGGTCCAGTGAGCCGGGGTGCACCACACATACCACCTTCCCAGTCATCGCTCACAATAAGACCAGTGGACGCCATGCTACAACTTCCTCCGCCACTTTACCATAATTTTCATACGGCATAATAGAGTTGTCTTTCAAATTGCTTAATAAAGAGCAGTCTAATTCAACAGATTGGACAACTTACCTATAGTATAATAATAATTTCCTTGTCCAGTAACCCCGGACAAGGTGCAATATATTGAAAAATTTAATACATAAAGAAATAATCACGCTGAAGCTTCCGCTTATATATAATAATAATAATGTGGCAAAATGCTCTCCTCTGATTGGGGGGTCAATTCACAATTACGGCGCCCATTATTAACTGACGTTCTAATTGTTGATTGGTTGGCTTGGAAGACCTCCTACACATAAGCTAAGATTATGCACAATAGAATTACTTATCTGGACTATATTTATTCTATAAAATACGATGATGTATGCATCATATTTGAAAGGCAGATCCAAACGGAAATAAGACTTTATTTATGGATCGAAACCGGTGTCAAGGCTGAGATTTCGAAATATTTTGTAAACAAATCAAGCTTGGACATTTTTGACTGAATTAACTAATCGGTCGTTTTCAAGAAAGATGACAAAACGGTTGAATTGGCTCTTCCGCCATGTAGGTTTTCCAAAATTTGGAACTCAAGCAAGAACACTTCGCGAATCGCGAAAGCAATTTTTTGAAATAAGATCTCTTGCAAACTGTAAGGCTCCTTGAAGGCAATTAAAGAAAGGATCATTACAAAAATTGACGCCACTGGGATTACAACCCGAATGTCCACCTTGTCGGATGGTATTCTGACCTCTATACCAAACCGTCCGGCCCATATCTCCAGATCTTCCCGTACTGAGATGAATGCTCTAGTGACTGATGCAGATATGACCTATACCATCAATTTCAAGCCCTGTTTCTGAGTTTTTTCAAGCTGCGTTTGTGCGTGAAAAAACTCTCGTGTGGCCGTAGCCTAAGTCAGAGCATTGTAAGTCGAGCATTGAAATACCCTGGTATAGTGAAAGAATATTATTTTTCTGACATAGAGCCCTTTTGAAAGAAGCAGGCATGTAAAGCAGTATTATAAAAAAGGCGAAAATGTTTGAAACAGCACTCATCCCACCACGTCGCGTCGTTATGTACTACCCTCATTTGGACATCTTCCTGAATATAAAAATAAGAAAGAGAAGAGGAAATGACGGTCGGATCGTTAAGCATGCACCTCGTTAGTACATCCACACTATATCCACCAAATAATTACCCCAAGGACTTCCTTACAACCCCTCCCAGTCAGTAAAAAATAAATTCTACAATCGTATCCGCAGAGTCGCAGCATCAATGGAACGTCCTTATCTCACTCAAACGTTACTCTCCACGAAACAAAAGGCAATGGCGAGAGGGAGAGAAATTTTGTTTTTACTTCATTGATTTCTCTTTATCAGTTAGCTCGCTAACTAAAGAAGTTGCGGTGTCATTTTAAGTACCAGCAGAATAAATAAGAGAGCATTCACCATTTTGGAGACATCAGTTTTAGATACAAAATAAACAAACAAAAAAACATACAAAAATAGACTATATCAGAAAGTTTTTTTTTATTGTTAAAATGGATTCAACTTGAAAAATAACCAACTTGCAAATGTATATCCAAAGATTAATAAAAATAAATAAAAAAACGTTGCAACTGCTAATTTTTTGGCAAATGGCCACCTATACAAAACTTTTTGGGCTATGCGCTATGTACGCTATGCACCCTGGGCCCTGGGGTTCGCTAAATCCATGAATGTAAACGTGAATTTGTGTAAACACGGCCATTTTCATTTTTACTCTATGTTTTAATTTGTTACCGAATATTTAGAGTGTGAGCGGTTAATTGTTAATTATTTATTTGTATTTTCTTATATTTTATTTATATCTATTATGTACTACTATAAAATTTTTATGAGAAATAATTTGCACTTGTTAAATTTTCGCAGGACTAGGACAAGGATATCTTCACGATGTTTACATTTCCGAATTAAAAATTAAAAATTTTAGCATGCTGAATCACTTAGTGAATACCCTATTAACGACACATCTTTGAACATTGGAGTAGATTCGAAAGTTGCCTATTTCTTTGAAGTGGAAGCGACTAAGCCAATCATTTTCAAGGGTTACAAGTTTAAAACAGTACGGAAATTGCATCTATAAAATGTATGAATTAAGAGCAACCACAGCCCGAAAAAAGTATATTAAGCAATTGCAGTCACATTAAGCTGTAAACTTAGGCAGTAACAGTGAGAACGTACGTTTGATATTTTTCAAATTAGTAGTGGGTACGTTTAATATGACGAAATGTTTTCATTTTTACATGTATGAGACAACTGTAATTAAATTAAATTAATCAAAATGTCAACTGTAGAGTAGAGAATTGCAAAGGTATACAGTAATTTTAATATGTCACGATCGAAAACATCAGCCGAACGGAACATTTCAATTTTCCACTATTGCAGCCTCCATTTTGGCGGCAATTTTATTTAATAACCAGAGAGGGTGAACCTCGCTTTTAAATGGCTTACAGTCAACTATGTGAATTATTGGAATTGTATAACCACTCTTTAAAATACGAAATAAGGTCATAAATTCCAATGGGACATGGTAAGGCATTGCGACCTGATTAAAACAATTCCCTACGGTTTCAATTCCAATATCAGGTGACGACCGAAGCTACCCACTACAATCTACGTTTGCGCCAACATTTCCATGTATTTACTAATTGCTTGCACTATTTCATGGCATAACTATGGTAACTACAAATAACTATGACATAAGATAGTTCATGTACCACAGTTTGAATGAATAACATGGGACTATATATCCTTATAACTCGTTCAACTTTCAAGTTCATTTAAGCACACTCCATCTGCTCAAATTAAGAACCTTATCGAGAAGATGCAAGGAAATAATATAACGAACGCTAATCCAACCTACGAGTGTGAGACATGGGTTATGACTCGGAGGAGCGAAGAGCTGCTTGAAAGGTGCGAGTGTAAGATACTCCGAAAGGTGTATGGACAAGTGCAAAATCAGGGAGAGAGGGAGGGACAGAGAGAGTGGCGTATCCATAGAAATAACAAATAAATAAATAAATATTGACTTTTTGTTCTATTACCAAGCCAACCTAGCGGTGTTAGCGCTATTTACGCGTTGTACCGAGAACCTACGATGGAAGAGAGCCCGCATCACGTGGCGCGTCGAACGAATGCAAGACAATAGGGCAACAGGAGCAGCTTTACACAAGGGAGAAGACGAGTGGGACGACCGCGGACGCGATGGCTAGACGACGGAGCAGGCCAAGACCGTTCGCGAGCCGTAGTGCCAAGGAGTAGTAGTAGAGGAATGGCATCTCCGAGTATATAGCAGTGCTCACAGAATACTCATTATGTATGTTAGCTTAATCGTGCCCTAGTGCGTCTTCTACAAATTTCCGTTCTATGTGCATCAGTAACGTCAGAATTTGGTTCTTCAATAGTTTCAAATATCAGTAAGATTCTGAAGTTCTGAAGCCCAAAGACCCTCACCGCACAGCCAGTAAAGTAACATACTTCAAGGATTATTCGAGTTCTAAAATAAATTATCATTGTGGGTAGATGGGTATTAATAAAGTGTTCGTAATATAAGCGTCAAATCCTAGTTCAAATTTGAAAATCCCAGTTGACAGTAAACCCAAGGAAGCAAGGGGGATCAGCAGGAAAAGCGAAGTTGCTTGATTAAATAATAACGACTAGCCGGGAAATTCCTCATAGGTTATTGCCAATTTGGAATTCACTAAACTTACGGCTAAAGGTCATATAGAGCATGTAAAGGGCCATGTATTTTGATAGATCACATAGTTTCATCGCTAGTCAAACAATATATTCTATGCGTCTGAAAAGCTTATCTTTGACAAAAAAGTAAACTTTCGACTACTGCATGGGTTATTTCGTATCGAATGATACTGGGGTTAGTAAGGGATTTTGGCTGCCTTTCTTCATACACATTTAATATTGCCAATTAGTCAATTTAATTTAATAAAGCGTAATAAGAGAACTTGAACAGTACGTATCTTACTACATCTTATTCATGTTGTACGGTGCAGTCGGTGCTTGTAGTTGTATATATTAAACTCGATATTTCGGTAATGGCTGGCAAAAAGTAAATTTGTTCAAGCGTAGATGAATATCAAACATCAATATCTTCAACGGAAATAAGAGTATCCTAAGTTTACGTGTTAGCTAATTATTACAAGCCTTAGAGCGAAAGGAAACTTGGCAATTTTGCAGAAAGTTTGATACAAGTTTAATTTGAGATTAAAAGATGAGTCGCGATGGGTTGACACGCCTGGGGGCATCTACCAGGAACCAGAACGTGACGGGAATTGCCAAACAACATCCAAAATCCCCCTGACAGGCATTACACTTCTTCTTCAGCGTTAGCCATTATACTCTAGTTCCAAGAAAATAAAGCGAAGAAAGCGACTACAGCATGATAATGGATTAAAACCAACTACAATAGACACTAGTATAGCCTTACACCAGAGTTCCAAATAGGAGAGATGGCACATTTAGTCTCGTCTTCGATGGCAAGGTGGTAGCGCGCTTGTACTTGTGCGAGTCTCTACATGCCATGTGATCGGAGGCGTGTCGTAACTCAACACGGGTACTAACCTACAGAGGTACTGAAGATGAAAATGGAATACATTCAATTAATACATTCTATGAAGGCATGGGAGCCCTAATTGTATTTCGTCTAATAATTGTATTTGTTGGAAATAAAGAATTGTTATTATTATTATTTTTTTTTTGTAATATATGCTCCTTGTCAAAGGAATACTGGACAAGGAAAAGAAAGAAAGAAAGAAAGAAAGAAAGATTGTTTGTATACGATTAACATTTAAAAAAATAAACAAATAAAAATAAATAATAAATTGATATTTTTTTAATTTCTGTTGCCACGCATTGTTTTGGCCAGTCACAGCACGCTTTACAGTCACGACTGGATTTCTATTGTTTGTTTGTACCCAAGAACTGCACTGATTGGTCCAAGAAAATGTGACAGGTGGCACCAGACATTCAAAAACTATTTTTGGCGGGAGTGATAGACTACATCAGACGTTCTCTGGTCTCTGAGATTCTTCAAAAAATCGTCTCTTAGGTATGTTCATAGATTTTAATAATAATACTAGACACCGGGCTCCCCTGTATATTTTGAAGCCAGCCGCCATTGCTATAAGTGGGTAGAAAACGTTGTTCACATTCATTTACACCTTGAGTTCTTATGAGATTTCCCAATATTTTCGGTGGATTTTGGTCAATAGTTACATAAAAGACAATATTAACTGAAATTAAATCAAGATAAAATTTATTTCGTCGAGAAGCACCCATTTAAGAAAGTACTTTGCGTTCTTTCCGTTCTTTCTATCCACTTATAGCAATGGCGGTTGGTTTCACAACACTCCCTACAGAGAGCATGGGAGTTCGCTATCTAGTATTATTATTAAAATCTATGGGTATGTTAAACAAGGCGGAAACTCTAAAAAAAACTTGCCAACAGAAGCAACATAAGGATTCAATATGTTTACATACGGTTAATGTTTTCATATTTTAGTCGGAAAGTGACAGCAGAACGGCTGAGGTTACTGTACGTAGTACTCCTGTTAGTAATATCCGTTCGAAGAATTGACACGATAAACTAACGTCAGGAGCGAGTTGCATATTTTTTGAAAGCAACACAAGATTTTCAGTATATTTTAGTATATTTTCGAAATTAAAATAATGCATAATATATCAACATCTACCGCAAAGCGACGCCCGCGCGCTGTTGTTAAATCTGGCATCATGTACTTGACGTTTGGTGTGAGTCAAGAGAACGCGGTAAACATAGTGGAGACTTTAAAAAACAGCAGCTGAAACATAAGCCAGTACATTATGGGGGTGGGAACATAGAATGTTTAACCTCTGGTGTAATACAGTAATAACTCATTTTAAAGCAATTGCTCTCAACATAAGCCAGTACATTATGGGAGTGGGAACGTAGGCTGCTGAACTCATTTTAAAGCTCTTACTCTCAACATCCTCATTAAAAACATAATTTTTCAGACCAGTTACAGAAATACAAAACGTCTTATGAATGAACAACATTTGCAGGTACATTGGGATGGGAGTTTTTCAAGGACCCTAGGGCACAGCATTTATTCCTCCGAGGTTAAATTTTCAATAGGGAAGAAGAAGCTAGGGAGGAGGGGGCCAGAAACTCGTAACCATGTGTTCGGCTATTCATGAAACACCAGAACGGAATTAAACTACCGCGTTGCAACCGCCACTACATCTTCCACACCAAATAATTCATACCGTCTCTGAGATGCAGTCATAAAAGGAAATAACCTAGACATTGTCAGCTATCTTATTTCGTTTTATTGTTTCATGACCAGCGGTCGACCATGAATGTTAGAAAAGTTTCTTTACACACAATCTGTTTCAGCAGTCAAAACGACTCTGCAGATTAAAAAACTGAGACAGTGTTCCTGCAGGATGCTTGGGACTCAAGCCAGATGGAAACTGAAGAATATTGTGTGTTCTTATTGTTATTGACATAGCCCCCTTTAGTGGGTCATTGAACTATGCCCTGCCTTATTGATATATTGGGACTTAGCCTAGTTATTGTTTTCTCTCACTTCTGACCCCTTTCTTACCCTAACCACTTTCCTACCATTAACCACCCCCCTTTTCTTCCAGCATCTACAGGACTTTTCCTAATGCGAGATGGGAGTGGTTTTTAGATTTTAGGCCTTGCGAAAGGTAGAACTCCCAGTTAATCCCTCACTACCTGGATGCTACCTCGAATCACACATGTAAACAGGCCATGGCAGTGATGAAAGGGGGCAAGTAAAGCCTCAGGTGCTTGCATAAATAATTAGATTACTCGTGACTTCGTGGTATTTCATTTTAATAAACAAAAAATAACAAAAACTTAGAGTTTTAGAAACCCCCTTCATCGATCGATGCAGACTGGGGTAGGTCAAGGCCTCACGCCTTCAGCGCAGACACTCACTACACTACCCATCACAACACATAAATTCTATCCTCGTACCGTCAACTTATCTAACACGATTTTCAACACAAAAGAAATGGAACTTCTCAACAAGGGCCTCAAGTATTGCCCCGATATAGGTCTAAACAAAAACACGTTAACCAACTTAATGTCAGACACTGAATTTAGCCTAAAAAACCACAATAATGAAAAACACATAGCAGCAGATATTCTGAAAAACGTCAAACTTACACACAAAAACGATAACACTAAATCTATAAAAAAGAAACTAGCCCAAGATAACCTTACACTCACCAAGGCGGATAAAGGAAATTCTATTGTCATTTTACCTACCCATGATTATGTTTCTAAAGTCTTAGACCTCATTTCTGATGAATCCACATTCGTAAAACTTAAAGTAGACCCCACAAACAAATTCCAAAAAGCAACCAAAAAAGCCATTAAACAAAGCTCTAACACGATACCCCAAGATATAGCCTATAAATTTACCAACATGAACCCCGTAGCTCCTTCATTTTTTGGTCTGGTTAAACTTCATAAACCCAATCAACCTATCCGCCCAGTAGTTTCGTATAACAGTGCCCCAGCCAGCAAAGTAGCTAGTTTTCTCAACAAACACATTCGCGAGCTATCAAACTTCACACCCCGCCACAGCGTCAAAAACTCATTCGAGTTGGTTTCCCGCCTTAAGCACCTTTCCTTATCCAGCAATGCCAAACTCGTCTCTTTCGATGTCAAAAATCTGTTTACTAATATTCCCGTACCCGAAGTACGTAAATTAGTTGCCCAGTCACTCTATCACAATAACACCTCGAACAGCCTTATTTCTGAGACCCTCCTTCTGTTAGACACATGCACTCATCAAAACTATTTCCGCTTCGAATCCGACTACTACCAACAAAAAATAGGCCTACCTATGGGTTCTTCCCTTTCTCCCCTTCTTGCTGAAATTTTTATGGATAACTTCGAACACAAACTTCTACACAATAAAAATCCCCTAGTTAAATGTATATCTTTCTGGACAAGGTATGTGGATGATATCTTCTGCATTTGGACAGGAAGTAACAGACAACTAGACAATTTCTTAAGTTTTATCAACACAATTCACCCAAAAATCCAATTTACCATGGAAGTAGAAGAAAACAACTCCCTGAACTTCTTAGACCTCACCATCACCAAAAATAATAGTACCCTAGACTTCAAGATATTTCGTAAAGAAACCCATAGCGATAATATAATCCCTGTTGATTCTTCTCACCCATTCCAGCACAAACACGCAGTATTCCATAGTATGATTTTTCGACTCCTTAACATCCCTATGAATCAAACCAACTATAATAATGAATTAAATACAATAAAACAAATTGCCCAAAATAACAATTTCAATCTCAACCTAATAGACAGAATCCTACGACATCACAAAATCAAACACAACCTCAAACTAATTTACCCCCCAGGGAGCTTAAACCCGGTAACCAATAAATCATATTTCAGGATACAATACATAGAAAAAATCACAGAAAAAATTAGTAACCTCATTTCTTCTACAACAGACAAAACACCAGCCCCGTACAATCGCAACAATTTGGCCAATAAACTCATGAACTGCAAAACCAAACCAGAAAAAGAAAAAGGCAATGGAGTTTATCGTCTAAATTGTAACGATTGTAACGCAATTTACATAGGCCAAACAGGCAGAAGCTTTAAAACTAGGGTCAGAGAACATATAACAGGTATAGGAGACACCAACACCAACAGCACATTCGCGAAACACCTTAACTCGGAAAACCACACATTCGATCCTCACAATTGGACAGCCCTACACAAAATAAAGAAAAGTTACACTTTAAATTTTTTTGAAAATGTTGAAATCAAAAGAGCTTTACACAATAGGGAAAAATTAACAAACGACATAACATTCACACAATCATCCCCTCTAATAGATCTAGCTAGTAGGTTAGGAATAGGTAACCAGCCACGCCCCCTCCCAACCCCTCCTCCCCCCGCTCCCAGTCCTATATAAACCAAGGTTTCCTCTCCCTAGTCACATTTGCATCTTCTCCTCGAGTTGAGCAAGTCTCAAATCGCAGATAAGGTGTAACTGTGCTAGTGGGTTTCCCTCTGTAGATGGCAGTTCTTGCCGAAAGCGCTCAGGGTTTTATACTAACACAAGTGGGTTTCTTAGACAAAGTTAATTTCTTAACGATTATTTGGGTTTTACTAATTCGGGTTGTTATAACAAGTTTTTCTAAAACTCTAAGTTTTTGTTATTTTTTGTTTATCAGGTGCTTGGGTTGCAAGTTTCCCACTTGTGCAGGAACAAAAAATAATATTGTTTCGGTTTGAAATTTGGCCACTGGCAAACTGATAAACACCCACGATGTTGACCCACACCGGCAATGGATAAGCAGAGAATAGCTTACCATATACACAATCTAACAGGCGTAAACCTGACTTAACCAAGTTCAAGTCATTCAAGTTGTATGTCCTTAAGAAATATACATACATACTGTATATGTGATATATCCTTTGTCATATTACTTTATTATTTTGAGGGTCGGAGGGCAGATTACGAATATTCATTTACGTTGATACAGCCATCGCTTAGAGACATAGCCCTACATTCCAAAAGGATGCTACAGGTATCATCCAACAATATTTCGCTCCCGTCACTCAGTGCTTAAATTAGCTCATTAAAAGCTGAGCTGATGCATGTAGAACCCCAAATACATGTAAATGATACAATACAAAATACAAACACACAATAAACAATACGACAACAGTTCCAAAATGGAGAACTGCTCTTCTCTACAAAGACGAATATATGTAGATAATTACCATAGATCTGTCTCATGAACGAAAATAACAATATTATTATCAACAGCGTGCATAACTAAAATAGCAGTACAAAATGCAGAGATCCTTGATATTATCATAATGGTAAATGGTTGTGGTAGGAGGAAAATGTCAGAAGCCTTAGAAGTTGACAATGATAACACAAACAAGAAACTGAATTTCGGAAGAGGGACTGTTTCAACAAGGTTACGCCTTGACACACTACAGTATAATAGGGAGGAGGGGGTGGCGGAGGGAGGGAGTCAGCTAGCTCCCCATGTTGGTACGACACAAGACACGGTCGCTGCTCAGCAAAACTTGCAGTGTAAACAACTATAGGCCAAAACTTATTTACCTGAACCCGTTGTTAACAACAATGAGGGCACACTGGAAGAGGAAGATGGCTGAACGTAAATCCACTAGATAACAACTCTGCTCAAAGGGAATTTTAGAAACTATAACGTCCAAATTTTAGCTCTCTAAGCTTATACTCTTCTACTTCTGGCTCCACAGCCCTTGACGAGGTTTGGCCTGCTCGACAACACTCCTCCAGTCATTTGGGTTTTGTACAACGCTCCACCACCTACGGACTTCCAACTCGCGAAGGTCAGTTTCTAACTCATTCTTCCAGCGTTTTCGAGAAGCTTATACTACCCGATGCTAAAAATTACATTTTTCCTAAAACAACGTAAGTCTGGGGTGGCTGGGTTCTCACCCTACATTGAATTTGCAGGCAACAGTAGGGGTACAAGGGAGAGGGAAAGGGGGGGGGGGAGAGTTTGGACGCTGGCCGCAAACGAAGGTCCGCCAAAACCAGTGGTACAGCTACAGGGTTCAATTAAGCACACAATCTATGCACAATTTGTAAGCAGCAATTGCATTCACGTCTGCCAACTTGACAGACAAATTGCATTTCAACAGTAAAACCAAACTAACAGCCCGCAGAAACCCCTCTTAAATCAATAGAACCAGTTTTCAAGCAGTGAAATACGGAAATTGAATACAGCAGAATGGTTTTAAGGACTGGGAAATTATACTTGTGTCAAGTCTGGGGATTTAAGCACAGCTGTACAGTAGTCTCTTGTAATCGTGGTAAATTAGAATTTAATACGACGCAGTAGTTGCATTTAGATTTGTTGTTGTTATACCGTGATTGTTTGTAATACATATCACTGCTTTTATTTATTATTAGAAGAAAAAAAAATCGTACAAATAAAGAATCACTACGGTATTTCTCTTTGCCACGGGCACACAAGCACAGGAAAAAAGTGGGGCACCCTTATTGACTCGTCAATAGCCAGATCCCAGGTTCAATTTCCTATAACATTTTTTCCTACTTATGCTCATTTCAGCAAGGCCATTGAGGCGTTTTTCGTTTTACTTATTTTCGCCTGATAGTGGCATGTTCCTCTTGTTCTAGGGGGGGGGGGGTCAGCTGCAACTCCCTTGCAAATGCATCCAAACAATGCGGCTGTGAAAATTCAATTAAAACACTAATGATATGGTGAACCGGTGCAGGTGCTGCAAAATTGATTGCATGCGACAATTAAGGGATTACTGATAACACTTTTGCTGTAATGACCCGTCAAAATTCGCGCACAATGTTGAAATCCTGCTGTAAACTCAACACAATGCGACATTAATTCCCAGGTGAGCGCAATACAATTTTCTGCTTTACATATTGACCCCAAACACCCCATTTCACTATTACTTACTTACTTAGGCGTGTATTCCACTGGTCAATATTCCGTCATTTGTGATTAAAAAAAGTTGAGATTTTTGTTTTAAGGAGACTTTTAGAATAGCTAAGATAAGTATCTACATAATAATCTCCTTAAAACAAAAATCTCAACTTTTTTTTAATCGCAAATGACGGAATATTGACCAGTCTTACTGTGCCAAAAATTTGAGATACATGTAATTGAAGTTTGATGCGGACCTGTAATAGAATAGAATATTTGAACTGTAATATTGACATTGCAGCGAAATTCAGCTTCAAATTAAGCACAGTAATATTCAATAATCAATACTGATTTACGAGGTACCACGACATTAAATTAGTAAATAGGGTCCCGTATATACAAGTAGATTTTTACGGTAAAGGAGGCTAGTACTACTGTACAAGCCATGCTCCAATGCATTGAAGTACCGTCCAGTATTCTTAAGACTTCTTTAATTGGTTGATCCGACGCAGACAATGTACATCTTCCGTATTGAAAAAGTTTAGGTGTAGCTTATTAGAAACATTAACGGTCCCAGGACCCACAAACGGGGAAAAAATGAAGAAATATTGATATCCTGTAATCTCTGAATAGCTGCATGCATAGCCGGCATTTTGGATTACTGTATAGGAAAGACGTCCATGTCCAACGTTATTTTGAAGCACTGTCTTGTATATCACCAGCAGCAGGTCTCAGGTCTCAGTTGCAGTTCGAAACTTCGAACGAGCAACAAAAGAAGCTGAAAAATGATACAGGATCGAAAAAAAAAAAAAAATTGATGGCCTGTATAGCCGGAATTTTGGATTCGTGTATAGGAAAGAAGTCCATGTCCAACGTTATTTTGAAGCACTGTCTTGTATATCACCAGCAGCAGGTCTCAGTTTCAGTTCGAAACTTCGAACGAGCAACAAAAGAAGCTGAAAAATGATACAGGATCGAAAAAAAATAAAAAAAATTGATGGCCTGTATAGCCGGAATTTTGGATTCGTGTATAGGAAAGAAGTCCATGTCCAACGTTATTTTGAAGCACTGTCTTGTATATCACCAGCAGCAGGTCTCAGTTGCAGTTCGAAACTTCGAACGAGCAACAAAAAAAGCTGAAAAATGATACAGGATCGAAAAAAAATAAAAAAAATTGATGGCCTGTATAGCCGGAATTTTGGATTCGTGTATAGGAAAGAAGTCCATGTCCAACGTTATTTTGAAGCACTGTCTTGTATATCACCAGCAGCAGGTCTCAGTTTCAGTTCGAAACTTCGAACGAGCAACAAAAGAAGCTGAAAAATGATACAGGATCGGAAAAAAATAAAAAAAATTGATGGCCTGTATAGCCGGAATTTTGGATTCGTGTATAGGAAAGAAGTCCATGTCCAACGTTATTTTGAAGCACTGTCTTGTATATCACCAGCAGCAGGTCTCAGTTGCAGTTCGAAACTTCGAACGAGCAACAAAAGAAGCTGAAAAATGATACAGGATCGAAAAAAAATTGATGGCCTGCATAGCCGGAATTTTGGATCCCTATACGAAAGACGTGCATTCCATAGTTGTCTTGAGACCTTGTATATTACCAGCTGCAACGATGGTTATCAATCAGTCTCAGTTGCAGTTTGTACTTCGAAAAAGCAAAAAAGGAAGCTGAAAAATGTGACAGGACCTCACGCGAAATTTGTAAATGAAGCAGGAAGGAGGGCCAAGGACAGCATGCTAAACTGTACACAACACAAGGGGCGACTTTTCAAAGGAATAATAATGGCTTGCAGAAAAATACCAACAGGCAACAGCTCAATACCGCCGCTATTATACAGCACAAAATTTCCAGCACAGTTCTATAAACAATGAGGGGAACCAACATTCTAGCAATGACATAATATGAAATTTATATTTTGAGCAGGCTCTACAAGCACTTCAGGCACGCTTCAGACCCATTTTTTTTTTTTTTTTTAATACTGAAAATATAAAATACTTGTTATTAATTAATTAATTTAGTATGGACTTGCCCAATCGAATCCTTGCGAGAGTTTCCTTGGTGACTTCGTCGAACTTGGGGAACATCTTAAGGAAGAACGCAATGATCCACAGTAAAATAATAATTATTTTTGCTTCTGGCCTTTCGGTGATCAAATCAAATCAAATCAAATATATTTATTTACCGTTTTTTGTACAATTACTTAGTAATGTGGTGTAGAGGGGCACCTTTGGGCATTCCCGTGATGGGCCCCTATATATAATAATAATAATTTTACAGTTGTTGTTTCTAACGCCTGCTTTCAGCATTTCTGCTTTAAGTAACCCTGTCAGCCTGGCGGGGGGAGTGAGTCTGTTTGTTAACTTGAGGCACCCTAAGGGCAGACTCTTTCACCTCGGGGAAAGGGGAGTTGACTAACAGGGTGGACCTCCTGATTATAGTGGATTCCGAACCACTTGGGGAACATGGTAAAGTCACACGATTAAATCGGAGGTGACCAGGACTCGACTTATACTGCCTAAGCGAGTTATCATGTCCCACCAGGTTCCCCTGCCAACGCTGTGCACACTACCAAGTTGCCGCAGTTTGAAACATGCTCTGCTCTAATGGAATCAACATGGTAAGGCCGTTGGCTAAACTTTTACAGTGGAACATTGCATTATTACTCTTCCCTAATAGCCCAGGGTAGATCCCTTGAAAAATGGTGAAAAAAAACATTAAATTATAGTAGAATGAAACCCATTGGAAATGGAAGATAATATGACAGACATTAAAGGAAAAATAAATTACAGGCGATCAGAGTTCGGGAGGCAGGTAGGGGTAGTTTTTAAGGGTGAAATACAGTACATCTTCATATCCGACAAAACCACAAGTCCTATGGAAAAACGTCAAATAGCAAAAAGGTAGGTAATAAGAATATGTACAGCTTAAGTGATTACACTTTTTTCACATAACCTCAAATTGTATGAGAAAATGCCAAAACCAGGGTTTTGGTTTTTTATTTTTAACTTTGACAATAAAAAACATTTTACGTGAAAATTGGGGAAAACTTACTTTTGTATGTTCTAAATATACTGTAAGTTTCTTGAATTAAAATATTAATTTTTTCCAACTAATTTTGACTATATATGGAAAAAGCATCCTAATTTTCAATCGAAAAATCTCACGTCAAAATATCGTTTTTTTTTTAATTAGGTGGGTTTTTTGTTTGTTGAAATCTCTACTTTCCGAAGGTATAAAAAACAATATACCCTACAGTACAAAATTTTCTTAAAAAATGCAAAAAACGAAATCGAAAAATGATGTCTTTAACATTTCAAATATAGTCTGGTCAATTTAGTCATCAAAAATTGCAATAACTCGCATCTAATATTGAACTAAAATATCATTCGATTTTATTTTTTTAGATAATGTAACGTTAAACATAATATTTAAGAACGAAAATACTGCTATTTTTATTTTAGAGCTGATTGACACAGATATAAATATAGGGCCTCGGTAAACTAAATTGACCGGACCATGTTTTAAATATTGAAGACATCATTTTTCGATTTCGTTTTTTGCATTTTTTAAGAAAATTTTGCACAGTAGGGTATATTGTTTTTTATACCATTGGAAAGCAGAGATTTTAACGAACAAAACGCTCACCTAATTGTTTAAAAAAAATCGACATTTTGGCGTGAGATTTTTCGATTGAAAATTAGGGTGCTTTTCCATATATAGTCAAAATTAGTTGGAAAAAATTACAGTGTATTTAGAACCTACAAAAGTAAGTTTTCCCCAATTTTCACGTAAAATGTTTTTTTATTGTCAAAGTTAAAAATAAAAAACCAAAACCCTGGTTTTTGGCATTTTTCTCATAAAATTTGAGGTTATGTGAAAAAGTGTAATCACTGAAGTTGTACATATTCTTATTACCTACCTTTTTGCTATTTGACGTTTTTCCATAGGACTTGTGGTTTTGTCGGAAATGAAGATGTACCGTATTTCACCCTTAAAAACTACCCCTACCTGCCTCCCGAACTGTGATCGCCCGTAATTTTTTTTCCTTTAATGTCTGTCATATTATCTTCCATTTCCAATGGGTTTCATTCTACTATAATTTAATGTCTTAAAAAAATTATCTACCCTGGGCTATAAGATGTTGCCTTACCGAGTAGTTTGTGGTTTATTGTGATTCTGTGCTTCTACTGGTGGTGTGTGTACTGCATAAATACTATAATGTGTAGTACTACTATTGGGTGGTACGAGGAATCGTACGAGGGGCAGTCCAGAATTCCGTAGCCTACCCCAGAAGGAGAATTAAATTACGTAAATGGTATTTTATTTTACTGTAGCTCGCATCCAATTGTATTAGTTATATTATATTATTATATTTGTAGTCTATTGGTTTAGGCTCACGGGGACCGAGACACGAAGGTACACGGAAATTTAACATTTCGCATATTTACCATGTGGCATTATGTTTTTTTGACTGCTGAGATTCAGTGGCTGCTATATCAGTAGGCTCCCAGTTAAATGAAGAACCAGTAGAATCCGGGCTGATGGGCCGTGGTCGAAATGAAAGTGAACTTTGCAGTTACAAGGCTCCTAGTTAGTTTGAATGCTGCCCCATTTTTCCTCAACATATCCACGGTAAAGCATTGGCAGAAACTATTTAGTCTTAGTAATCTGCTGAACGGGAGCCAAGATCACAAAAAGCTCAGATACCTAAATTCTAAAAACCTGAAAGAACTGAAAAATAGTAAAGGGCGTTTTAGAGAAAATGTATGAAAAGTGTTCTAATGCAATCTTTCGCAAGGGGCAATATAATCACAGTTGGGTACCCAAAAATTCGGTGGCGTAAATTTCTCGCCAAACGTGAACTGCCACGATGGAAAACAACTTCAAAAGTACCATAATCCCCCTTAACAGACAATCTGAGGGGGAGAGCCTTCCAAGTGTAAAAATCAAACATTCCTATGAAATATGGATCGTGGAACTGTCAGAAATATCACACCACTTGGATAAAATCTTCCTGAGCATTTTGATAAATGGCATATGCCTCTTTCTAACAGCAATTGGCCACAATTAATGAAGTTGATTTGTGCAAAACACGGTTGGTGTCCGAAGGAAGGGGTTTGAAAAGTGTGGCCAATCGGTGGTAATGATGTAAAAAAAGTCTCATTGCTAGGAGGGGGGGGGGGGGGTCACGGGGGTCATGACCTCCTCCAAAAATTGGAAAAAGGCGGCAAAATGACAACTTAATTTTTTTTAACAGGAAATATGAAAAGGGTTATTGTAATACATCTTTAAATAGTTTTGTATGTACCAACCAGTATTGTCCGGAAAAAAGAAATCAGCTACTTAAATCAAATACCGTATTGTTTTTTATTTTCAGTTTATACCTGAGGTGGCATTTTGAGGGATGACCCTCCCCAAAATAAAAAGCTGTGTCCGCCACTGCTTGGAGAAGGGAAACAAATTTTTGCCACGTCCCTCACTCACCGGATTCTAATCAACTTTACTCAATCGTGACGCCACATAGTGACGAAATAGAGCGCTCACGATTTCAGAACTATTTAGCACCGGTAACAATGGAATATTCAAGTTTATGAAGATCGTATTTTGCCGGCGGAATGGGAGAGGAATGGATTATGTTGTGCAGGGAACTTGAAAATTAGTAGCTTGTTTCACCGAGTCTTCGGCTTTTCAAATTAGCTACGGTGCGCATTTGGTAGCTACGACTATGTCTCAAACTACTCGATACAATTTGATGAAATTTGACATAGCGGTTCACAAAAATATTACCCCAGGAGAATTTTTTTTTCTTTCGAAAACTTCATTTTGGAGGGTTTTATTGATTTTTATCTACTGGTTCATTCGTTATGAAAATTGCATTTTATTGGCATGGAACGGTTTCTACTTCCTAGGAAGCCAACGGCCTTACCATGTTGATTCCATTAGAGCAGAGCATGTTTCAAACTGCGGCAACTTGGTAGTGTGCACAGCGTTGGCAGGGGAACCTGGTGGGACATGATAACTCGCTTAGGCAGTACAAGTCGAGCCCTGGAAACCTCCGATTTAATCGTGTGACTTTACCATGTTCCCCAAGTGGATCAGAATCCACTATAATCAGGAAGTCCACTCTGTCAGTCAACTCCCCCTTCCCCGAGGTGAAAGAGTCTGCCCTTAGGGTGCCTCAAGTTAACAAACAGACTCATTCCTCCTGCCAGGCTGACAGGGTTGCTTAAAGAAGAAATGCTGAAAGCAGGCGTTGGAAACAACAACAACAACAACAACTTCCTAGGAATGGTTATTCCATTTTAACATCAGTATTAAAATGGTTTAAATAATTCCCGGGTTTACTTATTCTGTAAACGGCATAGTACGCCTGCTGGTGAGAGTGATTATAATTAATGGAATTACCATTTACGCAAGCAGCTCACAACAGCAAAAGAGAATACCCATTAGAGAGCACAGAGAGAGCTGCAAATGTGTCTGATTATCAGCAAGAGTCCAGCCGTGAGTAGCGATTGCTTATCTCCCGCTCACAACTTCCATACAAATTTGCCCCAAGCTACCCGTATTCAAAAGTTAATGCCCCATTTTAAAACTCCAGCTTTGTTTCACCACATAATTATGCAAAACGTTTATACGCATTGCCTTTCACAAAAGTTTTCTCTCCTTGTTTTTTTAAGGTCGCCACCATAAATTCTGGTTAGGAACACTCACCCCTGTTTTCAGGGTGCCATTCCTTTTTGAATCCAGCATGAGTCTTGACGAAAATGTGTGATTCGACGTGTTTCACAGCAGAATAGACAACGTTTTAAACTGTTTAAAATTAGAGCAAATCGTAGTATCCCCACTATGTGTTTTTTTTGTACAAAGTTGATTATCATAACCAATATCGATCGTAAAGCCGTCAAAAAATCCATTAAATTTTCAGAAATGCTCCTCTACATTTCGATACATGACGTGTGGCCTTCACTAACATCAATTGGCCACAGTTCTTGAACTCCTTCCTCGGGACTACCACCCCAATAGTTTTTTGTTACAAATTCAATAATTGTGGCCAAAGATTAGTTAGAAAGTGCTACACGTTATGTATCAAGATGCTCACAAAAATGTCTTCTATTGGTCCTGATATTTTTCACAGCTCTACGACTGATATGGCATGAGATTTTTGATTTTTACACTTATAAGACTTTTCCCCTCCGATAGTATCACATCTGCAACCGTTACCAGTGATTTTATAATATTTATATAAGTTCTGATTAAAATACCAAGTCTTTCTATATTCCATATTTAATCAACTACTACTGCACCACTGCTCTACATCCAACATCTCGCTCAAGAATGAAATCTTCCTAACCGAGCTCGGGAAAGGTTGAATCATCAAGGAAGAGAACAATTAACCATTTGTAAGTACAAGCCAACTCTAACTATATTAATTAAACATCTATCTGATAGTATAACAAATCAGACATGTCCAATGTCGCTCACTACTATGCCAAGCAGTAACACAATAGAATTACACAAATAAACACACCGACATCAGCAATACACCAGAAAAGAAAACAGTACAGGCTTATAAACGTGAAATTGTACTCTGGCTGGAGGGTGAATTATGTAATTTAAACTAACTACCGTACGTATTGAATTTTATTTATTTTTTATTTATGAATGTATTACAGTAACAAGGACCATAGACCGCTTTGTATGTGTAAAAAAAAAATTTAATAGAAACCTAGACTTTGCCATTGTATTGCTTAACAAGGACAATAGTCCGCTTTTTTTTCTTGTTTTCCATGTTAATATTTAACTTACATTAAGTTTGAAGTGCCACCCTCCCACGCTTCGGATTGAGGGGGCAAAGGTTGTAATTTCATGTTCACATGTTCATTTTTGTTGAAAAATACACGGTTTTCTATTCTATTCTATTCTTTTTCATGAACAACATCAAATTTCTCAGGAAATATCAATTGTAGAGCTATCACAAATGTCACATCCCTTACAATAAATGCTCCTCTACATTTTGATATCGGATATATTGTGCAGGGAACTTGAAAATCCTCGTAGTACTAGGCAAGCAACAGAGTCCACTGCTAATGGAACAGAGCAAATCGTTCCAACTGAAGTTTTAAAATTGATAAATAAATAAACCATCCTATTTTGGGATGATCCAGGGGTGGCCAATGTCGACGGCCAGCTTCCTCTTAAGGTGCGTAAGAAGTACGTCAATTAAGCAGCCCACTTGGGCAAGAACCAATGCCCCCCTCCCCCCTCCCAAATCAAACCCACAAAGTCCCTAAATAAAGTAGTGGGTAAGAAAACTTTCACTGTCAGGAACAAATTTTTGCGATAAAACAACTAGTAGCAGCAGAGGACATTATACTCTGGTAGGCATTGTTATTAAGACTCACACCCCCCTCAATTAAGGCATTAGGCGGCTTCGTCTGCTCGATGTGGAGGGTGGGGGCAACTCCCCACGTGAATAATTGAAGGATTTGCGGCACAAGATGAAGAGGGATGTAAAAGGCAGCCGGGTAGGTCAGCTAACCGCCATGCTAATGCTTCGCTAAAAGCCACCACGTACTATCAATTTAGTCAGATCCTGCCAGTTATTCTGCACTTAAAACTCTGCTCAACCCCCTGATGCATGGGGGATTATTTTCAGGAAACTTTGCGGAACTTTTTGGCTTGGTTTTTCCGGTAATTTCCTAGTGGGTCGTCAGATAAATTTTAAAAAAAAGTGGCTGATTGCTTAGTGGAATTAATTTTTTTCTTCAAAACATTCCCATTTACTAAAAACGTTAAAAAACCGATGGTAGATGTTGAAAGGAAAGTTTAAGGACAGTATACTGTAATTAACAATTCTAAGACATGTTAAGAAAATTTCAAAACATTTTAGAATCAAGGCATTGTCGTATATTTTTGAAGAAATTAATTAATTAATTCCAAATTCCAGAACACAGGACATCACTTTTTCAGCACTCGCACCTTTTCACATCCGTTAAAATTTACAACAGAATACCTCAAAATATCAAAATAATCCCTTACATAAAAAAATTTGAACGTGAAGTAGTAGTAGTAGTAGTAGTGTTCGTCTGGTTAATAACGACTTAGGCCTCAAATTTGGGCCCATAGAGCGACCCCGACTTGACTGTCCTATGCCCCAGCCCATAGGACAGTGGACCTCCTGATTATAGTGGATTCCGAACCACTTGGGAAACACAGTGAAGTCACACGATTAGTTCGGAGGTGACCAGGACAAGTCCTACCATGTTTCCCTACCGGCATTGTGCACACAACAAAGTCATCTGCAGCTTTGAACCTGTTCTGGTCCGCTGGATTCAACTTGGTTTGGCGGCCGGCTGAACGTGAAGTAACGAGATATCTCTACACCAATTTACAAATTTAATAGTTAATACAGACCCGAACACAGGATTAGCAGAGTGGCGATTCAATAATGACATACCTCCACAACTTTAAATCTACCTACCGTATTCAATATACATACCGTATATATATATATATATATGTATACATATAGATACGTAAAAGTATGTATCATGTATGTATATGAGTGGATGTGTGTACAGTATATATATAATATTTATTCTAAAACATTTACACTATACCTCATATTACTGTTTGTCTTGCATTTTATTATTGTTTGCTATATTATTATCTTGTTTGATTCCTTTTATTTTATTTATTTATTTCTTTTCATTAAATCTAGTAGTAACGATTATAGATTGTAAATTTATTATATTTGACTTTAACTTTTGTAAAAGGGGGGGGGGCAGCACGGGACTTGTCCTTTAGGCTCCCCTTCCAAATGTAATTAAATTGTAACTGTTGTACTTACAGAAAAAATAAAGATTATTATTATTATTATTATTTCTCGTTCCACAGCCGCAAAGATATGGAAGTACTCAGATGAAAAAGTCATAAGTAATACAAACTTTCCCTGGAAATATACATTTTCTCACCTGAATTATTATTACTTTAGTGATTTTAAAGAATAGAGGTAAATCAATATTGGAAATAGACAGCTATTACCTATTAGAGAAAGCTTGTAATTGTTTAATGAGCTTTTCATCTGGCTACTTTTATAACTTTGCGGCTGTGGAACGAGAAATTAATTAATATCGTCATCTCATTTAAATACACGACCATTTCTTGTGGACAAATTATTTTTAAATCTCCCCTTAAAGGTGATTAGATAAAAATAGATTTAAGTCCAACCTAGATAATGATACGCTTTAAAAACTTCTAGATAATGATACGCTTTAAAAACTTGCTTTCATGTTACATGGAGTTGCACTGTACAGGTAGAAGGCACTCGCAGTAGCGTCGTCAAAGGGCCAAAGAAGTATATCTCAATATTTTCTATTTTATACATTAAACCCCCATACGAATAGTCCTACCATGTGCCCGTACATCAGTTTCTTTCCTTACCATCTTCCTCTTCGAATGCTCACCTCACCTCACCTCACCTCACCTCACCTCACCTCACCTCACCTCACCAACATTAAGCTTAACAACAACATGCCATTCTCCTCGGATTAATTAGAAATTTAGGCATTCATGCTCCAAGAACAAGAACTAACATAAGAACATTGTATAAATTAAAAAAACAAAAGCCACAGAAAATTAAACGTAGATTTTGCGAAAAGAAATCAACTTGCGAATAAAAATAAAATGTAATGACCGAGGCAGCGGCAAGCGGAAAAAATTAACTTCACACCATTCCCGGGAAATTGCTATCTCAGAACACCAATACAACATTAAATTTTAGAACCTTTTTAGGATAGGTATGCCTCGCTATAAACAGTTCAGGATGTTACACCACAAAATGTAACAAAATTCTTTCATGAGATGGCTATTGGCTGAAAGATTACAATGCCGGTTTTTCGGACTTTTGTCAAACGAATCATTCGATAATGAAAAAGTTCCGAACCCTAAATTGGCCCTGATTATACACTCTAATATTTATTCGATCGCATATTTGTTTGATCGAAGAAATTTTTGGAATGTTTATGGTGAAGTAAACGATTTTAGTCTTAATTGAAGTATTATTTAACTTGAAGAAGGCTACATCATGCATCATATAATAGAGTATTTTTAATTTTCATACCGTAGCTTTATCATGGTATCTACAAATTTTACGTAAAATTATATTGTTAATAAATTTTTATAATTTTTATGCAATAGGTATGGCACCAAAAATTAAAATACCCTCTTCTATGATGCATGAACTACTTTTCTACGACTTTAATGAGCCAAATCTTTAATAATTTGCATAGTTAATTAAATAAAAAATATAAGTATTAAATTTTATACAGAGCGACAGACAGACATTTCGTAAAAACCACTTTTTTGGGTTCCTGGGACCTCAAAACGTGTAAATCCGTTGAAATCTCGGAATCGAAAAATTTGACCGTCACAAAGCTTTCCTTATACTACGTATAATCTAATAAAAAATAAAAATGTTACCACGGTATCAAATGGCAAAAGGCTCAATCTGCTCCTATACTACGGAAATAGCCGAAGTCAAGCGGCTTCAATCCGAATGTTTACGATGAGTCTATAGTTTTACCATGTTTATGCCAGGTATTAGTATATTATACTGTTATATTATTGTTTATGTTTACATTACTGTTATCGTTATCTCAGGTCTATTTGATATTGACCATTCTTGATGCTGCTCATGAACGAAACTGGGAGTCACAGGGTCCTAACAATGGTAGTGTGTACAATATATACTCGTACCTGTACACTAAAAACCTATTCTTATTCTAAGGACAGAAGAAGAATCCCTTGCAATTAATATGAATTGTAAAACACCTCTAATTTGAAGCATACCCGCGTACCTTTTCTGACAACTTTCGTTTCGTTTTTATCGCGTTAATGCAAGTTAAGCTTCGTATAATTTTACTAGCCTTCTTTCTCATTATTTTGATCTCCAAAAACTTTGATGGAGCTTTTTAATTCACGAATAAAATATTTTAAGAAGGATTCCCCCTCCCCATTGTTTGACTTGAGGCAGTTTTATATCTCAAATTAAGTAAGCTTTAGAAATGCTTTTCAATTCTACGTCTTCGAGTTGGCTTCCAAGCTTCCGTTTTATGCATTACTTCCATAAAAATTTATGTCACGACCCATGAATTCTTTGGTGACTCAGTTATAGGCAACTCATTTATGACATTAAAAATGCAAAGGTTGCAAATAACTGACTTCAATTTTATTTGCAAGAGCTTTCATCGTGAGAATAGAATTTCAATATGATTCCGGCCCGGTTGTGAACATATACTACAAAAGGAACCAAAGGGGATCTAGAGTTTGCCTTTGGGAAGGATGAGGGAACCATATTATAGTATAAGTCAATGGGTATTTCAGCTTGTGCAAAATAGTATATTAAGAAACATTACCAGGTTATTTTGCACTGGAACCAACACCAAATTATCATTAAAGAAAGTCAGGTGCAGATCCATGCTTTTGGTGTCGTAAGTTTTAGCGTAAGTAATTATAGCCCTAACTCCGCTAGGTTGGCTTAGTAATAGAAACAATAAAAAGTCCTTATTTATTTATTTATATTCAGCTATAGTGCAAAGGTATGTACTAAAACTCCTTCTCCTTCCCCCTTAATGCCGCGTATTAAAAGTCCATCAACAGTAATTATAATGGTGTGAGACGGTAGGTGTCCTTTACACAGAGAGAGAACTTACAGTGTTAAAAAAATCAAGTGCAGCTACATTTTAAAATAAAATAAAAGTCTGGCTAAAAATAAATATCACTGACAGCTGCCCTACAAAACCGAAATCCACATCCTTCTCACAACATTCCAGTCAAAGTGCAAACACGGGGGTAAAAGAAGTCAAATTTTCTCAGACTCTCATGTCAGCCTTTGTAACTTTCCAAAAAGGTACAAAAATAAATTCTCCTTCGCAAATTCAGGGATGCTGTCGGCGACAAAGTTAGTAAGGATCTAGACCAACACCCTACCTGATGCTATTATATTTTCTTTCCCCCCTTATAAGAAAACTTTGATAACAAGGGAGGCAGTAACTTTTAACGGGATTTCACAGTGTAAAAGGCTTTCAAAGGAATTTAGAAACTATTGTTAAGTTTGCGTTATACTTTTGTAAGTTGCGATACAGTACCAACGCGGAAACTTCCAAGTGCTCCTGAAAGGTTTGCATTCAATTGTGGAGAAAGAAGTGCATTTTACTATAGGGTATAAATAGCAATCAGTGTCAAAAGGATGGATACAAGGACTTCAGAGTCTCGTTACTAACTGCCCGTATTTTTTAATTTGTTCAACTAGCTGGATTCATCTCATGCGATTTCAAAAGTTAGTTTTTGTTTTAGAGTTAGAAACGAGGAGGTAATCCGGTTTCCTCTTGGAAGTACAGTTCCCACATTTTAACCGAGCATTCGTTTGCAGCACTACCCTAAAATTGGTTTAGGGACTTTGAAGAATCCCAAGTATTAAAGAAACAATAAGGAACCAAATTAATGCCAACTAAGGGTACTACGTGTATTATTGTAAGCCAAATCTAAATCTAAATTTCATTCCATAAGACAATGCATAATATAAAAAAAACTTTAAAGTAATTTGCTCACTGTGTAATTAGTTTTATTCTTTAATTGTAAATGTTTTAAACGTTAATATTTCTTTTATTTTAATTGTATTTTAGGAGTAATTTTAGGATTAGATTTGATTTTAGGAATAGATTGTGGGGCCCATAACGGGAATACCCAAAGGTGCCCCTCTGAACCACAAACACTAACAAATTGTACATCAAAAACACTAACAAATTGCACATCAAAACAGTAAATAAATAGATTTGAATTTGAATAGGAATAATGGTAAATTGTACCATGCGCTTGCGCATACGAGGAATTTTATTTCATACTATTCCAGGGGTTCTTAGACTTTCATTTGCAGCGGACCCCCCTAAAATATACTATAGTTCTGCGGACCCTAAACTTTTTTAGCCGAAGCCCCTCACACAAAAAAAAAAAATATCGGAACATCTAAGAGTAGTTCTAGAAATAAAAAAATGATTGCCGACTAACTTCAAACAAATGACTCGTATCTGTACTTGGTTAAGTCATGCTTTCGCCTGCTGAATTGCGCCAATGATGAGCTTGTCTCAGCTTCTTCATTATCACTTGCAGGTGTAGGTTGACATCGAGGACATATAACAGTTTGCCAATGGCCAAAAATTCATACGGAAACAATACAAATCATGTCCGAAACCCATGCGGTCGGTTGACATTGGACAAGGGACCAATGGGCCACTACTATAAGAACGCCTAGGTCCATAAAATGTCCTTCAGGACATTATTATTAATACTAACTTCGAAAAATTACTGACGAGGAGCATAAAAATGTACAAATTACGTGACTAAATAATACATCTATTGCTAAAAATGGTACGAGGACTGCCCCACGGACCCCCTGGCAGGTGCTCGGGGACCTCACTTTGAGAACCTCTGTCTTATTCAATAATACAATAATTGGAATATACTTCAAAGTGAACAGGGGCAACAGATAATTAAACGTAAAAAGGCACCGTAAGTTCGACGTTTGATGGAATGCTTGACACAACCATACAGTATATCCATGGAGCAACAAGTTGTAATTAGGTTAGGCGCTTATTCCACCTACATCAATAGTAAATAGTAAATGTGGTATTGACTATTGACGTAGGTGGAATAAGTGCCTAAACATAAAACAGCAAAGTAGGATCAAATTTAAAAAAAAAACTAATCGCTCACGTGCACTACTAAGCTGGCCACTGCATGCACGCATGATCAAATTCATGTCACAAAATTGAGGTTCAAAATAATGAACAATCCACAACAAAATCCGTAAGCTAGTTACACTAGGGCACATCACACCAACCCCATTGAAAACTACAGTATTACACTACACATAAACATACAACGCGTAAGCCCCAAAGGGCGTAGCGTGAAGATTAAGAAAAAAAGTAAGCTATGATAAGGCGCCCATTCCACCGACCGGCTAGGGCTATTTACAAAAACAGTGACGTGGTAGCAGACATACAAGACTTAGGCGGGGTTTCCACCGAACTCGCATTGCAGAATTGACGGAAATGTTTATTTTCCTCTATGCCATAGTTAAAATTGATCAATGATCATACAGTAAAATCACAAACAAACAAACTAAAATTAAAAAATGGCGTCACGGGATATGTTAAGTACAAATTTTAATAGATTTATATAAAAAGAAAAATTCGAATTTCCGTCAATGTCATTTGCATTCTGCAATGCGAGGTCGGTGGAAACGCCACCTAAGTCTTGAATGTCTGCTACCACGTCACCGTTTTTGTAAATAGCCCTAGCCGGTCGGTGGAATGGGCGCCTAAGCAACATTTTTCATAGCCCAGTTATTAATCAAATTAATTTTAAAAATGGCGCTGAACAAACACGAAAATAATATATAGGGCAGACACAAGAGAACCCCTGACCCAAATTTGTGAAATGAGAGGAATTCCCGGCCAGACCAACCGAAAGGGAACGCCAGAATACTCCCTTGACGCTAAAAAGGCAATAATGGGGCATAAGAACAAAAGGGGAAGCGAGGGAAATTATTTCGCCGCTTTTCCCCATGCGAAAAACATTAGTATCCGCGCCGCTGGAAAATCGAGACGAACCTGAGGAGGAAAGTATAAGGTAGCGAGCGGTCTGCTGGGAACTCGGCAACATGAGAAGTCTTCTTCATTAACGGAATTTCATATGGCTGCTGCGTCGTTTCCCTTCATAAACTGCTTTTCATAATAGGCAAAGCGTTACTCTTTGCTTCGTCGATGATGGATAAGCCCTCTGAAACGAAGCAGCTGCTTTTACATTTTTTTTTGGCCTCGAATATAGATGGGTGTCTCTTCACCTTCTGCTTGTCATAGAAAACGACGAATGTAGGCTATATAGGGATGCACAGCACGGGAAAGGAACGGGGTTCATTCCCGTCCCTCTATTTTTTCATCCTGTCCCGCGTCCGGTCCTGTCCAGCGGGACTTGATCTCAGAATAATAAATTAGGCAACCTATTGTATTTTCATTGTTTCCTAAGCTCTGGGAACTGAGAAAATAAGCTTATGAGATATCAACAGACTAGAGCAGGTATATTCCGCTACGTGTCTAATTCCCCATTAATTTTTTAAATGTGAAGTCCGATTTTATGTCAGCAGTATCCAAAACGCAATGAAAACTAAGACTTAGGTTAGGGTATCCCATTGGCCACCCACACTTATTCAACTTTCACGTTCAACTTGCGGGTAACCAATAAGCGGCAACCATTGACGCTAACTTCAACTTCATTGGTGGCCCGCAGGTAAAACGTGGAAGCTGCATAAACATGAACAATTGAACAATGCAAATGACAGACGATACCCCTTGCTTGGCTTGTCTCTGTGAATTAAACCAGCGGTAAATGAGACCTTCAGCCACAGAGGGAAGCGATGCGATAGGTAAAATTGAGTGTTGTTGGTAATAGCGCGCAATAACAGCTTAGCTGCTGGCTGCCCGCTCAATGGCAGACGAGCATTTCAAGCTAATTAAACATCGATCACTAAACACGACAGATAGGGCTAATGCAAGTGCCCTGTTAATACTTAAAACCTTTCAGCCGGTTTGTAAACACATTTTCTGGCAAAATTTTACTGTGTTACGCTACTTACTAATAAAACATGCAAAACACTTTACAAAAAATGTAAACATGTAAAACTTACCATTTATTGTACTCTGCAATTTTTAATATAATGATAACTGCAATGGTAACGGAGCCTTACCTGAAAAATTAATAGATACACAAATTAACAAATTATTCCAGGCTGGAAACCATGAAGACAAAGAAGCAAAGAAAACAGCTAAGACATTTAATATTTTTCAAATAGTTTAATAGTTGAGTAGTAGATCAACAGTTTAGTACGTACAGGTACGAGGTAACTACAGTTGACATTTGTAGTTTGACAAATGCAGCAAAAAGACAATAATTGCCTTATACTCGTTGCAGTAGTTGGATCTCAGATTAACTTCAGAATTGCTACATTATCAGGCAAAAGTCAAATGTCAAACAATAGCAATATCATTCAGCAAAAAAAAATTATAATACCACAGCATTAAAACACTCGGCTAAGTGCTGAGAAGCAGGGCCGATGACAATAGCTCTTGAAAAAAGAACAGAAAAATGTTAATTATGGTCATAAAACATTTGACTTTGAATAAAAGCTACGAAAAAGGAAAATCAAAAGAAATTCACTCTTTTGAATAAAATCAGCAATGTGGAAGAACAATAGATGTTGAAGAAACGGAACGCTCCATACCACAACCTCTTTTCGTGGCCAGTGAATTATTATTGTTTCAGTATTGATTCGTTTTAACAGCTCAGAAATTCAATACGAGGAATCCTCTCGTATTTCCACGGAGAAAATTCATTGAAATTTTCAGAGCAATAAAATTAAATAAGTGATAGTTCAAAGAATGAGTCGGTATCCCTGAACTTCAGTTATACTAGTTCATAATTTGGATTCTCCTAACATTTTGTTGCTTAGTTCCCCTTCCACCCTTCCATATAATAGTTATATCCCAAAATTCCACCCTTCCATATAATAGTTATATCCCAAAATTCCACCTCTACGGTGGGAGGGGGGACTATACTGTAGTTCTATACCAAAAGGTAATTTCACACAACAGTTATTGGTTGCTTAGGGTGGCACTTTCTGTTAATGAGGATTGCACATGGTCTGTCCTGTAAATGGCAAAGACTGGGCATTTGCCTAAGGCGCCAAGCTAGCATTGTCGAAATGAAAAACCCGCACACGAAATTCATGACTTTTTGGAAAATAATATGAAATAAATAAAAAGCACGGAGCGGACTTCAAGAATCTGAAAATGGCGCGAAATATGAGTTTATTATTTGTATGCATGGTTGAGCGATTACACCTTATACTTTGGCGCCCATTCCATTGACCGGCTAGGGCTATTTCCAAAAACAGTGACGTGGTAGCAGACATTCAAGACTTAGGTTGCGTCTCCACCGATCTCGCATTGCAGAATGCAACTGACATTGACGGAAATTAGAATTTTTCTTTTTATAGAAATCTATTAAAATGTTTGTACTTAACATATCCCTTGACGCCATTTTTTAATTTTAGTTTGTTTGTTTGTGATTTTACTGTATGATCATTGATCAATTTTAACTATGGCATAGAGGAAAATAAACATTTCCGTCAATTCTGCAATGCGAGGTCGGTGGAAACGCCACCGTAGTCTTGAATGTCTGCTACCACGTCACCGTTTTTGGAAATAGCCCTAGCCGGTCAATGGAATGGGCACCTTTGGTCGTATTTCTTACAATTTCCTTTCGTAACATTTCCTATAATGCATTGATACCTTGTGTTCATTATGTATTACCCGGGATTCGATCCCAAAACTATTACAATCCGATGCCAATGAAGGTAGAGTGAAACTCAACAATGATAAGAAAATGGCCATTTTGAATGGAAAGGTGGGAAGGACACAGTTGGTTAAAGAATGCGCGCAGGCCGGCAAGCTGCAGCTTACTGGGCTGGAAGAGAACATAGGAATGCTTTTGTCCGGGGGAATTTATGATTTCATTTCCACTGATGCCTGAAGATTCCAGGACTATTGTAAATTCTGATTTAAAACAAATCAGAGCAGGCAAGGAAAGCGAAATGAATAGGGCCCAGTACACACGGACGATTCAAACGCCGGTGACTTACTGTGAAAATTGTCATGGGAGTAAATGGGTAGTTCAGGTAGTATGAAAACCACAGAGACAACTTCAGAAGATTTCCACCGACCTGCAAGTGCAAAATACAAATACGGTGACGTGGCAGCAGACATTCAAGACCTAGGCGGCTCATCGCAGAATGCAAATGACATTGACGGAAATTTGAATTTTTCTTTTTATAGTAATCTATTAAAATGTTTGTACTTAACATATCCCATGAAGCCATTTTTTAATTTTAATTTGTTTGTTTGTGATTTTACTCTATGATCAATTTTAACTATGGCATAGAGTAAAACAAAAATTTCCGTCAATGTCATTTGCATTCTGCAATGCGAGGTCGGTGGAAACCCCGCCTAAGTCTTGAATGTCTGCTACCACGTCACCGTATTTGTATTTTGTACTTGCAGGTCGGTGGAATCCCCGCCTAACACTGGTGTGAAGTCGACCGCACACCGGTGCACGGGTTTCCCTCCGACGCGTCAGCGTTAAAAATCGTCGGAAAATCGCTTAGAAATTGACTGTTTTTTTTTTGTCCCAACCAATCACCAACCCATGGCAAATTGTCCCTTAATCGGTGGTCTCTTAATCAGAGGTCATAATTATAGATGTTACGAATTGGGATTTGTTTCAGCTACTCTCTCGGCCGAAGTTAATATCCGGTGCATGTTTTGAGCATTATTTATTAAGGAAAGCGCAGTCGTTTACTACCAATGGATGATGAAAAACTGATTTTTATACATAACAATTTAGTACTGATACATTTAGTAATTTCATTGAAATTAATGAATAACTAGTAATGTCCGTTCTTTTTTTCATGATTTGGTTTTCGGCCGAACACTGAACAGTAGCCGAATACTCGAGGCATCTTTAGTTAAAATGCTGGTCTTTCCAATACTAGTCAAGTGTTTTTAGAAGAAAGCAAACTCAGAGAAGAAGAAAACTTGCAGGACTACTAAATTTAATTAATGTAGTAACATAAAAATTAATTTTAGAAATAATTAAAATTTTACTGTCCCCCCTCCCCTAAGTAGACTGTCCAAACTTCAAATTTATTGAAACGCTAGAAAATTTTCAAATTGGAAATATTTAAATGAAACAGATTATACACACTAGTATAGTCGCAAATTTGCAGGCGAAGGCGCTGACTTGAATTAGGAACTATTGATTATTATTATATGATTGGTTATGAAATTTGAACAGTATTTGCACTTTGCACTTCGAAGCTCGGGATTTTCTTTTTAAATGGACCCCTTTTAAAATTCATAGAACAATAGACTACCATCACCTGAATATCTCTTATAATATAGCTCAAACACAAGATCACGGGATGCTGCCGATTGTTTGCAAGGCTCCTTTTCTTCCCCATCTTTTCAATGACCCCCCCCCCCCTCTCCCCTCAAGAATAATTAAGGCCGCCCCATTTCTCATTACGGTGATGCGATGTCGCCCCACCAGCTGTTTCTTAACTGCTCAACTTGCGGGAGAAAAAACCGCAGATTTCTCTCGCCCCCGCCGTCAGCTGCTTTCGCGACCTTTGGTCGGAAGCTATCTCATCTCCAAAGTTCCATTATTGCTGACCAGCACCTCTGCAATTGGAACCAAAGACGGCTGGTCTCACAATATTATGAGATTTAGTTTTACCAAGTTTCAATCGGGGGTTATTAGGTGAGGCGTGGCCGGAAGATATTTTAGTACCGTTACTATTCGATTAACTCTAAAAACTGATCCCATAGTGACATCCAATCAGGTGAGCGTCCTCAAACTTCGAATGTGTCAGATAGCTTAATTGAAGGTTTATAGGGTTTTATTTGTAACCTAGGGCCTAGACTGATAAGGAGGAGGTTAAATGAAGAGGCACTGAACTCACTGTGTGCTTTCGGTGGCAAGGTGGTAGTGTGCTTCTACTTGTGCGAGTCTCTACACAACCCAACAAATGCGATCACATACGTGTCGTATCTCAAAACGGCTACTACCCCACAGAGGCGACTGAAGAGGTCATTCGAAATTTCGAATACTTATTTACTTTTTTCGCGCTTTATCTCCTACCGGGGGGTCGTAGGCGTGGTATTAATGTTTCTCGTCACCTTCATCAGCGTCATACATTCATTAAATTGTTTGTATGCGACTAACCTTTAAATAAATTTTAATAAAAATAAATTTGAAATATTTCTCTTCTATTTACTCAAGAAGGACAGCCCCATGCAACTTCACCGGTAGAAAGAGGTATTTCTTGAGTAAGTTTGCCCTGATAATTTTATCCATTCTCCTCTAATGCATTTTAGCTATATTCTTCAACTATAATTTACTTCGGTCTAGCTTAAAAGCTCGCTAATAGTGTACTCATGTCACAATAAACAGAAACTGATGTCATGTTTCAACGATAAAATAAAATTTGAAGCCACTAAAATACTAATTCTAAACTAAAACATAAATAATAACGGTGAATGAATCAACCAGAAAATGTCCTGTTATGATAACCCAAACTGTCACTTCTAGTTAAATCAATTACTTAAAACTTCGCAGCAGTATCCTCCAACAACTTGCTCATATCTGCTTCTCAGGGAAACTTCCATCGAGATTGGACACAACTTTTTAAAAAAAAAAACTGAGAGAAGTTTTCTGACGTTGTGGGGGACGTTCTGGCAAATGAATTGGTAAAATTACAGTTTTTTTTTTAATGTGACCTTTCGGAAAATTTGAAGCAGCGATGCCTCAATATGTTGAGTAAGAGTGAGCAAAATATTGAAACTTTTTCATGTTGAACAATTAAAGAAATTCTATTCTACAATGAATGCAAACGTGCCCCATATTGATGCATGATAAAAAAAAATCAGATATTTTTTGGCCTCATTTTAGGAAATTTCAGCTAGACTCACATAACTAAATTGTTTGTGAATGTTGTTGTTTTTTATACGCATGGTAAATTATGTAGGGCATTGGGTGCTTCTCCACGCGCCCTTTGGCTTAGGGATGCCATGATTGTGGATAAATGTGTATACATTTCGAAACATAAAGAATTTTTTATTATATAGTAATATTATTGCAGTAGTAGCACATCCGTTCTAAATATATAAATTAATTTGGCTGTGGCCAATCGGTGTTAAATACAAAATATCAAAATATACACATTCAGGTATTATTATGTTTGTTGGTTGTATCTTGGGCGGCTATTCCACTTGTAATATTCCGTTATTTGTGCATCAACAATTGATTAAAGGGCTGTTGATTCCCGTAGCAACGGAGAATAAACTCGAAGTTGGAGTGACATGACCAGAAAGTGAGCTTGTACTAAAGGCTCCTCTAGTTAGACCTTGATTAGCTAAACTGCGTGTTGGCTGTTGAAAATTCAGGTTTGCCATATCCTAGTAACATAAAATCAGATATTAATAACTTCGTAGAAAAAGACAACAGTAAAAATGGATTTCAGCCATACTTACTGTGCATCAATAATTGATGAGATTTTAGTTTTTATATAAGTAGAGTAAAAAAATCTCATCAATTTTTGAAGCACAAAGGACGGATTATTGACAAGTGAAATAGCCGCCTTTAGTTGTACATATTATGAGACTACTCTTATAAACTAATAAGGACGAGTAGTTAGGTGCCCAGCGCTGTGAAAGCCCAATCACGCCTGCATTACAAAAAAAAAGCTAAATCCTTATAAATGCGCCCGGTATGAACAACAAAGTGGCACCAGTCTCCTATGGAACAATCATAAAACTGAGATGCGATAAAGTTTATAAGCAGAGTTAATGTAATGGAAAGACAAAAGAGAGATACGACTTGCACTGTACAAGTCTAGTTTAACTCGGTCATGGAGATAACTGAACCAACTGCTTACTTGCTTATCCGAGCCAGACTACAAGTCTGCAGCACGGTTGCAACTTCACTGACCGGCTACACCGCAAACAGCTTGTAACTTCTCCACAACATTTGCCCAAGCCTCAATCGTTCAAATATGTTAGAGAAAATACCCGTTATAAATTTATAGCTTAGGCGGGTATTCCACATACGTACATCGTCAATGAAAATTATGAAATTGAAGGTGGTAGCAGACATTAAAGACATACTAAAAATTCTGCTACCACCTTCAATTTCATAATTTTCATTGACGTTGTACGTATGTGGAATGGGCACCTTAATAGAGATGGTCCGGAGGGTAAAAGATGGAATAACTCTAATTGCCACAACGTCTGTGAGAAGAGCGAAGTGGATGGGACATCTGATCAAACATGAAGAGCTCTTTAAGGCGGGGATTCCACCAACGTCAATAGTGATATTAAATGCAGTTTTGACGTGGTAGCAGACATTAAAGACATACTAAAAATGTCTGCTACCACGTCAAACCACGTCAAAACTACATTTAATATCACTATTGACGTTGGTGGAATCCCCGCCTAACAACATAATATAAGGCACCATTGAGGACACCAATGCCGGGGGCCGACAGAGGAAGACGCAGAAGAACCTACTTGGACCACAAGAGAACGGCCTAGGTCAGAGATGAATGGAGAAGATGATGCAAAGATTTGCTGGAAACTTAGCAACCTTTCCGTAATGAAATTTCGCTGATTAAACAGAAAACAAATATATGCCGTTTCCCGGGTTAATGGGCCCCATGTTTCAAGTAATCGTTGGCAAAGTACTTTGGCGCCACTACAAGCAGAAATCAGAAACCCGAAAAAGTGCCGGGACAAATAGATGGGATAAATCAGGAGGGAGTTAAGCCTAATGCTTGCAATTTATCACACATTCTCGCCAACTTTCCCTCCACGGTATTTACCCAAATTTCTGATCGCTCTGAATCTTCTATTATAAGAGAAAACCACAAAACAGCCAGAGAATCAATGAAATTCTAATGAAGCAGACAGCTTCCGTGAAGTAACTCTGATCATCACCAGATTTACATCAATATACACGTACCTTCTTTCTTGTACTGATATCATACTATAAAAAACCTGACATTACTGAGATTTGCAGGCATAACACTAACGGAAAAGAATAATTTACTCAGGTCATTATTTAAATCATTAAAATTCGGTATTAAAATTAAACTGCTCCAAACCAGACGACATTCAACTGTTTTGTCATGTTGTGTACAATAGACCGGGCCGAATACAAGACGCTGCACATGTGGCACTAAGAGGGAAGAGGAAGAAGTGTCCAACATAGAAAGTAAAAAATCTTTCGCCTACACCTAGTATACCTGTATACAGCAACAATGAATAAAATATTAATCTATGTTGACAAACAATTAGTCATTTAAATTAACATTATTTTCCGAAAATAAATTTACATTAATTGTGGGTTTATTTAGTTTAATTTATGCTTATTCCCGGGTAAGATATTCTACTCCGTTCGTACTATGCCAGAAGATCCAGACAGCAAAATCGGCTAGATCCCAATTAAGACAACAAATAAATTTTTATTAAAACGCCAAGAAACTGTGACAGATCTAAATGAAGGATTAGTTTCAAAAAAGTAGCAACATTTCTAACGAATTAGCTGCGACGAAAAAGGAAAAACTAAATTTGCATTTAATTAAGCACTCAGCCAGGGTTACGCTTGCACCAGTGGCCCCATAAAAAAAATCAAAGCGATTCACACACAAATAGACGGCCATGATTAGGAGCCAATCATTTCCAATTCTCTCAGTTACAAAGGAAAGTGTTTGAGTGCAGGCCAATTTCCTTTGTTTGTAAAAGTTGAGAGTGCAGCGAGCGTCAATAATAGCGACCTGAATCCTCCAGAGTGCAGACATAGACCGAATCCACCTCTTTTGTCTCTGCCATTTTGTGAGAGACATTTTAAACAAAGTCAGTGGAGAGTGAATACTCTGTGAATGTCTCGGGAGAATAATCAGCGCAGTGTACCAGCACAGCGGTATTAATGGAGCTATTTATTGTACTAACAAACAAGGACAAATAGCTCAGTTATCATTTTCAGTTAAAAATTACATCGGTAAAGTGCTCAGTTAAATCAAATCCCCTCAATGGAAATAATGCAATTGACATGCTCCACAACACATAAAAATAAAAAAGTGCAGTTGAAAAAAAATTGCACTCGTATGTCTGCACAACAAAATAAAAAAGGAAAATGGACATTAATATAAAAATTTCATGTATATTCATGGTAAATTTGACTGAAAATTTTTCCACCGAATATTCTAATGCTTTGGAGCAAGCACCTTGGTAAAGTCGTGGCGTCAGTAAACATATTATTCACTAGTCCCAACTACAATAATAAGGGCTCCGACCATACATCTGACAGTGGGGAACATTTGGCGGGAAAATTAGCAGACGATTGTAGACAGCGCTGATGGCGTGTTTGAGATGCGCGTCAGCCATTTGGTAATTCAAACATGTGTAATACTGTTTCTGACTCTCTTTCTATTCATGTCGCAGTTGCAAGTTTAGTGTTTTTTTTTTTAAGGTGAAAATGTGTATTACGTCACTTGTCATGACGCCTGAGGCAATGACTGTTAATCAATTAGCGGCCGAGTTAAGTAGTGACACTCAATGCTTCAACAGCGCTGCAGAAAAGATCTCGTTGACCAGGTTGATAACAGTTTGCCAAACATCACCAACTAACACACACCATATATGAAACGGGCTACGAGTAACTGTTTTAGATGGTCCCTGGGCAACATATAGGAAGTTGTTCAGTGCACTCTTGATAACAGTTTGCCATTGCCACACAACTCATTCACCTCCCATAGCAAACAATACACCAAAACATCACAAACAACTCGGTGGGCAATATAAGCAACCTTAAATTAGCAGTTGCCATTAAAATAATTCTAAAAAAAAACTTCGTAATCGCCTAAGTAACTAGATTTAGGTTGCCTTACTGTTTTTGGGTGCTCATTGTTAGAATAACTTGTAATTGACGGATTATTTGGTAGCATTATAAAGATAGACGACAGACATTTATAATATGACATTTTCTAATACGGCCTGTTTTCCGAACACAGTTCCATTGCTGTTATCAGCTGCGATAATGCATCAGAAAATGTCAGCTGAGTCTTGGACATATTAGGCAAAAGGGCTCTCCGTACACCTCAATAAGGGCAAAGACATGCCCCAAGCCAACGACAAACTCCAAGGCATTTGAAATTACAAAAACGCAAGGGAAGTTGGAGCTCACGCACAAGCAAAATAAGGAGATCTAATCTTGGCTAACTCGTGCGTTAACCCATGAAAGCCCTTAATAATTTAAATGCAATTGCCTCCCAAAAGGAAGTAATCAGTACAGCTACTGAGTTACTTATGAATTTACTATGTAAGTCAGGTTTTAACAGAAACCTATTTTTACCTCCACGCTTTTGACCAACAAGAAAACCCCCTTTTTTAAGCTGAGCATTCAAGTGAAGATCATATGTCGACCCATGTGACATTGAGCTGACGGGAAGAGTACGTACAGAATAGGAATCTGCGATATGCCCGCTAATAGGCTTAAAACATCTCACAGGATAGTACAGGCGTTGTTTGGAACGTCTGGGAACTCAGTACCCCCAATAGAAGAAGTTACTCGGATAGTGTCGAGAGCAGACTATTTGGTCCTAAGTGGCTTCATGAAAATTGGACATATCTGAGAAATTCTGGCAATCAGCGAGGCTTCATAGCTTCAGCGATCTGCCCCACCAATGGTTTTAAAAACATCATACAATATAATATAGGCGCGCCAATTTAAAGAGCCACAACGTCTCGGAACTCAGCATCCCATTGCAATGCCCAACAGAAGAGGTTGTTGGAACACATTCAATGAGTTGTTTAAAAGTACCGGTAAATTATCCGAAAACAAGTATGAAAAACAAGTACCATAGCTTGTGCCTGCATAAGGTTCCCCATCCAAAATATTACAAGAAATGAAAGGAAAAGTCAATAATCAATTTTAAAAAAAAGAGGCACACAACAATTTCTTGGAAAATCCTGACATTATATATAATTGAAAATGCAATATTCCTGTGTATTTTAAATATGGAGAAGATATCTGAAAGCAACACGATATTCATCAAATGTTGGAGAAATGGGTATTCTCGAACACCATGTGATGTGGAACCTCAAAAAGGTCAGAGAGCGATCATGTTACCTAATATCGCACACATGATGGCTACCCCTTTGTCCACTATAGATATTCCCCCGTTATGGCAGCCATCAACCCTCACATCACGAGACTCAACAGGGTTCTTACAAGGAGCATTTTCGTGATATCTCACTCTATTTTTAACCGTAATAACGTCCTTCAACAGTGCCAAGCATTTCATCTGCACTCTGCTGCCTGAAGAAGATGCCCTGTCATTATATCTCTTGGCCTTCGGTGTATTGTTGAAATAGCTGGTTCCGTCACAATATATGACTACTTTAAAAATTAATGAATTTGTCAAAAAATACTCAAAGTACTCTACGGGCTTGGAACGCAATTTAAGATCTTTGTACAATACAATTTTAAGGTACTGAAACATATCTACAAACAGTATGATTTACGTGAGTAGATACCATACAGAAATTCACATTTTTTTACCCAACAAGTCAGCAACGCCACTAAGTAAATATGTACCTAGAGTGCCTATGAATGTGGAGCGCTTCAACGTTAAAAATGGGGCTTCTCCCGGTCTCTAAATATTTTTTTCCGTGCTTAAAAGTATTAAGTTTGCTGGGCCCATACCATGGGGGCTTGCGCCATTGACAAGGTCAAAGTACTACATTAAGTCGCAGTTTAAATTTTAAAAAATGCAGTAAGTACCAGCTCATGGAAAAGAGCTTCGAATGAACGATCTTCACCAGAGCGCCACCCCTTTCCATCCTTCCGGGCAGGAAGTCCAGCAATCTCTACGTCATTTTGAATTAAGTGACAAGCAAATATAACGGTAGAATTTACCGAGGCAAGGGAAGAAGTCACTGAGTGAAATTATGCGAACATGACAAGGTAGAGTTTCACACGTAACACACTTCGCTCGAAAACATCTATTCCCGTCAAAAGTAATCATGTCACAACATCAATCCCCATTCCACCCTGCTCTTCTTCTTCTCTGCCACCCTTTTCCGTTTGAAGTCTTTTGCGCAAAATATGAATAGAGGTCTGCCACGAGACCCTAGAAAACCGTCTCCTAAGTCCTAACACCTACTCAGAAGTGTAGATTTTGTTTTCTCATTATATCTACAATACTCGTATTGCTGTGACTAACGTAGTTTTCGTTTATTTGGCAAACTGATCTTTAGCAGTTGAATGTCATGGTTGAGAATCAATCACACTACAAATGTCTTTGAAAGTGGAAAATAATCGTGGGACCGCTGAGCGTCATCATTATGGTAGTCATGTGGGCTTAGACAAGTACGATATTTTGTACAGGTCCTGTGTTTCTGTGCAGCAATGCTGTTGATTTTGATATTTATTGTGGGAATACGTCGCCCAAAATTTTTTTGTCCAAGCGCTAGAGATTTTTTGACAAAATATATCAAATACACAAAACAAGTTCCATTTTTTAACGGTAACTTTAAAAAATATCGTAAAGCCGTCTATGCGTTTTATGCTCTGACCCATTCATTTCCAATCAGAAATACCCGCACAGACCAAAGATGAAGAACACAAACGTCGTCTCACAACCTTTGACGAGCCAGAAACTGCCTCCGGCGCAAAAGGCCTTAAATTTCTCCACCCTAATAATTCACTTAGCGAATTTACATTGATTAGAGAGGGAAGTTGAATTAAAGGAGTGTGGGACCAAAGCCTCGGGCCATTCATTTGAACAAGGCGGTAGTGCTGACTATGCATACCGATCCAAGATTAAATTTTCCTCCGAGGCGACTCGTTCCCTGCATTACGAATAATATTGTAACTCCCAAAAAATTTAAAGAATAAAAATTCAGAAATCAACATTATACAGTATAGCCTAATAGCTAACGTGATAAATTTATAGAGGCGTTTGTTTTCAAATTACTGCAGAGCGTAATAAAGGCCCGATGAACAAGGGAGCCGCGGCGTTCCTGCCGCAAATACACGGCAGGCAATGGAAAATACCAACATGTGTGCATCAACTTAATGCCTTCAATTTACCGCGGTAGGGCCGCAAATATCGAAAAGTGAAGAATAATAACATTGTAATAATAAATATTGTATACTGTACGACATTGATACATAATGATACATGGATTACATAAGACACACAAAATAAATGTTACAGTTTAATATATGCCTAGGCCCAAGTACATTATAAAATACAGTTTATTTAAAACAAAAACACACACAATTAAAATTACTGCTTAGAAAGCATAGCATGCGGCAGAACTCATGCTCGAGCGCAGCTTACAATTGGGAAAATAGTACCGGATAAAACTTCCAAGACTTTCAAGAATAATGTGGGAATTTTTTAAGCAGTTTTTTAATTCAAACCATCTGGAATTGCATAGTCCCCAAACAAAAGGCTTTGTCAACACCAGGGGCACAAACTTAACATCACAAATGAGCCTCCCACCCCCTCCCTCCATCAACCACCAGCTACAACAAAACACACACATTCTGCCATGAATACAAGCACCCACAATTAGTAATTTATTGTTGTGGATTCTATTCATTTAGACCGGGGCCGGGGCTGGCGCGGGGAGAGCAATTCTGGTTATAACAAAATTCGTCAACCTGCCCTTCCCGCTCCCTCCATCTCCGTCTTAAAACAATGACAGTACCTTTTCAGCTAGTTTAATCCGACCGTTTAGAAACTAGGCCCGATGAACAAGAGCTTTCATTTATACTTGACGTATACATGGTAAAATAGGAAACTTCCGAGACACCATCTTTTTCTTCTTCAATTCTTCCCCTTCTATCGAATCATCATGGCGGCAATTGGGAACCTGGAGACTACTGCTCGGAAAAAGGAAGTCGCGCCAGTCCACTGGCTCAGGTTTTCCAACCAGGATGTTCTTCTTCTGCCAGGAGCCTTCAGTCCTTCAATCTTCTCTTGGATTATAAAATGTAGAAGGCGATATTTTTAGTTCCTCATCATGGTTGATGTATGTTAGTTTCCGTTTCTCAACCGTCAGCAGCAACTCGCCTTCTGTATCCATGTGTCTCAGGCACGATCCCTCCAAGATATGTATTGCAATTGTACTGGTTCTAATCTTTTTCCAACCAGGATGTTCTTCTTCTGCCGGGAGCCTTCAGTCCTTCAATCTTCCCTTGGATTATAACATGTAGAAGGCGATATTTTTAGTTCCTCATCATGGTATTTGTATGTTAGTTTCCGTTTCTTAACCGTCAGCAGCAACTCACCTTCTGTATCCATGTGCCTCAGGCACGATCCCTCCAAGTTATGTATTGCAGTTGTACTGGTTCTAATCTATTTCCCTTCATAACAAGAACGATTCTTCTTCTGGCTCTACAGCCCATGATGAGCTTTGGCCTGCTCGAAAACACTCCTCCAGTCATATCGGTTTTGTACAGCGCTCCACCACCTATGGACTGCCAAGTCACGTAGGTCAGTTTCCAACGCATCTTTCCAGCGTTTTCGAGGACGTCCGGGCAGTCGTCTTCCTTTCAGGCTTGCTTTGTACATCTTTTTCGGCATGCGGTCACCTGACATTCTTACGACGTGTCCCAGCCATCTTATGCATACCGCTTTTATGAGCCGGACTATGCATTCTTCGTTGAGTACTGTATCTAGTACGATTGGGGACATGAAATTATGAAAGGGCTCCTAAAAACATCGACTCCGCATACACGAAGGAGCCTTATCAGCGTCAAGTCATGGATTTAACAGAAAATTGATCGTACCGAGATACTAACTCGAGCAATGGTATACACAATAGAACTCAACTTTCACAGAAGAATCGCGAGAATTAATTTTTTTCACAAGGCTGGCGTCAAAAGGTCCGGAAGAAGAAAGAGAAATTGAATTCTAAAGGCGAATCGCACAATTTCTTTCATTCTGCGGACATGTAATTAATGTAGCGACGGATTTTTCTCTCTCTCTAATGCCTAGGTACTTAATAAACCCGCCAAAACAAATTCCAACTTTAAGAAGTCTTCATATTATTATTATTACATTTAAATTAGCAACTCATATTCTCAAATTCCTAAAAGTTTTGACATTTAGAGAAATTCACATTCAGAAATCCTATCAAACATGCGCCTCTAATAAAGAAGTATCCCCCACAGGAAGGTGTAACCGCAGATTCCGACACAGAAGTACTTTCTGCATTTTGATATAGACAATTCCAGCTTGTTTAATGCGGCTGCGAATGTTTTGACTCACCTCCCACTCACTGTTCACAATCCATCCCAGGTACCGGTATTGTTTACATTGTACTACAGGCGCACAGTCGAGGACAATATTAAAACTATCTCTGCCCTCTTAATACTGACAGCCATCACTTGGGTGATCTATACGTTAATTAAGATGCCCGCATTTCTGCCTGCTGCACTTATTTAATAACGACTGCAGTTGCATAGTTTACTAACATCATTTCTCTATTGCAATCTATAATTCTTTCCTACAAAAACGCATATGCAAGCAGTAGATCGAACTGGCGGGAGAAAGATACGTTTTTTGATACATTGTAAATAATTTTTCTCTACTTAAGATAAATTGGAAGAAAGGCTAGATTTAAACTATGTATACCGTACAATAATGTATTACTGCAGGGTATGAGCCATCCAGAAGTAATGGCGAGGTGTAGATAAGTACCAGGCGTACGGAGCCCCAGACTCGCCTATCTCCAATTCCAATCATGGGATCGATTCACATGACTGTGTGGGATGGCCCAACGTACCCCCAAACCCAGAGGCACCGGCAAGGGGGGGGGGGGCGTTTTAAAATAGGGGTGCTCTCTTTAGAAAAAATCTCAGCGACACCGCGACATGAAAACTCGTAAAAAAGAAATTCAAAAGGAAAGACACATTATAACACTAATACAATAGATTTTGAGCACTGCGTATTAACTGGTATGCAGCAATGAAATCGCAATGAATTATAATTATTTTTGCGTTTCCAGAAGACAACAATGTTGTCACTGTGCCCCAAAAAGAAAAAAAATAACTACCAGTATTGAACTTAAGAATATTTTTCCTAAATATTTTAATTCACAAAAGATACAAATTTAGATCATTTTAAAAGTCGTTGCATAACGATAAAATAAACTTTCCGTAACTTACGGTATAAAGGGACCAAAGGGAGTTATTTTCATCTCGCACCGAGAGTTTTCAACTTTTGACGTTTCAGAGATTTCGCAAAGAGCAGCCTCATAAAGCTGTAATACCCGCGTAGGAACTTGAACTGCAATATAATGGAATTTTTTAAAGTTTCTCGTAAAGTAAACTTTGGTTTACGTATTAGTTCTTCACTGAAAATGTGTTTTTTACTCGTGATCTACATAAAATTCGTCAAAGGCACAGTATACCGTACCGTATCAATAGAACAAACACGCAGAATTTTATTACTTCATGACATTGCTGTTTGTCTGAAGTAAGGCCGGTAAATGTCGCAAGTGCGGCACTCTGTCTGTCAACCGTCCGGGTAAGGGGTTTCACAACTACAATACTAATTCTCAGCACAGCGCTGGAACCTCAAATATATTTTCCGAACGACACACAGAAGGATTTCTAGCAAAATAAGACAAATTGTCAGAGAAAATCAGACACCCCACCAGACATTTTTTTTACAACATCAAATTTCTCATAAATAACGATCATAGAGGCGTCGCACAAGCCAATATTGTAGCAGGGCCTGGAAATGTCGCGAGTGTGTCAATCAAACTGACATCCTTCCAGGTAAGGGATTTTCCAACTACATTTTTTACAAAACGCTGTAGCCACAAATGTATTTTCCGAAAGACACAGAAGGATATCTCTAGCGAAATAAGACAAATTGCAACAGACAGTTAGCCATAAAATCCCAATTTAGAGCGAAAAGCTGACTAGTACTGTTAACCACGAACAAGTCAATATTAGTGGCAGTGATCCATCTAAGTCCCACTGACAGCCCATGGTTTGTGAAAGCATCAACAACTCGGAGAAAGAAAATAACAATGTCAAGAAAACCTGCCAAAGTAAACATGTTTTATGAGCAAGTGCGATAAAATCCGGCACCATAAATTATAAGCTCAGTTTCACTGGGAAAATCGAAAAAAGGGACTGCAGAGACCGAGATGACATGAGCGGGCCTTTGATGGAGGGAGTGTGTCGCCAATATATTGAATTATTGATGCCTCCTCACTTTCTCCAATTTTCACATCGATATCATGAGCAAGGTGCAAGAGTATATATGCAACGTCTGATCACATTTACATAAATTTCTTCATGTCACACGGAACACAGTTCACAAGACAAACGAACCGGTCCGAGTTTAGTCGAGCATGCTTTCCAATTTATCAAAATTAGTAGATAGAGAAAATGAGTAATTTCATGGTAAATAATTAAAAAATTAATAATGGTTAAATTTCCGATATCTCGGGGGGGGGGGGGGTGTCCACCTGACGTCACTCGTCACTGGTGGTGAGGTAAAATCTAGATAGGTCAGACCAACACATTACCACACAGCAATACTGGCAGGGCACGCAATGCATTTGAGCGTGAATTTTCTATCATTTTTTCAAAAACATTTTTTTGTACAAAACCAAATACTTTTTTGGGAAAGCAACCTGTCCGGTTTCGTTACTCAATTTAACACCTAAAACATACCTGAAGGTAGAAATCATCGATAGAAAGGTGTCGCAGAAAAATTATTTTTTAGTCATTTTTCATTAAAATTTAGTCATTTTTATTTTTTTACCCCCAGAAGCAAACTATCAAGGGGCAAGCGACCCCCCGCATTTTATCAACATTAACAACAACTACAATATATGTGAATTTAAAAGAAATCGATGGAGCCGTTTTTGGGAAATAATTTTTTTAGACGTTTTTTTGAAGTTTTTTGAAAATAAAACCCCCCCAAATTGAGTTAGCCCAAAATAAATAAAATGTTCCCAAGGTATGATTTTTGTGAACCTACATGCCGAATTTCATCAAAATCGACCGAGTAGTTTGCCCGGAAATCGACGCAGACAGACAGACAGACAGACAGACAGACAGACATTTCGTAAAAACCACTTTTTTTGGTTCCTGGGACCTTAAAACATATAAATCCGTTGAAATCTCGGAATCGAAAATTTCGACCGTCACAAAGCTTTCCTTATACTACGTATAAATTGGAAAGCAACAAGTGACGATGTATTTGTAATATCTTCATCTTCGTCTATCTAGTCCTTCCGGGCTGAGACGTGATACGGTGGGGGAATTGCACAGGCAGGCAATGATAGTTTGGATTGGTTGTCGGACTGTTAACAGAGACCGGTCTATCTGATACTTGGCCGGTTCTTGGAGGATTAACTATGATCGGCTGACAACCCTGGCACTAGCTGTCACTATAAGCCAAGAAAAAAAATATCTTCATCTTCGTCTATCTAGTCCTTCCGGGCTGAGACGTGATATGGCTGGAGAATTGCACAAGTAGGGTATCTCCACCAATGATAGTTTGGATTGGTTGTAGGGCTGTTCACAGAGACCGATCTATCTGATACTTGGCCGGTTCTTGGAGGATTAACTATGATCGACTGGCAACCCTGGCACTCGCTGTCACTATAAGCCATGGAAAAAATATCTTCATAGACAATGGGTGACTATATCAACAGTAAATCTGCATATTCTTATAACTGCACTACAAATACTTAAGAGAGAGAATTCTCAAAATATTTTGTAAACAAGACATTTTTGACGAAATGAATTAATGCTTCGTTCCAACAGCCGCAAAGATATGAAAGTAGCCAGATAAGAATTTCATAAAAAATCATTATTTCTCAAAAAATAGTTTATTTACTTCATTTATTTACTATTATTCTAAAAAATCTGTTTAATGCACACTATCGGGTTCCAGTGGGCCGATTATGGCGATTGGTATTAACTTACTCCTGGGGTTAAAACTGTAAACAAACAAATTTTGAATAGCACTTTCCATTGCAAAATTATCTTGTTTACATTTTTAATACCAGGGTATTATATTAACCCCGGTACTACAATGTAATCGCCATGATTGGGCCGCAGATGAGAAAACATAAATTTACGGCGAAAGCTGTTTTTGGGAATTTTAAATCCGGCCATTTTCATATTTCTTTGAAGGAATTAATTAATCGCATTCTTCGTTTAGAAAATATTTTGAAATCACTGCCTTAAGCATTCCCATTCATACTAATCGATACCGAACGCACTAAAAATAAATCTCTATAAAAATGTTAACGATAATTTAGTATAAATTTATAATAATCTATAATCTTGCTTATAATGTAGTGCGGTTTGAATACAAATACGTACTATCTTGAGAGCATTTATTAGTTTTGCCACATCAACGCAACGCTAGTTAGGTTAAATAATAATTGAAACTCAATTTCGGTTAAATGGCCGAGCAGCTTCGTGGAAACGATACTTTGTGCACGTACCATAAAGGAAAACTGTTGAGCACGGAGTCTGTTATCAGTTGGCGGAAATATCTTGCATTCTGTAATTAACAGGAAGGGGGCCCGTAAAATGAGTTTACTGCTAATCGAGTCAGCCCTAACACGCCAGCCAATATAAAGCATGGCTTTATATGTATTTCCACTCCACAACTACCCTATTTATCAGTGAATCGATGAAATACTTTAGTGCAAGGTGGGTGATACTCTGATACAGGGCTAAGTTTTAAGACCACACGTCGGAAAAATATATATGAAACTGTAGACGTATGTAGATTATCCGAATAGAAACGGAGAGGTCAACAGCCCAATGTGCCCCTCTTCTCATATTATGCATATTATGGCGATTCATTTTAATCTTAACCTGGGATTAAAAATGTCTTCTTCTTCTTCAGCCAACGTCCGTCCTTGGCTGGTAGACCATTTGATGCCGTGCCGCATAGTTGAGCTGGGCCATTCCCTCCTGTGTCGTAGTTCGGTTTTCTACCTCAATGCCAGTGCAGCTGAATAGGTGATCGGCATTCCCCTCCCGTTGGAAGCAGAGGGGGGCAATTCGGATGGCTCAGCGATAGCTATTCCGTGGAGGTGGCTCTAGAGGTAGTCATGTCCTGTGGCCATTCGGAACGCTGCCACAGCAATGTCCCAGCGCAAGTTGCTGGGGATGGGATTAAAAAATTGGTTGTCTGTAAGTCGGTTGTAAAGTCGGTTTACGGACGATAGTTTAACGTGACAACGCCTAAATTAACTTAAACTTAAATAATATATGGCTGGAAAGAGAAAGAAATTTGAAGGAGATGAAGATGAAGGAATGAAGGAGAAGCAGATGGAAAGATTTTCTGCAAAGATTGAGACTCGAGAAGAAGAAGACAATCACTGCACATTGCTATAGGACGATATTCAATTATATAAAGTAATAAATAATAGATAAGGTATTATTATTAGAGATACAGCCATTTGGGTGTAGGCGACGAGATGGCAGACAATCAGAGGCTGCAGTTTAAGGAGCCGGCAAGTTATTAAAATGGTAATAGGGCTAAGAAACGGCAGCATTTCCACATTTTATCATATCCTCTGAAAGCCGCTTTAAGTCTTTCCGTGAATGAGAAAAGTTTTGTTTCTTTTCTAACTGGGAATAAACTTGCATGAAAGGGGGTTCAAACTTCATTTGGTTTTTGCAATAAAGCAGACGTAAACAAAAAGTTTTCAACGTATCTTTTACCCGGCCTTTGAGTAGTTTTCAACTAGAAAAAAAAAACATAATTCACTAACAAATGAAAGAAACCCATCGCGAATGGACGCAATTAGGAAAGTAATCGCAAACTTTTGACTTAGACAATTGTCTAACGGATTTTTCTGTCTTTCTATTGATAAAAGAATGGGTCATGAACAGTAGGTAACAAAATATAGGCTTCATTCCAGTGGCAGAGGGCATAGTAGGGAAATTTCCCCTACTGATACTTTACGTGAAAAAACATGTTAATGGGCAGTTTCTATTATAAATGTGTTAAAATTAGTTTCCTAAAATCCACTATCCAAGTAACTCGTGTGTATGAACCTTTTTTTATATCATAGAAGAGCTGAACAGTGTCTGTTGAAGATTTAGGTAGGGGGACTAAGATGAAGCTAGACTGCTCTTTAATATCACACTTTGTATCCATCGCTGAATCGTACCGAAAAGAAACCAGCCACAATAATTACCCTTAAATGAAATTACTAAACAATTATAAGTACCTACGTTTAAGGCAATTCTATTAACTTTAGACGCAACAATAATCTTCTTCTTTTCTTGGCTCTACAGCCCTTGATGATCTTTGGCTTGAACGGAAACACTCCTTCAGTCATCTCAGTTTTGCACAACGCTCCACCATCTACGGACTCTCAACTCGCGAAGGTCAGTTTCCAACTAATCCTTCCAGCGTTTTCGAGGAAGCAACACATGCAAAACATACTCCATACTAGCTCATTCAGCCTGGAATTGGCTGGATTTTCAACTGTTTCAAGTACAAGTTTCTCACTAACAATTCAAAAGCGGTTACCGTGTCAGTCATAATCACCATGCGGTAGACGGCAGGAGCAGGTATCTGCAATTGACAGGGCCACCTAGAGGTCAGAGGAGAAGATAGGGGTAACATGAGACATCACCCTAGGGTCAGATCTTCGGCACGTCAACATTATGGGTCCACCCCAAGGGATTGGTTACCCCGGCTAGCAAAACTATATCAGCTCTTTACATCTGCAGAAGATGAAGGAGAGAATTGCCAAAAAATGAAAACTCTTACTCGAGTCATTCATTTATGAACTTTTTAGTCCGGTCAAAATGTATGGACGTACGGTACTCGCCAAAAGGAAGGGCATGACATTGCTGAACAGCAATTAATAATTATGGAGAGAAATCAAATTCAAGGCTAATGTTTAAACAGATATAAATTGTGTATGCTGAGGGTTTGGGACGAATGGATACAGAAGACGAGCTGACGGTTAAGAAACCGAAACTAACATATTACGGACATGTCATGAGGAACGAAAAGTAATGCCCTCTGCATGTAATAATAATGCAAGGGAAGATACAAGGACTGAGGGCTCCCAGTAGAAGAAGATCATCCTGGTTGAAAAACATGAGGCAGTGGTTCGGCAAGAGCACTACTTCCCTTTTCAGAGCAACAGTCTCTAAGGCACAAATTGCCATGCAATCTTCGATAGAAGATTAAATACAATTCTTCTTCTTCAACACTGCTGTCCATTTGTGTATATTTGGTATTATCATTTCAAGTGATGTAGTGGAACAATGCACAAGGCGGAAACATAATAAATACAAACTTTCAGCAGCAGACATAGAAACTGGCTATTTTTCCCTGTGTTTATACGGCAAGGTTTTTTCTCACTTTCGTAAATAAGAGACTATAAAATAAAATTTAAATCCGTAAGTAGTGAATTCAATAAAATATTAAATTCATTTTGCAAAAAAAGGCTGAATAAGAGAGAATCAATACCAAAGATGGGGGGGAGGGGGGAGGTCATCAAAATGTCGAAGAAGTCAGTCAGCATATTCCTTTTGAGTTGCTTCAGAATGGCGCGAAAAAATTAAGAGAGAAGTGGGAGAGAATGTCCTTTATGTACTGAGCAGAGGGGTAGCAACAGCTCACTTCAGATTTCTGGATCAACTCAACATCCACCACCTAATTTATTTGCTAAAATTGTGAAATCAACCTGTACACAATTAGTAAAAACATGGCGGAGGTGTGAAAAGGCGTACATTGGAACGATACGTAATGTTTCAGTTGGCTACAATAAAACAATGGTCAGACTGGAAGCTGGAACATATCTAAATTAAAAAAAAAAAAGTCTACGTTTTCTCATTACGAGTATTTCAAGCTTTTAGTAGATTTTTATAAATAATAGAGCATCCAGATACTCTAGGGATTCTTAATTTATGGATTATGGGTTGGTACTCGAACTTGATGAAGTTACGCTTATATCAGTTACATCATGTCAATGGTGAGCTTTCCAACATCGCTTGTAGTCGGTGTAGGTTGACATCGAGGACATGTTCCAGATTGCCAATGGCCAAAAATTCATACGGGACCAATATAAATAATGTAATGGTATTGGGCAATGGACCAATGGGTGAGAAAGTAAATAATGCACTGCACATAATGGAAAACCATCGACCAGCTTTTCTTACACGAGACACTGATTAAAATCCAGTACTTTTTTCTGCAAAAGGTTTTTGAACGGGCAAGTAAACCTTTTTGTGGAACCAATGGATAGGTTAATGCTTAAACATTGAGAAGGGGACTTTAAGGAATCATTACGTAACATGCAGTACAAGCCTATTTATTGAGAACGCTCTACTCGACATTTTGGGGTAGGTTTTTGTTTATGCACATAAGCCATGAGCCCCTACTGAGAATTACTATTACCAAATTACCTTTGTTCCTTAAGACCCCTTTCCTTAGGTAAGAGTTTGAACTTTGCGGGAACTGAACCATTCTCAGGTTAGACTTTTCTTAGCTTAGGTAGCCGAACAAAGGGCGGTTTCTAATATGCTCCCTATAACGTTATGTTCACTTTACGCATACAATCGCCGACATTATTATTCAACAAAGGGTTCGTTGATTGGAGGCAGGGCTTCACAGTCATCGAACAGTTGGGGCGGAGCCCATCATCGGGGGAAGAGGGCGATGTTTCGGGAGTGGGTGTTACTCCCATCATCAGGCATAGTCCCGAGAGGGACTGATGGTTTAGTCCTGATAGTCCGTGGTTCGAGAGCTTGCATTTCAATCCGAAGAACGGTAGTTCGAATCCTCAAGAGGATCGGATTTACTCAATAATTCAGAGTAGAATACAAGAGCAATCGTCGAGAAACCAGCAGTCCTTCTCAGGACTAAGCCTCATGATGGGAGTAGCATCCACTCCCGAAACGTCGCCCCAAGCAAGCAGAAAATCTACACTACCACCAACAATGCAGCCCAATCAGAGGAAAGAATCAAACCAAAATCCATACTAAATTAGCAGTTAGTCCAACACATTACTGCTAAAACAGGAAGAGTAAGCAGCAATTAAAATGTCAACCTTTTGAGAGCTCGAAGCAGGGCAGGTTTTTTTTTTCTCGCAGCGAACTAAGTAATCAAGATGACAGACTACGAAATGGGAGTCAGTTAATTTAGTCAGGACAGGACGGGGGCCGGGCCGGGGGGGGGGGGGCGAGGGGGCCTTAATGGAGGACAGCAGCCTAGTTAATGGATGAGCCAGTCCGCCGGCACATCATTCTTCTGGTTAAGGATACAATTTTTTGCGGGAAAGCATCCGGGCAGTTAGACATTTTTTACAGGAAATTTATCTTCATAATATCCCATGGTCGCATCGCTGTCAGCAACCCTCTCAAGGACACCTGAGAGTACTGAAAAATTGTATTTTTTTTTTATAATCTAACGATTCCAAACGCAAAATATATTTTTTTTAACCTTATTATAGCTTTTTAGTTAGGTACATTAAATACTGCCACATCATAATGCTCCAATGGGCAACTTTCTCATAGAACTGCCGGCTGTGATTGGGGGGGGGGGGGGGGGGGTCAATTCCCAATTATAGCGCTCATGATTAACTTATGGTGATTAACGATTGGTTGGCTTGGGTCGAGGATTCATTCCCACCATAAATAATTTTTAAATTTACAGCAACATTAGTTAATAATGATCGGTTAATTGTCCAATAAAAGCTATTAATTTTACAGTCTACTTCATTATAATTCAAATAATCAACAAAACCAACTGCTATTTCACCGTAAAATGAATGAAATGTCATAAAAAGTGATAAGATATGCCTCTCCATAAGCTGGCCAAACCCCCTATTTTGAACCTCCCCCCCCAAAAAAAAAAATTAGAGGAGGGTATTTCGGAACATGATTTTTTAAAATACTGTATGAAAATTGTCCATTATTAAATGCAATTGAATGCTATCCGTTCCCACGCTCCTATTAAAGAAATTAATATAGTGTTGTGGCGGCGGAATTTTAATAGTTAAATGGCTTATGTGTTTCGTAGCTGCTATTATCCGAATTATAGAGAAAAACATTGTTTAGATAGTATCTGCGTCAGAAGAGCAGTAGGAATAGTATTCGGTAAATTATTATAGTATTAGGAAGACTGTATAGGAAGGATTTAGTTGGCCATATAGTCAGAAAATCACCTGTTTATACCTAATTATACAAACACACACAAACGCATGAGTAAGTGCAATGCGTAGTAGGAAGAAATTAGCTGAATTGGCTCAGCAGATCATAGAATATACGCATATACAACAAAACATGTGGGCGATATAAATATAAAAAATATACCTATATAAATATATAAAATATATATTAATATAAAATAATATTGGCTGTATTTTTCCCCCGCAAACTTCTCATTAAATACCGATCGGAAAGCCATAAATAATCGGGGGCAGTTGGAATGAATTCCAAAACTGTGGCCAATTTGAGTATGTATCAAAAGAGAGACATTTCTTCTACTTTATGAAATCTTATTTATGACTATCCGATAGACATTTTATAAGAAATTCGACTATGTGAAAAAAAAAACGGAATAGGCGGGGGTCCATTTGCCCTTACACGGAATATGACATGTTGCAGCAATGAGATGACCGACTTATAATGGCATTAGATGTGCTCAAAGCTGCGAAAACAGGTCCAAAGGCACAGGTATGAGTGAATCCCATGTTTTCTCATTTCCTGCTCGGCGGTTCTCGCGTTCCGACACCTGACCGGAAATTAGAGCTATCCCAACTTAATTATTGCTTAGACCTACGTCTCTCCAGTTATTACCAATTTCCAAAAGTTGGGATTATTTATATTGTACTTAGGCGCCCATTCCATTGACCGGCTAGGGCTATTTCCAACAACGATGACGTGGTAGCAGACATTCAAGACTTAGGTGGCGTTTCCATCGACCTCGCATTGCAGAATGCAAATGACATTGACGGAAATTAGATTTTTTTTTAAATAGAAATCTATTAAAATGTTTGTACTTAACATACCCCATGACGCCATTTTTTAATTTTAGTTTGTTTGTTTGTGATTTTACTGTATGATCATTGATCAATTTTAACTATGGCATAGAGGAAAATAAACATTTCCGTCAATTCTGCAATGCGAGGTCGATGGAAACGCAACCTAAGTCTTGAATGTCTGCTACCACGTAACCGTTGTTGGAAATAGCCCTAGCCGGTCAATGGAATGGGCACCTTAACATTTCTAACGGAAGGTACCAGTGGAAAAAGGCATTACGTTTTTTTTAACCATAGATTTTATCATAGGGGAAGGTGTTACTCCACACACTCACATATTATTATTTTTGATACGTGGGTACTACTTACTGCCTCTTGACTCGTATCTGGACTTGGTTAAGTCATGCTTTTGCCTCTTTCATAGCGTCAATGGTTAGCTTGTCCATTAATTATCGATTGTAGCCGGTTTAGGTAGACATCGAGAACGTATACCAGTTTACCAATGGCCAAAAATTCATACGGAAACAATACAAATAATGCCCGAAATCCATGGGGTAGTTGGCATTGGACAAGGGACCAAAATAAGTAGGTCTAGGCCAATAAAAAGTCCTTCAGAACATTATTATTATTATTAAGCTAGAGTGAATACTATACAATGGTTTATTCTTATTAATTATTATTAATTATATTTATATCTTGCAGTGCCACTGCACTATGATCGCTCGATAAGCGGAAGCTTGAGCGTGATAATGCTGATTAATAACAAATTGTTGTTCTCAATATATGCACCTTGTCCGGGGTTACCGGTCAAGCAAAAAAGTGAATTATTACTATTATTATTATTCCTCCACAAATGAAAAAATTTAAACAGATGGGTGAGTTAAAAGCGGGTATAAAAAGATGGCTGGTCAATGGGAGTTAATAATAATAACAAAAACTGACATTAAAAAACAAGTAAAAATAAAATTAAAATAAAAATAAAATAAACATTATAAATAAAAAACAAAAATAAATGATTAAGCCTTCTTTAGCAGCACTGTATGAGTCTTTTGTCCCAAATAAGCACTAGCTTGGGGATGCGGGATGGTATTATTATGTATTGTATTTTTGTAATATATGCTCCTTGGGAATACTGGACAAGGAAAAGTACAAAAAAAAAAAATTATTATTGAACCCACAATACCCTTAAAAAGTTGCAACATTAAGTGAAGAAGACGCCACCCCCGACAAGCGGAAGCTTTGGGGTGGTCGTGAATTGTAATTAGCCTATATTTATTTTGAATTAATATAATCCCCTAGCTGGTGGAGTAACCAGTTAGGGAAAAAATAAAATAAATAAATAAATACTGCCTCCTTCAACCTGGCTCATCAATTATATGTGAAAGGGTGGAGTATAACACCTTCTTCCATGATGCCATCAGTGGTTAAAAAAGTGACTTAACACCTTCTTACACTGGACCCTTCAACTGAATTATTCTCTGCCAACGACGCGACCCCACTTTCATCCATCGACAATACTATATTATGGTACACTAGTGTATTCATGGCAATGCAAATTAGTTCCAAGGGCTGACTACACGGGTTCGCGAATTCAATGCTTTAATTAGCCAGACAGAGCAACATATTTTGTGTAAATCAAATCAGAACACATGTGAGTAGAAACCAAACAGCTGTGCTACACCTATGTGCCTACGAGTGCCACGCAATCTGCATTGATAAGACAACAATAAGAATGGAGACCTCGTAAGTATCAACAAATTACACCGTAGATTAGCAAAAAATTCAAAATACATTATAAAAAAAGCTTATAACTTATAATATAGTACATTATAATATATACATTATATTGTCTACGTACGTTAGAAATCACTGCAAGGCATACAAAAATATTTGTATTTACCTACGTCATTTTAAACATTGAAAGTCAAAAGTGGCGAGTTAGATCAATCGTACGTTCTGGTACGTTATACACAGTTGGAGGGTACTATTACTTATACATTATGTGCCATTTAATAATGAATACTTTTTCATTTTTATTTTGAGCTACCAACTGGTTCTCGTAGGACCCCTACTACACGTTTTTTTCTAGAAAGTCGATTTTCACAGGAATTATCCATCGTAGGCCCGTCCAAAATGGACGCTAAGTTAGCAGAAACGCTCCTCTAAATTTTGATATATGATATGCTGCCAGCATTTACACCAATTGGCCACAGTTCTTGAAGTCCTTCTTCGGGACTACCAGTTTTTTTTTTACAAATAAAATTGAATAATTTGTGAATAGTCTGTGTTAGAAAGATGTAAAATTTATGGATCTAAAAGCGACTTCGGTGGCAAGATGGTAGCGTGCTTGTACTTGTGCGAGTCTCTACACACCTTGCGATCGGAATCATGTCGTAACTCGATACAAGAACCTATTAGGTTACTTAATGAGGCTATTGAAGAGGTTAATCGGATACATTCATTGTTAGTACGCAATTAACCTTTTAATAAAAATATAATAAAAAATGCTCAGAAAAGTATCTTCGGTTAGTCGTGATATTTTTGACAGTTCTACGATTGATATATTTTTTGAGATATTTTATGTTGGACACTTATCCTCTAAGATTAATTATCAGATATCAACGTCACATCAATTAGCAAGCAACAAACTGACATATATACTCGTAATTATATGTCAGGACATGTAGAGTAGAGGTACGGACTCCACCTCTAACCCGACAGGTTGTTGGTGCGAGTCCCATTTTCTGGCCATGCTTCGGAAGGCATGTAAAACAGGCGGTCCCGGGTCTTCCTAGTTAATAATAATAATATATATATATAATGTGAATCACAGTTGTGATAGTTGAGTGTAAGAGAGGGCTTTATAGCCCTAACTTCGCTAGGTTGTCTTAGCCATAGAACAAAAAAATCCAACAATTAGCTCTTTTAATTATGAATTGTTTGGGCAGATACGAGCTGAGTGATGAAGACCGCAGCATCCTGAGAGACTGGATCCAGCAAAATCAATGCATTCCAAAAACATACGGTAAGCTTTCATCATAACGAGTCATTGATTAGGGCTGAGTACAGACACACCACATGCGGCAAGTGCAAATACGGGTTGTTGACAAAGACGGATTTTTCTATTCTATTAAAGTCCCATTCACGCTTTGACCAATCCAGTGAAACAGGTCCAATTGGAATGGGGAACTTAAAGGGGCGTCATTAGAAGATAAATTTTTTTTGGGGGTTTTCGCATTACTCAACTCCATATTTCCCATATGAATGAAGATGTAGGTCTGTATTATTTACCCCATAATGCTGCAATAAATTAAACCGCAGGTGGCACGTCCTAAGGCACCTGAATTAACAAGGAATATAAGAAAGTAGCGGGCAATAGTGTTATATAATTTAATACTACTATTATTCTTATTATGACTTTTTGTCCACAAAGCTCTCTCTGACACTGAACTAGGAATCTCATGCTTTACATGCCCTCCCACTGCATTTGAGCGCGAATTTTCTAACATTCTTTCAAAAAATAATTTTTTGTGCAAAGCCAAATATTTTTTGGGAAAGCAACCAATGCGGTTTCGCGTTACACAATTTAACACCTAAAACATACCTGAAGGTAGAAATCATCGATAGAAAAGTTTCGCAGAAAAATTGTTTTTTAGTCATTTTTCATTAAAATTTACATATTTTTATTTTTTTACCCCCCGAAGCAAACTATCAAGGGGCAAGCGACCCCCTGCATTTTATCAACATTAATAACAACTACAATATATGAGAATTTAAAAGAAATCGTTGGAGCCGATTTCGGGAAATAATTTTTTTAGACGTTTTTTTATTATAAAACCCCCCCAAATTGAGTTAGCCCCAAATATAAAAAAAATGGTCCCGAGGCATGATGTTTGTGAACCTACATGCCGAATTTCATCAAAATCGACCGAGTAGTTTGCCCGGAAATCAACGAACAGACAGACAGCCATTTCGTAAAAACCACTTTTTTGGGTTCCTGGGACCTTAAAACGTGTAAATCCATTGAATCTCGGAATAGAAAATTTCGACCGTCACAAAGCTTTCCTTATACTACGCATAAATTGGAAAGCAAAAATTATGTCGTCATACATAAAATTAGAACTTGCGTCGAACACCAGTTATTTACCTCTATGTATTTTCAAAATTGTCAATTAGAATGTCCACCAAGAGGGGGCTAGCACAAGACCCCGTCCCCAGACCTTCCTTCTGTTAATATAACTCATTCCCGAACTTAAAAATAATTCTGGTTCAGAACTAGGTCCAATACTAATTTTGTATCTATGTATACAGTATATAGGGCCTGGTATGAGGCCAAGTTAAGCTACTGTCTAGGAATATGGGGTGGGGCTGCAACCACTCACTTACGTCCACTCCGGCACAGCACAGAACTATGCACTTAAGACAATTACAAGAACACCCAGGCTGACACACTCAAACACAGTTTACAAATCTAGCAATATACTACCGCTGGAACTACTATACAATAAGCAACTACTTTCCCTTAATACGAGGCATATAGCGCATAAAATCGTTAGTCCGTCTGTCAATATCCGAAACAATAGATCTCATGCATACGAAACACTTCCACTACCCTCATGGTCTCTTTCGCGCACAAGAAACAGTCTGCTATAGAAGGCAATATCAGCCTTCAACATATACTCTAAGCACATCTATATCAAACCAGAATACGATGTGAAAAGCAGTCATAAGTCAAAAATAAGCCTATACATAACTAACAAATTGAAAACACTCACTTAAGACTTAACACTCAATTGCAAAACAATTAACACAAAACACTTAATTGATATTTTTATATTGTCTATGTTTAAGTAATTTTAAGCTTGTAAGGCTGTAGCCTACCACTTAGATTGGGCGGCTATTACACTGAGGATTGTCAGTGTAATAGCCGCCCAAGATAATGCGTGACCCTCACACGCCTCACGGTACGAGGGAGCGCAACCATTATTACAAAAACTGTATATTAGATCTTGTAAATACACGTTTATTTTATTATTATTTGTATAATGTATGAAGGAAGGAGAGTACTTACTTAGCAATCTTGCATAATTTATTAAAAACATATTCTAGCCATTGCCACAAATTCCCAACAAACTAAAGGGCATGATAAGCTGTGCTTGGATTTAATATTGGCGCGCATTGGCAGGACAGGCAACCAGTTGTACAGTAGCGCATGTAATAACCAATTCCGGCAAAAAAAAAAAAAAAAAAAAAAAAAAAAAAGATGTAAAAGGGACCGGGCTAAAAGCTCCATTGTGATGGATTGCAAAGCAAATATACAATGCAAACAAATGCGAACGAAGGTGCATCAAATAAAACGAAACCCAAACATACATAAAAACATGCTGTTTTTATCCGATAATTTAGCCAACTGAATTTCAAATGCATTCCTCAATTTTGCATATTTATGCATGTAAATAGCGACGTCCAATCACCATAATTGCAAATAGATTTCACGTATAGAGCTTAATTTAATGCACAATAATTTTTGCTGTGAGTGCTGAGAGGGTTGCATTCACTGAATCAAGAGAAAGATTTGAATAGTAAAGTAAATATGTATGGTTCATATCATTTTAAATAGGTGAATGAATTTCTATTTTTATTTGACTGTGGTAGCTAAACAATGCTTTGTTACTCAACTCAATAGCACATGACGGGATCATGCAACTGGAAAATTCACAATGCTCTTTTCCAAGAATTATTAGCGATTTTAACGGAAATTTTATTCACATATTAATAACATTTGTTCGTGATTGTTTTTAATCGCATCAGATCGATGAAAAGAAACAATATGTATGATAATAAAGCAGCGAGTTCAATCCTTGTGAGAGTTTCCTTGGTGACTTCGTGGAACTTGGAGAACATCATGAGTAGAGGAAGAAGAATGCAATGATCCACAGTAAAATACTTTAATAGTGACCGGTTTCGGATTTGTATTATATATTCGGAGTCTGATGATGGTTTTATCCGAAACCGGTCACTATTAAAGTATTTTACTGTGGATCATTGCTTTCTTCTTCCTCTACTCATGACAGCGAGTTCAAGTTAGCTTATAGGTCGGGCACAAGAGTATATTTATTGTATGTGGTAGAATAAGAGATAAGGATAATGAGAGATACATAGAAAAATGTCCCCTTGCCAAAGCAACGAAGCCCATTCTAACTTATAGATGAACAAATCATACCTGATAGGAAGTCGCTTGTATAGGACCCTCAGGGCGGATTCTAAAATTTGCCGGGTAAAGTACTCTTTAGATCTCTCTATACGGGTCAATGAACTGGCCGGCGGTCTTCTGAACTTGTTGGATCTACCATTTTAACTTCACTATAACTTTTAACTAAACCCCCATGCTTTTTTTTTTTTTTTTTTTTTTATTGCGGTGCCTCCTTAAGGTAAGGTTCGTTGCGTCGACCTTTGAGATCTATTGCAGCCGCAGTACCCCCATGCTTAAAAAACTGGAAAGAGTAAAGACAAAAAATATCTCCAAAAATTAATATAAATAAGAAAGTAAGAAGCACATTGAGTGAAAAAAAAAAGTGAAAAAGTGGACAACAATGACGCTATATTCACCATATAATACAGAAATACCTCGAAATAAGTTATGGGGCAAGCAATCATGGAATCCACCCAAGTTTTCAAAGAGGCTTAATCGAATTAAATCACTTTCCGAAAAGAGTTGATGAGCTAAAATCATTTGATGGGTGGATTCTAGGGGGCATAGTAGGATCACCTTATTAATCCGTTCGGCACCATTTTGTCATGAAGACTGCGTAGTCATTATACTTTGAAGACCTACATCTTTACATACTTCCCGCCAAAAATTTATATAGTTTTGAAATTTCAGGGGCCACCTACCACGTCTCCTATGACCAGTCATTGAAAAGACGTAACCAAGATTAGAAAAATAATTTTAGCGGGCTTGAATGTCCCACTTTGGGCGTGTTTCTGACCAAAACATCCTAAATTGGGTAGTGGTCATCAGAGTATCCTCTACCTGTGCTCAGGCCTAGACCCTTAAGTTATTGGGCTATCGTGCCACATTTTAATGTCCCATGTCTGCTATTAAGAGCATGATTACAGGGCTGCCACATCCAGCAAAGTTCAAAACCGGACAAGAGCCCAAAAGTCAATTTCCCTAGTGTCATTTTTTTTTTTCTGAAACACCAATTAACCTACCCAAGTTTAATTTGAATTTTCAGTAAACAAAAAAATACAAATTTAATTTTTTTTTTATTAAGTGACTAAATTCAAAATCGCGCAGTTAATGAAAAATGAAAAAAAAAATATTTTCTATTTTGCGGTATTAATTATTACCTAATTTAGTAATAAATTTAATTCTTCTTTGAGTAATCCCTAAAACCGGACAATGGACATCTGGCAGCCATGAGCATGACTCAACGTGTTTCTCCAAGCTATTCCAATGTATACAATCAGCGACGGAGAAAACGAAATGAAAAACGAAACCGGCATTTCCCCCGTACACTTTCCAGGTGTTTGGTAATCAAAAAACCATTAGGGGCAGTTTGCCGCACGGAAACAAACAGAAGGGCCTCTTCTTACCGAACATCAACACACTACCATAATATTTCATTTTCAAATTATTACCACCGAAAGCTGACTAGAATTATCGAATAATCTATCAAAAAATTACGCAGAGATTGATGATTATAAATTTCAGTTCACGCACACACTCTTTCTCCTTTTAAATTTCAGTAATTTCACCAGGCACGAAAAACTTTCCCATTATTATTCACGTTAATGCTATGGGCCATATGTTAATAAAATAACGGGAGGAGGAAAGGCCTTAATGCGTGCCTACTACGGTGAATATTTTTAATCCTAACCTGCAGCCCAAGGCCGCATCCAGGATTTTTTTCGGGGGGGGGGGGGCGGGTTAGAAATTTCATTGGGTATTACATAGTAGTTTTTATTTTTCCTCTCAAAATCCGGTTCTATCTAGTATCAAGCCATTTCATTTCGGGGGGGAGGGGGGAGGGGGTTTGAACCCCATGAACCCCCTTGACTACGGCCTTGCTGCCGCCCGATCATGGCGATTTGGAATTATTATAATACCGGGGTTTATTCAATTGTATTAAACAAATGAGTGCAAAGTGCGCGGGAAATTCAAATTGATAAATTAATATTTTCGGTGAGTTTTCAATTTTATCGTCCTAAGATGTGGACACATCTATTAAAATTCTTATTACATTTCAAAATTATGTCTGCATATTTTAATGTTCAATTACGAGTATTTAACAAAGCGACCATTCTCTTATATTCTAATAATTTATAAATTTAATTTCCCACGTATATTTGAACTACGTCACGAGACACCTTACTAACCCGGAATTAAAATATACACCCCGGTGTTAAAATAGTCCCAAATCGCCATAATCGGGCAGCAGGGATTAAAAATGTAGAGACAAGATTATTTTACAATGGAAAGTACTATTCAAAATTGCTTGTTTACATTTTTAATCCTAAGAATTAGTTTATAGTATAGAAATATATATTAACTGGAATGGCAGGAGGTCCCTGTATTATCCCTTACGGGGCTCCCGTTAACTATAAGCCAACTATCAGAGATAAGTACCAATGTAAAAAATATCGACCTGATCCTGGACCCGGTCAAAACTCTGTACTTAGCTTGTGCATGCTATTCACCCAGCGAAATGGCGTACTTACTTTGTGCATATTATATGTGCCATATTGATAACGGTCTACAGCCTCGCGATTGTTTATACTAAACGACATTATCAGAACATTTAGAGTAGTGGTACAGACTCCGACTTTCACCCGAAAGGTTGTTGCTTCGAGTTCCACACTTGCTACATTTTCTGGACATGCTTCGGAGGGCATGTAAAGCAGGCGGTTCCGGGTCTTCCTAGTTGAGTGTAAGAGAGGGCTTTATAGCCCCAACTTCGCTGGGTACGCTTAGTAATAGAACAAAAAAGTCAATATTTATTTTTTATTGTAGTGCCACAGGTAAACAAAACCAAACATCACAACAAAGAACGATTGTAGAGTTGTCAATAATATCACGTATATGAAATGCTCCTCTACGTTTTGATATATACAGTATATCTAACAACAATTGGCCAAAATCACTGAACTTGATTTGTAAAAAAAGGGCAGTCCCCGAGGAAGGAGTTCAAAAACACAATCGGTGCTAGTGACGGCCACGTATCATATATCAAAATAAGAGGAGTATTTCTTATAAGGGGTGTGACATTTTTGAAAGCTCCACTGTCGATATTTCCTGTAAAAGATGATTTTGTTAACAAAAAGATATATGGGCTGCCCGATTTGCTCCTTAAAGGCTAGGTTATATTTATACTATTATTACTATTATATATATAATTTACACATAAGGTACACTTAAAGTTTATAATGTTGCTGCCAAGAGGAATTGTTGGTTTTATGATTCTATTCCTTGAAAAATCGAAATCATCAAACGTCACCTTAGTGTCTTCAAATCATTTTTAAGAACACGAACGCCATCGACATTTCCAGAATACATCCTAATTTCATAATTTAAATTAACTCTCTCATTGGTCAATATAAATCCAGATTAAGCTTTGTGATGGCCCAATTTTCGATTCCGAGATTTCAACGGATTTACACGTTTTGAGGTCCCAAGAACCAAAAAAAGTGGTTTTTACGAAATGTCTGTCTGTCGCTCTGTCTGTCTGTTCATCGATTTCCGGGCAAACTACTCGGTCGATTTTGATGAAATTTTGCATGTAGTTTCACAAAAATCATACCTCGGGAACATTTTTTTTGGCTAATTCAATTTGGGGGGGGGGGGTTATATTCTCAAAAAACTCCAAAAAAAAACGTCTAAAAAAATTATTCCTCAAAAACGGCTCCAACGATTTCTTTTAAATTCACATATTATTGTAGTAGTTATTAATGTTAACAAAATGTGGTGGGTCGCTTGCCCCTTGATAGTTTTCTTCTGGGGGTAAAAAAAAAGAAAAAAAGGCAATTTTCATGAAAAATGACTAAAAAAGTATTTTTCTGTGTAACCTTTCTATCGATGATTTCTACCTTCAGGTATATTTTAGGTGTTAAAAACTAAAAAGAGTAACAAAACTGAACTGGTTGTTTACCCAAAAAAACTATTTGGTTGTGTGCAAAAAATAATTTTTTGAAGAAATCATTTAAAATTTACGCTCCAATACATTGCGTGCCGTGCCATTATTATTTAATTATTTACTGTGATATAACTCTATATATATATATATATATATATCAACTATTTGATAAATTGGAAAGCATGTTCGAGTAAACTCGGACCGGATTTTCTTTCAGTTGGTACACTGGAATCGTCGCACTGACTACTAAAAAAAATTTAATAAAACGTTTAATGCGATTCCCATATTATCAAAGAATATTAATTAAAATATTACTTATGTATCCCATAATGTACTAGAAGCATTTCGATTTTATAAGTTTTTTGTTTCTGCTGCATTTATTGTTTCAGTTGACAATTCGCCTTTTGCATACGTATGCTCCTCATACATTTTATGTATCCAGTCAAATAAAATACAAATGGAACAATATGGTATAAAATGAAATTGAGCATTGTCTTTCATAAAATGAAATTATCCTGTGCTTAATATGAGGACGGATAGGAGGAAGGAGATGGGGAAGCTACGAGTAAATTTTAAGTTTCGGGTAATAGGGTTTTAATCCATGTCGTTATTGTCATTTTAAAATTAGTTTTTTAATTAATTACATAATTAATTAAATTGTAAAATAAACATTGGATTAAAACAGAAAGGAACCCTATTATAATAATTTTAGGTAGACAGTTTCGTACCCCTTTACGAGGCCTCACGCCAACTTTGAATCATTGCAGCTGGTGATAGATATCATAAAATTGGTCCATCAAATATGTAGGTGCAACCAACACTATTTCTCGAACAATGTTTCAAACAGTTCCAACCGTACAAAGTTTCCCTAGAAAGAACTTGTAGATGAACATCAATTCATGTACACAGCTGGTAATAAGTAAAAAAAAACAATCTATTTAAAAGTAACCCCAAAATCGGTTGGTTTACTTTTTTATTTATATAATACGTAAGCTATGAAGATGTAGTCTATCTAAGTAGTAAAGGATTAAAGCCGGCAGCCATACCAAGTTGAATCCAGCGGACCAGAGCAGGTTCAAAGCTGCAGACAACTTGGTCGTGTGCACAGTGCCGGTAGGGAAACATGGTAGGACTTGTCCTGGTCCCCTCCGAACTAATCGTGTAACTTCACCGTGTTTCCCAAGTGGTTCGGAATCCACTATAATCAGGAGGTCCACTGTCCTATGGGCTGGCATAGGACAGTCAAGTCGGGGGCGCTCTATGGTCCCAAATATGAGGCTTAAGTCGTTATTAACCCGACGAACACTACTACTAGTAGTAAAGGATTATTTCATACACAGTACCGTAAGGAATTTTTCAGTATTGGTGCAGTGATTTTTTCGTGAAACTTTGTCGGGGAAAGAAATTTACAAAGTCATAAAATTCGTGTGAAAAGTTTAACATCAAAAATTAAAATTAACTTAAAACATGAAGAATGAAATAGTCCTGTAATACTTGAATAGACAAAATCTTCATAACTATTATGTACATAAAAGAAAACCAAGAGACTTTGGGGTGATCTATGCCAAAATACCTATTGTCAGCTTCGTTTTATTTTATAAAATACATGTAAGTTGAGCACAAGCTGAAACATAGTCTTGGGCTAATCTGCATCAAAGATAAATATAATGAATGGGCAAGATCATTTGAACGAAGAAAAAAGAAGATGATGGTGGACAAAAAGTAAAATGCCAATCAATCGGAAATGAGCTTAGTTTGCTTCCTTTTAAATCAACTTGATTAATGATGGACAAAAATTGTTTAAAAGCCTTAATTAAGGACTTTATCTTGATTAAATTTGATAAAAATGAATGGAAGCCATGATCTCAAAATTGTTGATTTCGAATTAATTAAAAATGTAAATGAAAAGCACGAAGCTAATCACGGGTTTTATTCAATTCTCAATTATTCAAACCTCCTTAAAATAAAAGTAGCAGTTTAATTATATAAGAAAGTTATTCAGAAAGCTCTCTACTACGAATGGCAGCATCGAAAGATAAGAAAAAATATTACGTATTATCACGCGATGCGATAAACACGAGAAAACTGTACAAGTATTTAACTTGTAACCCGTTTGTAAACTAGAAGAACAATAATGTAAAGCCAAAATAAACAGAAAAAAAAATTCCAATTCTGAGCCAACCACTTTTCTGAATTTCTTATAGGGTGTATTAAACTGTTAATAATCGGAAATGACAATAAATAAATTTAAGAAACAGCATGTCGTTTCCTTCAGTAAATATATTATTAGTTATGTTGTAGTCATATTTATAATCTTAATTTTTCATGAGCGATGAACATGTGCTCAGACAAACTTTTCGGTTTCGAACTTCTATAATTGTATTTTCCTCCATCGTATAATAATTAAATAATAATAAATAATTAAAAATATAAATTTATAATATATATATAAATTATAAATTAAAAAAAAATATATAATAATTTAAAAAAAAAAGTACTGAGCCCCAACTTATCATATCTCGTAGATCTACAAATAAAATTAAGAAGTCATTCAAAATTCCCCGACTTAGCTTCATTTTGTTTTTATCCGCCAAGCTGCTATTGCAGACAAGTTCGCACAAACAAAAGAAATTAGAAAAAAACACTTGACTCATTAAATGCAGGAGCTAAGTAAAATACTAATGGCTGAGAATGTTAAATCAGAAGCTTTTAGCGCTTGCCGTTGAGAATTACTCCAATTTCAATGAACAAGTCTTTTGTCTACTAAGAGAATAGCTAAAAACGTGCACCTGCTCATCACTCTGCACTATTATCATGAAAATATGCTCCATTAACATCTTTTGGATGAATTTTTATCTATCTGAAAGGCATACCATGTGAAATTGGCGAAACGCATGGAGAAGCTGAATGATTTTCGGTTCAGTCAGATTTAGAAATGAAATACGACAAAAAAACCGGTACGAGTGAACTCGTAGATGCTTTCCTATTTATCAATAAGTTATATGTACATAAAAGTGTACAGGTGCAAAAAAGGGACTTACCTTCAGCACTACCAGAAAATGTTATAAGTTACAGTATAAGTTACAGTATACATTGCCTTACAGATCAGTAGACGATGACAATGCCTTACCTGCAAAAAGAAAAAATAACAATATTAGAGACAAAAATTAACAAAAACGCCTTCAAGTTTTTATTGAGAAGTATAGGATAATAACCTACATTAGTGTACTACTTTATGAGCGTTTACAACCAAATGGTACCAGGAATAAAGGAAACTACGAAGCTACTATTGTATTGCACACGTTTACCAATACGGCAATAATTAAGGGACAGATATAAATATGAATTGGTAAAGAAGGTATTAATTCCTAGTTCAACAGCCGGAAAGTTATGAAAGTGGACAAATAAAAAAAATCATATAAAATTCAATATGCTTTCTGAAAAAGCAGGCTCACTAATTTATTAACGTATTTAATAAAATCTGTTCAGTGAGTAACATGAGAAAATATAAATTTACTGCGGAAGTTTAAATATTTTGAGAATTTGGCTATTTTCACATCTTCGTGGCTGTGTCAAATATGGGCTACAAAATATTTTGAAACATTGGCCTCAAATAGTTTCGGTTTTTATGTTTACCAGACGATCAACTAATAGCTGCTTTCTTCCGGGCTGCCAAAGGGAGTCTACAGAAAACAAAGACTCTACTGGATAATTTTACAAGTCTAGGTTTCAGACATCCTGCCATGTATGCAGGGCTGGATCCCCGAAGACAGACTCTCGCGGATTTTCTAGAAGTCGCGTAAGTGAAGCTTCCACTTATGGATAGTAACGGAAAACAATAGAAAAAAGGGCCGAAATATCTTTTTCGCGTTTACAATCAGTACTAATGAAAGAATACGCCAAGTTTTTCCGAAGTAATAAGGAACAATATTTTATTATTCTGCCGAATGTCGAACAGCTCACAGCTCACTCACTCAATCATTCATTTGTTACTTTTGAGTTGGTGCCGCTGCCAGGTGTACTGCTTACTCCCTAGGTGGAAGTCAAAAGCACTTTGGATAGAAATCGTGTAATGCTGACTGTGCTAATGCTAAGCACTTTCATTTCAGGTATTTCTTCTCAATATCTGCGAATCCCAGCGGACCATTGGTGCTGGTGAGCACTTTACGGCCCGGACCAGGAGAACCCCATAAGCATCATGTGCTTGAGGTATTTAGGCTGCAGTTGCTAGCACTGCTGGTCGCCATAAAGGTGAGCTCGCCAGACATCAATATTAACGTCAGTGGAAGAAATGGCGAATAGATAAGACCAAAATTACTATAACATTGAATAAAGAACCGGTCCGAGTTCACTCGAACATGCTTTCCAATTTATCAATTAGTAGATGGAGATAATGAGTTACTTCAGAGTAAATAATTTTTCTAAAACTCCATTCTATCTAGTGTACGACACGCAATGTATTTTCTATAATTTCTTTAAAAAATCATTTATTACACAAAACCAAATACTTTTTTTGGGGGAAGCAACCGGTTGGGTTTTGTTACTCTATTTAACACCTGAAACATACCTGAAGGTAGAAGTCATCGATAGATAGGTTCCGCAGAAAAATTCTTTTTTAGTCATATTTCATGAAAATTGACTTATTTTCATTTTTTACCCCCAAAAGCAAACTATCAAGGGGCAAGCGACCCCCCGCATTTTATTAACATTAATAACGACCACAATGTATGTAGTCCATTGAAATGTTACATGAGCTTTGCATTTCTTAGAGGCAGCAATTTTATTTTTGAAACATGTGAGGGGGGTCAATAGAAGCTTAACCTCAGGTTTGAGGGGTCGCCACGCTTGTCCCCCGGCCGCCATCTTAGAAAAGGGGTGTAAACATTTTTTTTCGCGACATCTCGGAAACTATGCGTCTTACAAAAAATTTGGAAGGACCTAATTTATGGCAAATTGTTTTGCCTACAAATATGTTTATATAACTTTTCACCCTAAATGAAATATTAAAGAAGTTATGAGCAAAAAAGTAAGAAAAGTTTTATAACAATTTTCTTTTTTGCTCTAACATTTTTTTTATACATTTTACAAAAAAATTACCTCAGACCAATCTTGTAGATGATCTTTTGAGGAAAATGTTTCTCTATAACTTTTTTTATTTCATTAATTTAAAACGCTGTTACAGCGCTACAAAGTTGACCGGGCTCGTCAATGTTCATGAGAATCCGGTCGAAATGAAATGTTTAACTTGTTATTTCATATTTTATTGTATATATATTCTTACAAAATTTTTGTTAAATTCTTTTCTGCAGCCACACATGCTTCCACAGTTTCCTTTGCATCTGCAGAAAATTAATTCCATGAAATCGGGGGGTGCTGGAGGCTTGGAACGTAATGGGATATGCACGGCTGTATTAAAACATTTCAGAAATACAACTCTTTTGTATTTATAGTACTTCCTCAATATTATCACAGCTATTAGGTGCATTTCAACCACCTTAGGATGGGCCCTCTGCCTTGTCCAAACAAATTTAATGTAACAATTTAAAAATTACTGCAAAACCTTACTAATTTGAATTTAAAGGAGAATCGGTTCGGTTCAACGAAGGTGGTGATCATAGCGGACTGTAAAGGGTTGAGCCTCGCCCATATGCGGGACATGTCACCAGGAAATCTGACAGCTTGGACCGCGGTAGTCACCCAATCACTTCCAGCCAGGGTGCAGGGGATTCACGCCGTCAACGTACCTGGTCTCATAGAATGGGTGTTTAACATACTGAAGAAGGTATCCAAGGAGAAGATCAGCGAAAGGGTAAGATATTCTTAAAAAACTGACAAGTTGGACTTATAGTCAAAGTAGAGTAGTAGTGCATATTTAAGAAAGAGTCTGATGGGAAGATCATTAGAAGTTGACCTACAGTACCACCATCAGGCACTTTCATTCTGTTGTGTACTAGTAGCTGGCGGGTATGTGAAAACATGCGCATCTACGGCTCAGTCAATCAACGATTCCTTAGTTGCAACCGACCGTATAGTCATAGGCTAAATACAGTCAAAATAAAGCTATTATGCCGTGGCTGTTAAATGGTTCATTTGTTGATTTTTTATAATATTTTCCTTTTTAGTAAGTTTGCAACCCTACAACTTAGTCACATTTTCTTAGACCACCTTTGACATCCCCCCCCCTGCGTTTGCCCACTATCGGCAATACTTAGCACATGGTTAAGGCGCGATGAAATCTATTTTATAATCGTTGACTAATAGCAAACTGTAATTGGAAATAGTGAATGGTTTTGTTTGCATTCTTAACCCCACAATAGTTATTCTTTGGTTCTATGGTACTCCTGCCGGGTGAAATTGTTATTTTTGGATAAGTGTGAAACAAAAAATGGCAATCATTTTGTCAAAGATTGATTGCATACAAACAATTTAATGAATGCATTCGAATAACCCATTCAGTCGCCTCACAAAGACGTATTTGTGTTGAGGCATAACACGTCTCCGATCGCATGGTGTGTAAAGACTTGCACATGTATATGCACGCTACCACTTGCTGATTTTATTTTCAGACGTTCGTACATAGCAAAAGTGAAGGGTTGTTAAGGCACATCACCCCTGAACTGCTGCCAAATGAGTATGGTGGGTCAGCAGGGAGTTGCGAAGAATTATCAAGTAAGTCCTTGTCTCAGAACTCTCACCTTGAAGAGAGCACATAATGAAGACGTCAGGGGAAAAACCGGAAAGGTGCACTTTTGGTCGAAATTGAGATAATGGTGGCATTCTGTTCAGTTTAGTAATATAGTTTTGGATGACCTAACAAAACTGAAGAAAAACAAGTAAGGTTCTGCACAAATGGCGTGGGGAAAAAACAGTATACTGGGGAAGAAACGGCTACTTTCAACCTTAAAATTCGATTTCTGAAAAATCAACTTTACAGGTTTTTCCCCGTCTAAACATAATAGTCTCCTTAGTAACTTTGTAAAACTTGCTTTCACTCATTCTTAAACTTAACTTTGTATAGTTTTACGAATAAAATAAAATTAAAAATTCACAACCGGTTTCGGCTCACGCCATCGTCAAGTGCGATTGAAAACAGATAAAACAAAAGGTATGCAAGCTAAAACAAAATAAACAAAATAATGGTAAACTAGGGTACAATATCTTCAGAAAACCTACTCATACAGAGAAGTATCATTCCAGAGGATTCGTTTCACCCACCACAACACAAACATGCGGCCATACACTCCATGATCCATACATAGACTCTTACGTGTACCGTTGACGGTTGTACATTTTAACAAAGAACTTTCAACAATTATGGAAATGGTAATAATAATGGATATCCTGTGAGTCTAGTTAAGAATATTTTAAGGAAACACAGGAATAAGTTGACCCTCTCTTTAGTCTATGGAGCGAGCCAGACTTCTGAACCAGATAAAGGGTACGTTAAGTTACCATATCTGGGTAGGATTAGTTTGGAGTTGGCCCCTTGGATTGGAGATAGGGTCGATAAGAATGTGTCATTTTATTCTGTGGACTCGTTGGGTAAGCAACTGGTTAATTGTAAACCTAAATTGGAGAAAGGGAGGAAATCAGGGGTTTATCAACTAGACTGTAATGATTGTGGTAACTTATATATTGGACAAACTGGGAGAGGGTTTAAAGAAAGAATAGCGGAGCATAGACGGGGGGTAGGAAAACCCGACACTCAGTCCGCCTTTGCCCAACATATAAACACCCACAACCATGCCTGTGATTTCGATAATTTTAAGATCTTACATGTAGCCAACAAGGGGAAACTTCTTGATAATTTAGAAACCATTGAGATTAGGGAAGCTATGGTTTAAAACAAATCGTTACTTAATGACATAACCTTTTTAAGTAGTTCCCCCTTGTTGGCGCTTCCATTGGTTAATGTTTAATTGTTCAATTTAAATTGTTTACTTTATGCGATGCTGTGTGTTATCCTGACAATGAGTTTTATTTTGTTTTAGCTTGCATACCTTTTGTTTTATCTGTTTTCAATCGCACTTGACGATGGCGTGAGCCGAAACCGGTTGTGAATTTTTAATTTAATTTTATTCGTAAAACTATACAAAGTTAATTTTAACAATGAGTTTTCCCCTGTCGTCTTCATATGCTATGATTAGTATACAGTTACGCATTAGTACATACCGAAATTAGAGGATTTAGAAGAAACTGGACTTGGCTGGATTCGAACCCACGATGATCAACGCCTATCCGTTTTAATGTCAGTATTATATACCGTATAATAACTGCAATATATTGAATACTGTCCGACTAAACTCTCCGATTCGCCCTAATATTAATTGTACTTTGTGCTGAAGTTCATTAGTTTAAATTCAGGTAAGGATAGAAGATACATGACTTAATTTCAGTATGGGATATTACTTCCCGAAAGTTAATCTGCGAAGTAATATGCAATGTTCAACAGGTTCACTCGAAAGGGCAGGTAGAGTAATTAATGAAGCTGGCACCTGAGACGACTCGTGAGTGTAACAGATGCGGCCCCCGAGAGAGCCTTGTACAACTTTAAAGCACATAGTCATTAAAAAAGGCCATTATGTTCAAGCAGAGGTTGATGGATAGAGAGGGGTCTCAAGTACAGGTACACGACCGACTCTGTATGTAGTCAAATTAAGACCAAACCGGGGGTTTGTGACCTTGACCGTTGAATACATAGAAATATAATAGAACTGGAGCGCCGGGAGTCATAATATGCCTTACGAGGCACCCGTTAACCATAAGCCAACTATCAGAGACAAGTACCAACGCAAAAAATATCAAAGTCTTACACATTGCAGCATAGCAAAGCGGATACCTGGACCCGGTCAAAAACTCTGTAGTTTAGTAGTTAGCTTGTGCAGGCTATTTCCCCGCCGAATTGCGTACTTATCTTGTGCAGGCTACACTAGCAGCCATATTGATAACGGTCTCCAGCCACGGGATTGTTGAATATTCATTTTATAAACAAAGCCCCGCGTCTCGTACCTGTTCCGTATTTGACTTGTATTATTTCAAATAATTGCAATTTTACCTATTTCTGGCGATTTACTGTCAAAGTAAGTGTTGAGCTTCTGACTAAAGTGCATTTCATTACAAAAGTTGGAGGTTTTTCCTCCCTGCGGGGCACGTAAAAATGTTCTAAAAGGTATGTTTTTAATTGCTTCATGCACAAATTTTAGACCAAATGTAATTGTAATTTTTGATTTAGTCAATAGTGTAAGCATGTCTACGCGTATACCCTTCTATCGATTTTTACTATACCACTGCGGTTTAAAACATATATTACGAACCCTCTGCAATGACATTTCCAGGCCAGTCACGTGACCCCCTCCGGTTTGGCCTTAATAAAGTAGCCAAAGACCAGTAAGTTTGTGTTACCTATGGGGAAGGAGAACTCTGCTAAAACCCCTATTTGTAGAAGTTGAAACGAACATGGGGATTAAAGCTAGTATTAAGCGCATGAAATGGTTGGTTGGTGTTAATGAGCTTTGCTTTTCAATCTAACACGTTGCCTAATTCGGAGATCACCCATGGCACATTCGATAGAAAATGCTTCATAGAACATTCTGAAATGCTTTCGGAAGTCATGCTTTTTATCAGTTTTATTTACCAAAACCAAACCCCACAGAAAAATCCATCGTAGAGCTATAAAAAATGCCACAGCCCTTAGAAAAAACGTTCCTCTTACGTGTCTGCTGAGCCCCCGAGATAACATCTAAGGAGCCTACGCACTTCTACAGAAGATGTCGACCACAGATGTTGATAATACGTTTGAAAGTACGCTTTCAGAACGACCACGGCCTATCATCCCGGATTCTACTGCTTCATCACGTAACTCCGGCGCGTGAAAGCCTTTTTGATTATATATTACCTCCTATTCTTTTGGTCTACTTAACAGTAGATAGTAGTAATTATTATTATTGCATATATTACAACAGGGCAAGGACATTGCCCCATAGATGTAATACATATAGTCTAAGTAAATATGATAAATAAATGGAAACAAAAACTACTTATAAACTAAACACAGAAGAATTACTTAAAAATGGTTTTACAAATGTTGTATGTATATTTGTATTTTATTTTTTACGACAAAACAAACTTGTAACCTGTACCTGACCCCGGTTTTATAATATAACTAAGACAATAGTCAGTTTATTTTTACATGTTCATGTATACATTTTAGAAATTGTTATTAATAGTTGTAATAGGTCGATGTGCCCTCCCACGCTTACAAATTATATGTTTTAACTATTTTGTTTTGATAAATGCGCGGGTTTTCTATCCATCTTTCTACATTTTAATGTACACTATGTGGCTAATTTTTTAATTCCTTTGACCTGACATCATTGTCATTGTACGTTATGTCTTTTTTACAAATCAAGCTTATTAATTGTCACTGATCGGCGTCAGAATGGCGTAGAGGTAACGACTCGGACTATCATCCAGAAGGTGACTGGTTCGAGTCCCACCCGAATGCTAAAATTTTCTAGTGGTACAATTATTTATCTTCTGACTACCATGCTTCGGAGGGCATGTAAAGCCGGCGGTCCCGGCAGTCTTCCCTGACTGTCGATAGGTTAAACAGGAGGCTGTTGATGCAACCTGAAAACTCCTGTACCACGGGTAGTACCACCCCGACACGAATTTACTTTTTTTACTGATCGGCGTTAATGAATTGAATTGAAAACGACTTTATTGAATAAAAACAAAACAAAAGGCGAACAATAACACTATAAAGTTTTCTTTTCATGCTAACCTTAATGAAGGCGTGCTTCGCATCAAAATGTAGAGGAACCGTTTTTCTAAGTGTTACTTTTTATGTGTCTATTTCTTGTGAAATATGAATTTTTACTCCCGTTATGTTTTTCCCCTGCGGTGGTCTCTTAATAGACATTTTCAACTAGGAATCCGTAGAGGTTCCATTCATAAAAAACATTTTTTAGCAATTCATTGATAAAAGCCCCAGGTTGAAGACCAAATCGACTGTTTTGGGTGGTATTATGTGATCATCTTTTTTTCAGAGGCATGGACTGATTCCCTAGAAGATAACAGAGATTACATTATAAATCTTGAAGAGAGCATGAGGAGTTTGGATGGGAAGAGACCAAAATCTATCCAGCAAGATCCAATGCCAGGCACGTTCAAGCAGCTCACTCTAGATTAAGGGCAATTTAAAAAAAAAGATTGCCCTGACAAAGTTCCCAAGGAAAAGGGTACAAAATTCGGAAAACCAGGTAGGCAGGCAATCAGTCAATGTACGCGTAGGGCAACTGCCCTAAATTATCTTTATTGTCTTATTATTGTATGGTAAATACATAGTTTCATTAATCAGCAGAGTATATTGCTTGTTACATATTCAAAGGTAGGTTTTACTGTTAATTAATTAACTGCATTCATAAAATGTAATAATGTCATAGAAGACAATAGAAGAGGAACTTGGCAGCGGAGGATTTTTTTAACTTAGCAGTTCTGCGCTCGAACACTTTGGCACTACAATTTGCGAGGATTAATTTACGTCATTGGTAATTGCTGGACTGGCAAAAAAATTTGGTTTTTGTATTGTGAATGAAATGAATGAAAATGATTGGATGAAAACCGCCTTTATTTTAGGCGAGCTTTAGCAGCGAAGGGCTACTCTACCAGCTAACCTATAGTGTATTTATAAGCCATTAATTATTACTAGTAGTTTTATCACCTGTCAATAGATTAGGTTAGCTGGTAGAATAGCCTTTCGGGGCTAAGGCTCACCTAATATAAAGACGTTTTGCATTTCATTTCAATAGAGTCGCAATGAGTACTTTTTAGTAATATTAAAACAAACTCGAGTAGAGTGTACACCTATATAAGAACTGCATAACCTGTACCTGCACGTAAGTGCATACAGTCTACATTAATCACAGGTTGTCCGAAATTACTAAGAGTATATTACTATGGCAGCTATAGAAGCTTCATTTCCATTTGAAGACGTTAATTAAATGTCTTTTACTCTGACACACTATGCAAATTCAATCCAGCATTACTATGTACAAGAGCTATAAACCGACAACAGAAGGGGAAGATGTCACTAAGCAAACATCGTAAGCAGTAACGAGGGTAGCTGGAATAACCATGTCAGCAAGACCTGGTTAACTCAAACAAGGCCTCCAAAACCTGCTGACCTGGCCACAAGATCCGCCGGGTTAATTTCCTGGAGTTGGCTGGGGGTTTTAAATATATATCCGGGCGGGAACACCTGATGCGTTCACAACACTTATGAGGCGGCAGATAAATTACTGGAGCGTGAGGGGGGGGGGGGGCGGGTGTGTGTGGGGGGGGGGGGTGTCACTCCTCCCAGCGATATATCTCCATTATGGCTACAACAGCCTGCTCCCCAGTTTTCCCTAATGATGGCACAAAGCTGTCAGAAACAGCATTGTTTTTTTTTTTTTTAGAAAATTAAAACAGAAACGTGTGGCCTACATTACAATTTCATAAGAAATGTTTATTTTGACTAATCTGACCACGCGAGAGAGTTCCTGCTGCTCCTCGCCGATGCCAATTAAAAAAGGAGAGTTCCCATCGACACTGTAGAACAGGGGGTTTCCTAGCTGTTTTCTTCAATTCCGAATCCGAGCCGAATAGGAACAAGTAGATAATATACAATATATAACCAGGGTTGACTCTAGTATAACTTTAGGGGACATAACTAAATCAGCCAACAATCACCTCAGGGCACTAAAACTAGAGCTTAGTAACAAGGATGGAACACTCTGCCTTCACCCGTACACCGTAATTGACTTAACAATTAATTAAGTTAGAATAATTTACAGTACTGCTCTTTGTGCTTAAATATACTAAACCTAATAGTGGATCTCGTAGAAAGCATGGCCAGCGATGCTTTCAACCCGTATAGCCCATCACTTAATCTCGAAGAGGGTATAGTTGCTGGTGGTGACTATAAATAGATAAAGGCAGTAATCCTAATACCGTCGGCCTCCGGCGAGTGCACCATGTGTGGTCACCATTCAATGGTCGCAGAACATCTCAACTCCTGCCCTGGGCTTGCGGACGTTAGGGAGGAATCCACCCTCCAGGGCCCGTATCACTTCTCATCGCTCTACTGGCTGGCGCGGCACCGCATGACTCAAAAGTCAAGAGTGGGCGTTGGATAAACTAAACTAAACTAGTAATCCTAATACCTTGGTTCGATATCAAAGGAACCGAGTCCATTCTAATAAAGCAATAACGGAGACAGGAACACTTGTCAGAGGGGTCATACATAGGGAGATACCATAGCATTAGAACCCATTTTTTGGCCTAGGAGGATTGGAACAGCCAAAAAATGGAGCCTAAATAGACCTTAAACCTACGGCATAGCATTTCATAAATTAGCATTTAGATGCAAAAGAAACACGTGTAAATTCCTTTGAAACTCACACCTCCGCAATGCGGGGTTTATTTAAAACCAAGCTGCAAAGTAATAATACGCAAAAACCTTTGCAGGCACAGAGAAAATTTGACAGGGGAAGCGTGCAAAACATACATCGTTATAGGAAGAGAGCATATATCCATTCTACAACGCACCAAAAAATAATAATAAATAGCTAGCAGAAAGAGGCTGGAAAGACGTCACAGACGGGAAGGGTATTGTGCAGAACTTGTAACAATTTGGGGAAAAGGAAAATTTTCTCCCATAGCGGGAAAAGTGAATAGAGAGAATCGATTTCTAGGAGTCGTGCCGCGCCGCAAAAACCTCTTGATTCCCCTTAGAAATGTGTTAATCCTGTGGGAGCAGGAGCACGTATGGCCTCGCCATGTTTCTACAGGGAAAAAGAACGTGTTTTGTGGTTCCTTCTATCTGACATCTCCTTTGAAAAAAAAAAAAAAAAAAACAGATAAATGAAAAACGGGCAAAAGCTAAAACACAGCACGTATATTATAAAAACCCTTCTTTGAAAGTTTTTCGGGTTGAATTTGATTCCTTTGAGAGATGCGTGGAAAAGCAAAATGTGCAATACATTATTATCTCGTTGTTTCCACGTGAAGTCCACCACTGATGCCAACTCAAGGGACATAAACAATTCTTTACAGCGTTAATATTAAAATTTTTCATATAAGTAAACAAAATAATTATATATTGTATAATTATGACAATTATGATGCTGACTATTCGAAGTTTTTACTGAATAATGAAAGCTATGGCGGAATGAAATTCAGTTTTTGTTCTCTTTAATGTGCTTACTTGAGATACAGAAAAAAGATTGAGGACGATTTCCAAAGATTGGGACTGGTACTGCAAGTAGTATTGAATAATCAGAAGCGTCACATCGGGACAACTGAAGCTGATTACTAATGACGATGACGATGATGATGTTGACGACGAATGTACTTACTTTACTTTATCGAACGCCCACCCTCGGCGATTCGGCCATCAAGGGTTTAACGTCTAAAACTCATACCTCGACTTTTCAAGCGATGCTGGTAACCGCCGTTAATGTATCAGATGCCGTATGCAAATGTCAAGCGAACCGAATTCAGCCATTTACTGTCACTAAATTAGTGACGCTTCCAAAATGCGAAAAGTAATAGTTACAGAAAGTAAAATTAAATTACAGGAGAATACCAAAATGCATAAAAATCACTAATAGCATACAGTATGTGTGTCAGTGAGAATAAAAAATTCATGACATGCTCCTCTGGGGTAAGCGACGGTTTTGTAAGCAAATCGAATACCAAGGCAAGTTTCTCACGAAGTTCCGGATCCGTAAGGACAGGAGCTTCCGCGACAAGAAATTCTCAGTTCCAAACTAAACTTGGGTGAAGAAAGCAACAAAGTTATTCCACTAAAAATCCATTATCGATTTTGGATTTTGAAAACTTTGCAGCTACCTGCATTATACTTGCTCGGATAAACATGACTTAGGTTTGTATTGCTGCCATTTTCAATCTCTACTGGTGCTTCGGAACTCGAGGACGAGTATGTGACAATTTTAAACAATTTCCAAGCAATCCTCATCTGAAGAAAACATATGACATGTTCAATTGAGGCAATTTATAATTTGCCGCAAAACGGGACACCTACGACCATCCCATTCTTCAGAATAATGAGATAATAATGAAATAAACAAATCTAGTGTGTTGAGTATGGGAAGTCATGGAAGTCAGTCCCAGATGATCTGGGGGGTTTCGTTGGGAGAAATTAAAAATTATGGCGCGCAATAGTCGGCTTTTACGCATTTTTAACTGGTGTATTGAAATATTTTAATTTTATATAACTATTTAGTTTTATTGTTTTTATAAATTTCTCTTCAATAAGTACAATCTCTTTAGCTAATAATTCCATTGTCATTCAGAGGCATTTGAAAAAAAAGAACAATCTTCCTTTGGAGACAATGGGTCACCTCACACAGGTTGCACCAGCTAGATCAGCAAAGTGCATCTATTGCCTTAGCCTTAATGGAAAGATCTTGAAAGGAAAGCCACTAATTGAATAAATTGTTTACATAAAACTGACATTCATAATGAAGTTTCGTGGATTCACTGCTCGGTAGTTCAACTTTAAAATTGAAAAAATAGAACAGAAGTGACATAAAATAGACTGTGGACGTAGTATGATGAAGTCTGGCTCATTGCATTTGACATGACGTTCAGACTTTATTGAAAATTTGAAACTTCCCGTCACAATTTGGATTGATGTATTCTAATAGAACCAAAGAGGAATTTCGTTACTGTTGTCTGACTAGCAATGACCATGACTTCATCAATGTATACGCATGCTTATTTTGGAACAGAGTTTCTGGACTTGGCCATGATGGGCATAGTGATTCAAATATATTGTAGTCTTATATGGCATATATAGCACTGAAAATAAATTAACTTTGGTTGAAGAGGTAACCTCCTCGTTATAACCGAAGAAATCCGCCTGTCCCAGTTTTTTCCATATCCTCTAATCTCGGTTATAGTGATTCGAACCCCGGATAGGCATAAATCATGAGTTCGAATCCCGCCAAGTCCAGATTTTTCTAAATCCTCTAATTTCGGTTAAGTTCCGGGGTTTTCACTCTAACAAAGTTTTATAAGAGTTTAACGAACGCTAGTTTACATTAAAAGTTTTAATAATTTAACGCTCATTTCTGGTTGGTTCATTAAAATAAAATACCACGAAACCACGAGTAACTTAATTTTATCTTGGATATTTCGTTAAATGCATTCTCAATCCGAATCGTATCAATCCATTTAAGGGCTCTGGTCCAATTTGGAAGAGGTCCAGAGTTGAAGAGTAACGGGTTTCCTCCCTCTGTCAAAATATCCCCACTATATTTCTAACGAATTTCAACTTTTTTTATTGCTCAATTTTTTATCGTCAGGAAATTGCGCAGCGTGACTTACCCTGTACATATTGTACAATATATATACCGCAAGGCATTTTATTTGTTACAAATGTTTAGACGAAACTGACTATTGACCATGCCACCCCCCCCCCCCCCACTCGGTCATCACTAAGCCTGACCATCCTTTATTTTTTATTTTATTTTTTTTTAAATGTAGGCTCAATGAAAATTCTAAAAAAAAAGTCTGACTCTCTCTACGTGATAAATTGCAAGCTCATCTACAAGATTTAAAGTTATCCAAGACAAACTAAAATATATAATATAATATGTAGAAGTTATCGAGTTTTCGAGCTGAAAGTGTTATCCAAGTTACTACACATCATGAGTCTTTGGGTGTAGCAGGTACACCGTGATAAACAAATAGCTTTAACCAACCCTGAAATGCGTTAGCTTACACCCTCCCTGGTTAGTGTAGTTTTCCGTTTCCACGAGTGTTAACTAACTCGACTTAACACACTTAACTGGGGCTAACCATTTAACATCAACATTGTGAAGACCCTTACATAGGTACGCTTAACGCATGACATGTTGCGATCACACCCATCTTACTTGGCTAGGCTAGAATATATTTAACGCGCAACAGAGTGGGGCATCGTCAAGCTCAATATTTCGATCTTACAAGTCTTTCACCAACTAACTCTAATGGGTTGTCTTATCAGCAGAAAAACAGAAAAAGGAAAATACAAGCTACAAACAAAATACATTACAAATTAATTAAATGAGAGAACGGTGAAACATAATATTGTACATACAATAGATTCTAAAGAAGAATTATTGCATTGTACAATAATAATGTCAGCAATGTTTCAAAACGCCCGCAAGGATATTTTGGATAATCTGGGTTATTCAGCGGGGGGGGGGGGGGCGGACAGGATGGGAGGGGGTGGGTGATATTCGGCACCGCATACAATGGGCTGTGCGTGCATAATTCACGTCGCTTTAATTGGTGGGCAATCTGATTGTTCAGAGCATGCCACAGCCAACACTAGTTCTCTAATGTTTTACGTGAACTTCCATTATTTTATCATTATCTCCAATAATTTTTCTTGTGCAGTATTTAAATTCAACAATGATTCCATACTGTATTTAATCTAATTTTTATTGATTTATAACCATTTTGCCGAAAATATCAGCAAATGTAATAATCGAAATTAAACGGATGAGTTCATCCATTCTTTTGATCATCATTAATATCTAAATCGATTTGATTTGATTAAATATTCACAACGGCCAGAACTCTATCAAAAGCACTTGCTTTAAATTTCTTCTACCACAAGATTTCCATTTTATAATGGACGGACGTCCTCGAAAACGCTGGAAGGATGAATTGAAACTGACGTTCGCGAGTTGGGAGCCCGTAGGTGGAGCTTTGTACAAAACCGAGATGACTGGAGGAGTGTTGTCGAGCAGGCCACAGCTCATCAAGGGCTGCATAGCCAGAAGAAGAATAGGAGATTTTATAATGTAAATATTATAGTAAATATAGGGGGAATTCACTAATATCCCAAAAACATTCAAAGCGTGGACCTGTGAATAAATACAACAAAAATAATTAGTTAGTTAAGCCCCCCCCCCCCACCCCACCCCAACCGAATAAACCAGCGGATGGGAGTGGAATAAACTAATATAACAGATTGTTCAGTCAAGATTCAAGTCAAGTTTAGATTCATGGTGGCACAAGCTTAACTTATGCATAACTGACATTTTTCAGGGCTCTGTGGTAAGTAAGTAAGTAGATAATATATTCAATTTTTAACAGTTAAAATGTCAACCCCAGCACGTAGTACTCTATAGTACTACCCAACCACGATTGGATGGCACTTGTAACTTTTACAAAAATCGAATAAAGTCGGTGTTCCGCTTATGCAAGTTTTCGAAACTAACCATTTAACACCTTGCAAAGTAGTTGGATGCGGACGTTATGCCCTGACTGGGCTGACTCACGGATATGCCCTTAATTCAACCATGTAGCCGTTACATACATATTGTACGGTATGACAATAATAAAAACTACCAAAAGCCCCATAACTCCCAGGTCACTACAACCCGCAAATTCAGCATTCAGAACGGTATCTGAGGTGTAGCTCCGTGACGTAGAGAAATTTGACAAGATTAGCGCAGTGGGCTGTGATACCATCCACGAAGCTAAGGATATCGATGACGATAGACTGAGCATTTTGCACAGGTTTGAGACGTAACCTCGTGACGCAGAGAAATTAGTCAAGTCTCACATCATTTACTCGAGACTGTCAACCTCTCGGAACCTTTTCCGGTTCTTACCCCCGGCCCCGGCGTGTTTACCTTCTCCATGAAGAGCCATTTCTCTCTCTTCGCTTCTTAATTTACCTGTCTATTCCCCACCCCTCCCACATTTCCTGCTGCAGATGTTCTTGCTGTTTCCCCCACTGCTAGAAAAGTTTCCACTTTTACTCATTCCACCGCCATTCCCCCCTTCTTGAGAAGTTTATGTACTAGTTCCGGACTGAAGTGAAATTGGTTTAGCAATCTATTCTTTGATGGTGATCTTTACCCACGAACACTCTCCGAGTGTTTTCCTTCGTCGAAATTGTATCCTTTGTGTGTGGGAACTCAAACAGGAAGTAAGTTTTATATGAGAAATTCGCAGTGTCTCTATCGCAATACAGTGAATAATTAATTTTAATCGCATTGCAAATAGCATGTCGTTAGTTAGAGGTCTTAACCCTTTGTTGATGTTTGAAAAGGAGTGATTGACCTCATGCAAACAGATCAATGAATGCTCAGTATAGGCAAAGGGAACTCCTCATCAATCGACTCTATGGTTCAATTCAATACCTAGGTAATGAAAACTCTTCAATTTCAATCAATTCAATAATCATTAACAAGAAAATGTTAATGTCCTGCACAAACAGATGCATTTAAGTAAAATGTAAAGTACAAGAAAGAAAAATAGACAATTTTTCAAATTCTATCTTATTGGAAGTAGCCAGAGTGTGCCAAATAGTTTTTGAAATATCTGGACTGTTAATACTTCCCCGACTTACATCAACCAGAACATTTTAGACGCGAGCTTTTATAATTCAGGTAAATGCGACACAATTGAGCCTCTGTGATACAATCTAAAAAGTCTAGGTTGTGTCACTGAAGATATCAACCGCACTTACCGTAGATGTTGACGAAACAATCAGCCAGGATTCAACTAAATCATAATCGGCCTCCGACCGTGAGAGGGAGAGAAAGAGAAAGAAAGATAGAGAGAGATGGGTTCGCGTAAACTAACCAAAGGGCGTCTTCCATAAAAACAAAACAATGCTATAGCGGCCATCACTTTTCCACATTGGGGGGCAATCTCCACCTATTACATCGATATTCTGTACCTTCCCATTGGACGTCAGGGGATAACGGCACAGCGAAAGCAGTACATTGTGCTCATAGAGTGTTATGAATTTAATATGGGGGTGAATATTTGGGGAGGTGCAGCGGACCAGGTCGCTAGAGGTTTGAATATCCCGGACTCTTTATTTATGACAGTCTATAAACATCCAGTATAGTCTATATGCATGCATGCTTTATGAGACACCACATATTGTTCCCATATTTGATAAATTCTATACCCCTTATTCACCATTTTAGACTGCACCGAGAAAATTGTTGGTCATACGTATAAATTTATAACTTCAAGAGAGGCTGATCAGCTGCTCCAGTTTATTGACAAGTACAATAAGTTGTTTTCATACACCATATTATAAGGCATATTTAATTATAGGTGCAATAAATTTTCTATGAATTTGATAACTAAGCACATTTCTGTCTCCCTATCATGTTCACGGAAGAATCGTTGCGCCAAACCTAAAAAAAAAATCGTCTTAGTGCTGTGTATGAAATGTTTAAAACTAGGTCCTTAAAAAATATAAATAAAATAAACCAAGATAGGTTTGGACGCTCCAACTAGGGGGGGGGGGCAATATCAAAGGGCATCTTGCTCTTATGATTTCATTATCCAACTTAATTCCTAAGATGGCAAGTGCTTACTGTACATCTAAAGAAACATTCAATGAGATAAACAAGGCAAAGAAAATGACACCATCATCCGGGAATCAGGTTGAGGTAGCAGCGAGTCAATCACGTGTGAGGGAGACTCCGCCTCCTACCACACCACCCCACAGCTTTGTATAAATATCAGTGCGCATCCCCTTGCCCAAAGAGAGTTCCGTTTTGACAGTGGTACCTTCCGGACATCCGGCATCTATCGCGCAGAGCGGATTCACGTGCTTTCCTGACTTAGTCGATTTTTCCCGAACTGCAGTTAGTCGGTTTTTCCGAAACTAACTGCAGTTAGTTCGTTTTTCAAAAAAGTGTGCTCCTATACGATACTACCCAACGCGCGTTTTTCGGAGTATTCTCTACTCGCGAGTCGACTGGAATCCACGGATTCCAGTGGCCCCGCGGGCTCTTTTACAGGTTTTCCAGGTTCACCAGTGCTGATGACAGAGCATCCTATTGATGATCTTCTGTGGACCGAGGCAATCTCATCCAACCTAGGACCTATCAAGGTAATGTCTTTCCCTTTATCCCAGGGCAGCCAGGACGTGCTGCCCTGCGGCCAACAAACCTTAAGCCAACGGCAAATGGAGGAAATGGACGTAGTGCGCTCCCCTATCACCCAAGAGTTCATACAGAACGGCAACCCAGCTCCATCCCAGGAAATCCCAGAACCAATGGTTCAGGATTTTCAATTGATATCTCGTAAAAGGAAAAAAGGCAAAACGACCTCCCCTAACTTCAAAAAACCTGTTACACCCCACAGTAGCATCTCCCAGCCAAGTAGAGGCCATATCCTCCCTGGCTACATCGCAGACTAACAACAATCCCATTCCCTATATTCCAACTACAGACCAAGCTCAAACTAAAATTACTCCTATCACCATAAAAATTGATAATTCCCTCCACACCTACTCGGTCCTCACCAAGCTATTCAAAGCCCTGACATACACCGTCACCGCGAACACTGTAAACGCTAACCTTGTGGCCGTCCGAACGGCCACTATCGGTGATTATAACACTCTCATCAAACAACTCGAGGTATGTGGTTTCGAACACTACTTCCTTCCCCACCCCGAGCTCGCCAAACCACTAAAAGTGGTCATCAGGAAACTTCCACTATTCATGTCCACTGAAGAAATAAAGGCCAACCTCATAGAGCAGAAGCTCCCCATTATAAGTGTCAATCAACTACACACGTTAGCTGGTGCTAGGCAACCTCTCCCATTATACCTAATCACACTTCACAACACTTCTGAGGCCCAATCTATATTACAACTAAAATCAATCATGAGTTTGGCTATTCAAGTAGTACCATACCGGGCACCTGACGGACCGGTCCAATGCTATAGATGCCAATCCTTCATGCATACCTCGTCTAACTGCCGCATTCAGGAACGTTGTGTCATATGCGGAGAACCACACCGTAGCTCCGTATGCCCAAACAAAGGAACCAACAATATTAGGTGTGCCAACTGTGGCGAAATCCACACGGCGAATTACCGCGGTTGCGGCGTATACCTGAACCTCAAGAAAGCGGTGCAAGCCCGCAAACGTCAACAGACGCATTCTAACACAAACACAAACCCTAACCCGATTGTAGCCACAAACGCATGGGGACCCCGCAAAGCACGGGTTCAATCCCTGCAAACCAATCCAGCAAATCAGACAATACCAAATGGGTCTGTGCAGGTCCCCCAACCACCACTCACCACCCAAAGACAGGTCTTCCCGCCACTACCACCTCCGAAAATTGCCCAAAACGCGCAAATAATAAAACAAACGCTAATACAAAATCAAAAACTTATGCATGAGGTGGCAGCTGAGATCAGAACTTGCCCCTCAAATGTCCCAAACGGAGTGGCGCTGCGTGCTGCCGACTGTGGGAGTTCCGAGACCGATCCGGCCAACTCGCGGGCCAGGGATACAGTCAGAGATCCCACAGGCAGGCGGCCGCTGCAACAATTCCGACGGCCCCATATAGGACAAATCATAGAAACCTTGAACGCTGCGGCCTCCCTCAGTCAGGACATCCTGAATGGGGGTTTCTCCATTCAAGCCGCCCTCAGAGAAGTAACACGTATCTCCAACCAACTTATGACAATGGCAATGGCACTGGCTTTTGAGGATGAATAAACACATAATGTACCATACGTCCAAAACTTGGGGGATCAGAGATCCCACCGATAAGCAAAAACAGGCTAACTACGCCCCTCAGGAAAAACCGACTAACTCCTCAAGACAAGCATTCTCTACTACAACACCGCCAACTGATGATTAGAACCATAACCATTGCAGCCTGGAACGTGGCCCGAGCCCTACCCACTAAGAAAGCGGAACTGGAACACTTTCTTGTTCAACACAACATCGACATTCTTTTACTCAGCGAAACTGGACTACAGCAAGACTATTTTCGCGTCATGGGTTATCAAACAGAGCTTAACAACGACGGCGTAGGAATGGCAGTTTTACTGAAGAACAATATATCATACTCGGTCATCAAACCGAAACTGCAAAACCTTGAGGCCATAGGAATCACAATCAAATATCGCGGGCGGCCAACAACTATTTTTTCCATTTACCAAAATCCCAGAACCATCCACCACCGCCCAGACTACCTCAAACTACTTAATGTAACGCCCACTACGCTGCTGATGGGGGACTTTAATGCTCGCCATGTCGACTGGGGATGCCACAACACCAACACCCTAGGGAAGAAACTTTCGGAGTTGATCCTAAAATATAGACTATCTCAACATGTCCCAGAAACCTGCACCCGAATACCGGCAGACAGGCGCCAGAAACCTAGTGTACTTGACTTTCTAGTCGCTAGGGGTCTCCATCAAGCAGCCGATGTTATTACGCTGGATGAGCTACACTCCGATCATCTACCTATCATGACGACACTAGACCCGTCGGGAGACACGTACCACGGACCCCCTCGCTACAACCTTCACCAACTTAACGTAGAAAAATTCCATGCCATACTAGACAGCAAGCTCCCACTCCCAGCGCCACTAATCACCACACGACAAATCGACGAAGCAGCCCTACACTGGACAACCGCAGTACAAGACGCGCTACGAGACTCGGCACCACTAATTCCAGACACCGTACCACGTAAACTGCCAGGATACATCTTAGACATCATTTCCCAACGGAACGCGCTCCGTAAACTGAACTACCGAACGCCATGTCTCTTTCGCAAGACAGAGATAAACAGACTACAGAAAATCATAGAAGACAAAATCAGCACCTACAGACACTCTCAATGGCGGACCAGAATCCTCCAACTCTCTCCCAAGGACTGCTCCCTCTGGTCCGAAGCCAAACGCCTCAAAAGCTCCAAACTCTACGTCCCTACCCTCAAGGACTCCAACGGACAGATACTAGCGAGGACTCCGGAAGACAAAGCAAAGGTACTAGCCGAGTACCTTGCCGCAACAATGTCGCCACATGACCTTCCACAGGACAAACCCTTTACAGCAGACGTCACCAACGAAGTCCAGTCATTTACCCAACGCAAGCCGCGCACTAGTACCAAGAAGACCAACTTTTACGAAGTCAGCGCCATTATTAAACACCTCAAAAAGGGCAAGGCACCCGGTCAAGATGGAATCACCAACAACCTGCTCCGAGAACTTCCAGACTCAGCCGTGTGCTACGTGACAGTCATCTTCAACGCTTGCTTCGAGTTGGGCTACTTTCCGGACCACTGGAAAGAAGCAAAAGTCATCGTATTACATAAACCAGGCAAGGACCCAACAAATCCCACCAACCATCGCCCAATCAGTCTTCTAGCTTCGATCAGCAAGACGTTTGAGGCTGTCATCCTTAAAAGACTCCAAAGAGCTCTGGATGAAAAGGATATCCTGCGTCCAGAGCAATTTGGCTTCCGGAAAGGGCGCAGCACGCAACACCAACTACTACGGCTCACAGAATACATCAAGAGGTCTTGGGGTCACAAAAAGCGGACTGGTGCTGTACTTCTCGATGTAGCCAAGGCATTTGATTCAGTATGGAAGGAAGGCCTGCTGAAAAAGCTCATCGACCTAGCGCTCCCAGACAAGCTCATTCTCCTCATTGATTCCTACCTAACCAACCGACAACTTAGTGTATATCTCAACGGAATAACATCCCAAATATTACCAATCACAGTAGGGGTCCCACAAGGCAGTCTCCTGGGACCGGTACTATTCCTGCTCTACATCAACGACATCAACGACTACAGGTAGAAATAGGTATCTACGCGGATGACACAATCATCTACACGTCCTCCCATAGTGAACCCAAAATTGTGAAGGACCTCAACTTAGCCTTAGAGGACATACACAAGTGGTGCACTAAGTGGAGAGTTTCCATCAACGCAGCCAAGTCAGAGGCAATTATGTTCAACCCGAAGAGAACCAGTAACACCGGACTCGTCTTGAAATATAATGGTGCTCGTATACCATGGCAACCGCAAGTTAGATACCTCGGCATACAACTGGATAAACAACTTAAATTCCACCACCAAGTCACCTATGCTCGCAACAAGACCCTTGCAGGCCTGAAAACCTCTATTATATAGAAGTTCTCCCCTAACCCTCTCTAACGGACATATCATATTTAGTATGCTACTTCGCCCTGTATATCTGTATGGCTGCCCAGTTTGGGGCGGAATGGACCATGCGCGATACAAAGCACTACAGCGCCTGCAAGACATCGTGATGCGTAAGGTCTTCCGGCCACCACGCTGAGTGTCCAATGCCAAAATCGCGAACGAACTCAAACTTCCCAGTGTTCGCGAATACATCCAAACAGCTACAGAAAACTTCTATAGCGCGGCTTGGAAATCACCATCCCCAATCATAAGTGCACTAGGACGCTATTCCCACATTTCCCGTAAACACCCCATGCCCGCTGACTTTCTAGGTGATTTCCTAGCTAACGCTATCAGAGATAACCCTGTAGTCCCATGAGTGTAAATGTAATGTACAAATAACTAACGTATTCTGTTACAGGTACTAACGAACTAATTGTACAAATAGCTAACGCTTTCTGTTCCAGGTAACTACTGTTCCAGCTTGTATAATATCATCACACTAATAATTAAATTCTTGGCGGGTCCCACCATTTATTAATCCACACCCAACTTTATTTTCCAGGTATTCATATACTCGCTAACCTCACTTGTGACAACCCTTCAACACACGTCTATCAAATGTTAGGAACTTTGCTATGTCCTATAATTCTTCCTCTACCTTCATCGCATACTAACCATTAACCACCCACCCACAAATCATTCAGACACATGAGAAGGTTTTTTACCCTTTGGGCTTACGCCCATTGGGTCTTTTCCTTCTCCCTGTTCGGTACACTTTTAAACGTTAAGCTCTCCTATTCAGATAAGGGTCTAAATGCCCTCGGGCAGATCCTTCTCCCTTCCCTTCATGATTTTCGGGAGGTGGCACCGGTACCCGAAACCGGACTGGTTTCGATACCAGGTCGGCCATCACCATTTCCAGAGCGAGGCTGGGGCTCTATTTAAAAAAAAAAAAAAAAAAAAAAAAAAAAAAAAAAAAAAACTTGCCCAAACAGTTGCTGCTGAGCCTCCTAGATACAATCTTAGAAGTCTACGCAGTTCCACTGAAGATGTTGACCGCAGATGTGGAAGAAACGTTTGGAAGTATGCTTTCAGAATTACCACAGCCTACCATTGCGGATTCTACTGCTTCGTCACGTAACTCCGGCCGTGCAAGCCTTTGTAATTATATTCTGTATTCAAATTCCCCAAACGTCTCAAAAATTAGGTATCTAGGCTATGTTTAATTCAGTGGTTTACGTTGTTTCCAAATATTTAGTAAACAAAGCAGGCCTGGGTATTTTGACTAAACTTGACTCACGTCACAACCGCAAATACAGTATGTGAAAATTGTTGTATTAAATTTTTAAAAAAAACCTTTCTCACAAAATTTTAATTTTCTCACCTGAATTATTATTGCTCTCGAAGTCTAGAAGAACACGATAAGGGCATTAAAATAATTTTTTAGAATAGTCGTAAATCAGAAGGGCAAATAGTGTGCCTTTTTAGAAAACGTGTATTTTTTATGCATTCTTCAATACTACAACATTTTTATACCTCGGCGGCTGTGAAAAGGTGAAAAGAGTAATAATTCCTGGTTTTACACTAATTATTAATGGATTTAGTCAAAAATACCCAGGCCTGCTTTGTTTACAATGATTTGGAAATCTCTGCTTTAATCCGCCTTCAGAAAAACTTATTAATAGCAGCTTAAAAATCCAGACAGGGACTTGAATGGATTTACAGTACGTTTCAGAGCTTAATGTTGTAACTTTCGAAATTTAATTAGCGTTTTGTTTTAATTGCCATTAGTTTATTGTTGCGTCATCTCAATTTACCCATTTCCTCTTTCCAGTTATTTTCTCTCTTAAGAACATTACAAACTTTTGTGATGATCTGACAGGAGAGTAAAGGCCCTTACAAGTTTTAAAATTAGTTTTACAGGGATTACATAACGTTCCCTTCCTTTAACAATAACAAAATTCATATTTACTTTGACATGTTGACATTCTAGTCATCTCAATTTATCTACTTTGTCCTTTTGCTTCAATTTCTACTCCATTAGTATTGTTTTATATAGCCCTACTCCAAAAAGTAGTACGCGTCGAAGGTCAAATAAAAGGTGAAAAGGATTTCTATACTACTAAATGAAGGAATTCCGGCATGTTGTAAAAAAATATATGACAATCACATTATGACTTTTTGTTGCATTACTAAACCAACCTGGTGGAGTTAGGGCTGTAAAGCTCTCTCGTACACTCAATTAGGAAGACCCGGAACCGACTGCTTTACATGCCCTCCCTAGTATGTACAGAACATAGCGAGTGCGGGGTTCGAACCAACAGTGAAAGTCAGAGCCCATACCACTTCTCTACATGTCCGGACTTAGGGTAGGTTTGGCGTTCGCAATATCTATATCGGTGACGTGCAGTATCACTTAAGAGTGTACAGCCCATAGGAAATTGGCAGCCCGAAATTTAATACTTTTTATTTTTTATTTAATTAACTAAGCAAGTTATTAAGAATTTGGCTGATTTAAGTTGTAGAGAACTACTTCATGTATCATATAATAAGGTATATTTAGTTTTCGTAACTGTAGTTTTTTTTATAAAATCGATTATACGTGAAAAGCTATTGTTTTTAAAATATTATCATGTTTATGAAAAAACTACAATTTCGAAAATTAAAAATATCTTATTATATGATGCATGAAGTAATATTCAACTACTTTAATGAGCCAAATCTTAAATAACATGCTTAGTTAATTAAATATAAAATAAAAAGTACTAAATTTCGGGCTGCCAATTTCCTACGGGGTGTACACTCTAAAGGCGCTTATTCCACCGACGTCAATAGTCAAAATAATGCTGATATTGACGTGGTAGCAGACATTTTTACACTGTCTTTAATGTCTGCTACCACGTCAAACACGTCAATAATCACTATAGACGTCGGTGGAATAAGAGCCTATCAAATCTTTACAAACCATAGGGGGACTCGGAATAACTCAGCCATAGATAGATGGAGATTTGATAAAGCAGAACGAAGCCGAGATCTCTTTTCCGCTTGTTATTCCATAAAAATAGTCCATTGATTCTTTTCAATGATTTAAAAATTACAGAAAGTAAACTCGACTCGGCTATAAAAAATAACTGCAACTTAACGTCACTTACAAACAAACAAAATCAGACGAAGAGTAAATTGAAACTGATGAAAATCCAATATGAAAATTGGAAAAGTGTGCGGCTCAATGGATTCGGAATATTTGGGGACAGCTGTGAGGGGAAAATACAATTCTAAAGTGAAAACAAAAAATTATCAAATTTTTGTTTCAATTGTGTCGTGCTAGTGATGAAGAAGTCGAATCCGGGATGATAGGCCATGGTCGTTTTGCAGCAGCAGTAGCTGCTGAGCCTCCGAGATACAATCTTAGAAGTCTATGCAGTTCCACTGAAGATGTCGCCCGCAGGTATTGATGAAACGTTTGAAAGTACTCTATCAGAACGACCAAGGCCCATCATCCCGGATTTTACTGCTTCTTCACGTAATTTCGGCCGTGAAGGTCTTTGTAATTATATAGTGTCGTGTCATTTCAAATGAAATTGGTACGTCAAACTTTAGGACATACCAGGGGCAAAAGCGAGGGTCTACGTTACCAAAATTGGGGTTTTAGTTTAGTGAACCTATGCTCTTGCCGGATGATATGGAAATCCAAGGTTCTACTCGACACTGAACCCTGATGACAGGTAGGGGGGAAACACGGCTGCCGGGCATGTTGCTGACCACAACACAGCAAAGTAGTGGTTAAGAGAGGGGATCCTCTACCAGTCATCATGCCCCATTGGGTCGTCGTCCCACGGCGTTTGTTTTATTTCTTTGAGCCTAGGCCCAGCAATGCATAGCATATGAAATGTATATGATCTTTCTGTAAACACCTCCTTAAATAAATAATAAATAAATAAGGACTTTTTGTTTTATTACTAAGCCAACCTAGCGGAGTTAGGGCTATAAAGGCCTCTCTTACACTCAACTAGGAAGGCCCGGGACCGCCTGCTTTACATGCACTCCGAAGCATGGCCAGAAAATGTAGGAAGTGTAGAACTCGAACCAACAACGTTTTGGGTGAAAGTTAGAGTCCGTACCACTACTCTACATGTCCTGACTCCATAGCTTAATTTCATGAGCTAGTCCGCCCCTTTGATAGTCCCGGACCTTGTGGTCTGCTCACTGGTACCAGCCAATGCGGCGTCAATTAAGATACATGTTTTTTAAAACTAGCTTTTGTCATTAAAGAGCCTGAACTTGATTTAAGAGGCGTACAATGCCATTATTTGGCACCTGCCCTGGTAAAAAGATGTACCTACTCAGTAGACAACATCAATTGCCTAATTTAATTCTCCTTCTAGGTTAAGCTACGGAATTCAGGACCGCCCCTCGTATTGTGCTGGAATACACATTACTACATTTACCATTACCAGCAGACATTCTCTTTATTTTAATATTTAAAACGGTGGGGTAAGAAACTGAGTGGCAAGAGAGGAAATATATGGAACATAAGAATCGGAGCTCAGAATGATGAATGAGGGCATTTTGCTTCTGTAAAAAGATTAATCAAGACCTAATCCAACAATCGATTGGAACCTCCTGTGCCTTCTGAAATCAAACCACCCCTTACTGTAGGATATAAGAAATTCCTAAAAGTACCACAACGCTCACGTCTAGTAAACTCTGCATTAGTGGTTGAAACTTTCCACGGCATAAAATCAGTCCTAAGGTCGCGCAATAGACATTAGCATTGAATATATATAAGTTATACAATATTTGTAATATAGTTATGTTTGTTTTCCAATTTATACGTAGTATAAGGAAAGCTTTGTGCTGGTCAAAATTTTCGGTTCCGTGATTTCAACGGATTTACACGTTTTGAGGTCCCAGGAGCCCAAAAAAGTGGTTTTTACGAAATGTCTGTCTGTCTGTCTGTTCATCGATTTCCGGGCAAACTACTCGGTGGATTTTGATGAAATTCGGCATGTAGGTTTACAAAAATCATACCTCGAGACCATTTTTCTTATTTGGGGCTAACTCAATTTTGGGGGGTTTCATTCTCAAAAAACTCCAAAAAAACGTCAAAAAAAATTATTTCTCAAAAACGGCTCCAACGATTTCTTTTAAATTCACATATATTCTAGTCGTTCTTAATGTTTTAGGTGTTAAATAGAGTAACGAAACCGATCAGGCTGCTTTCCAAAAAATGAAGTTGGTTTTGTGCAAAAAATTATTTTTTGAAGAAATTATAGAAAATTCACGCTCCAATACATTGCGTGCCGTACACTACATCCGCTGGGAAATTATTTACTTGGAAAGCATGGTGTTCGAGTAAACTCGGACCAGTTCTTACCACGTATAATGATAGAAAAAAAGAAAATTGTCTTTATTTTCCATGTGGACGAATTTAAAGACCATTTTCTTTCTTTCTTTCTTTCTTTCATTATAAGTGGAAAGAACCGGTCGAACATGCTTTCCAATTTATCAATAGTAGATAGAGATTGGTTTTATTTTTTTTTTTATAAAAGATTAATCGCATACAAACAATTTAATGAATGTATCCAATTGACCTCTTCAGTCGCCTCTGTAGGTTAGTACCCGTGTTACGACACGTCTCCGATCACATGGCATGTAAAGACTCGCACAATTTTCAAGTACGTTACCACCTGGCCATCGAAGTCGATAATAAGTTACTTCATAGTGAATAATGCTTGTCTCTTAACCAAGACCATGGTCGAGTTAGATGAAGAGATCATTGCTGCAGGAATATAGCCTGGATGGAAATGTATCATTGCAGTTGTGACCACAAGTACCCCCTTTCCCATCAGAATCTATGATTGGGAGCTGTGGTCAATCGGGGAACAAGGTCGTGATGCGTATGTGATGTGGGGGCGCACCCATCACGGATAATGTACGGGAATCACGCTCTGTCCCCACAGTTGGCCAACCGAGACGTCAGACCAATCACAATCAAAAAATATTTTGCCACCGCATTGTTTGTATACCAGTATTTTGTGTACATACATATGACATGCCCTACAGCCAAGCTTATTAAGATAAGAGAACCGGTCTGAGTTTACTCGAACATGCTTTCCAATTTATCAAGTAGTAGCTAGAGAAAATGAGTAATTTCATGGTAAATAATTTTCCTATAGTTAAATTTCGGGCATCTTGGAGGGGGGGGGGGGGGGTTGTCCACCTGACGTCACTGGAGGTGAGGTAAATTCTAGATAGGTCAGACCAACAAATTACCACACAGCAATAATGGCAGGGCACGCAATGCATTTGACCGTGAATTTTCTACTAATCATTTTTTCAAAAACATTTTTTTTGCACAAAACCAAATAGTTTTTTGGGAAAGCAACTTGTTCGGTTTCGTTACCCAATTTAACACCGAAAACATGCCTGAAGGTAGAAATCGATGGAAAGGTTACACAGAAAAATTATTTTTTAGACATTTTTCATTAAAATTTAGTTATTTTTATTTTTTTACCCCCAGAAGCAACCTATCAAGGGGCCAGTGACCCCCCGCATTTAGTTAAAATTAATAACGACTACAATACATGTGAATTTAAAAGAAATCGTTGGAGCCGTTTTTGAGAAATCCTTTTTTTAGAAGTTTTTTATGAGTTTTTTGAAAATAAAACCCACCCAAATTGAGTAGTTAGCCCCAAATAAAAAAAAAATTATCCCGAGGTATGATTTTTGTGAACCTACATGCCGAATTTCATCAAAATCAACCGAGTAGTTTGCCCGGAAATCGACGCACAGACAGACAGACAGAGCGACAGACAGAGCGACAGACAGAGCGACAGACAGATATTTCGTAAAAACCACTTTTTTTGGTTCCAGAGACCTCAAAACGTGTAAATCCGTTGAAATCTCGGAATCGAAAATTTTTCGACCATCACAAACCTTTCCTTATACTACGTATAAATTGGAAAGCAAAAATTAGTAGATAGAGAAAATGAGTAATTTCATGGTAAATAATTTACCTATGGTTAAATTTCCGATATCTCGGGGTGGGGGGGGGGGGAGGTTGTCCACCTGACGTCACACGTCGACGCAAAGACAGACAGACAGAGCGACAGACAGAGCGACAGACAGATATTTCGTAAAAACCACTTTTTTTGGTTCCTGAGACCTCAAAACGTGTAAATCCGTTGAAATCTCGGAATCGAAAATTTTTCGACCATCACAAACCTTTCCTTATACTACGTATAAATTGGAAAGCAAAAATTAGTAGATAGAGAAAATGAGTAATTTCATGGTAAATAATTTACCTATGGTTAAATTTCCGATATCTCGGGGTGGGGGGGGGGGAGGTTGTCCACCTGACGTCACTGGAGGTGAGGTAAATTCTAGATAGGTCAGATCAACACATTAACACACTGCAATACTGGCAGGGCACGCAATGCGTTTGAGTGTGAATAATTTTTTATCATTTTCTCAAAAAACATTTTTTTATACAAAATCAAATACTTTTCTGGGAAAACAACCTGTCCGATTTCGTTACTCAATTTAAGAAGAATTTAAGACCTAAAACATACCTGAAGATAGAAATCATCGATAGGAAAGTTTCGCAGAAAAATTATTTTTTAGTCATTCTTTATTAAAATTTAGCTATTTTTATTTTTTTACCCCCCGAAGCAAACTATCAAGGGGCAAGTGACCCCCCGCATTTTATCAACATTAATAACAACTACAATATATGTGAATTTAAAAGAAATCGTTGGAGCAGTTTTTGGGAAATAATTTTTTTAGACGTTTTTTTTTTAGAAACCCCCCCCCCCCCAAATTGAGTTAGCCCCAAATATAAAAAAAATGATCCCGAGGTATGACTTTTGTGAATCTACATGCCGAATTTCATCAAAATCGACCGAGTAGTTTGCCCGGAAATCGACGCACAGACAGACAGAACGACAGACTGATAGACAGACAGACAGACATTTTTGGGTTTCTGGGACCTTAAAACGTGTAAATCCGTTGAAATCTCGGGTTCGAAAATTTCGACGCATAAATTGGAAAGCAATAATGCATTAGCGAAGGATTCACAACACTACAAATTGCTAGTGGCTAGGCCGGGTAGAGGATTCTTTCTCTTGCTGATGAGTTACTACAGCAGCTCCTGAGTCCGACTAGTAACTGTACTTGGTTAAGTCATGCTTATGCCTGTTTTATTGCGTCAATGGTAAGCTTGTCTCAGCTTGTCCATTATCGCTTGTAGCTGGTGTAGGTTGACCAGTTTGCCAATAGCCAGAAATTCATACGAAAACAATACAAACAATGTCCGAAATCCATGAGGTCGTTGGCATTGGACAAGGACCTAAGTAGCCCTGGGTCCATAAAAAGTCCTTAAAAAAAAATTATTAATAATATATCGACGCTCGAAACTGGACCTTCCGTACCATGCGATACGAACAGAGTGAGATTTATTATAGCTGTAGGAATCAACACAACAGAGCGTTGATAAGCGCAGCAGCAGCGAATTTACACAAACATAATAGCAGCACGAGGCTTAAAGTCAGCTTCTAGCTTCAAACTATTTCACATAGATCAATTGAGGAACACAAATGCCAGGCGCAGCGTAGGTTTAAGGAGATTTATGAGCGCAATAACTCCCCCAGGGCCCAAGCAATGTCAACGCATGGCTGAACACGTAAAGTCAGGTATTTAAACCTAAATCATCTCATGTCTTTACTTACCAGAGTAGATTACCGCGGCTAATAACTACTCAACCAAATAGAATTCGACTGCTGAATTAACTCAGTATAAAGGCTCCATGGCAGACTGCAAATGTAATAACTAGGCGTCTGAGATTAATATTTCTGCTCTTCTATTTTATGGAAAGCTTTTTAAGGTTAAAATTGTTAATTCCGAGATTTCAATGGAATAACAGGAAAGAGTGGTTTCACCCTACGAAACTAAAAGAAGCCTAAAAGCCCCCACACACGATGCTTCCGGGAATGCCACGCCAGGAACGCCATTCCCGGCGTGGCGTGGCATGGATTTTTGGGCCCACAGACGAGGCGGCCGGGCATGCCACATAAAATGGCGGACCTAGACCCAAGGCGTATACAGTAATAAGTTGTTGTTATATTCAGGCATTGTATTCAATAAATCAAATCAAAATGTATTATGCGTAAAATCAAAAAGAAATAGGTAGAAATGGACCAAAGGTCGTTCGTTACCAGCAGCGACACATCGTGTCCCACAGCAATTTAATGAAGGAGTTGCTATTTGAACCAAATGATTGGCGAAACTACATGAGGATGTCTGAAGAAGCCTTTTACTACTCATTACTCCCTATATTAAACATAATATATAAATAATATGAATATATATTATATATATGTAATATATTATATTAGAAGTTCTTTGATATGAATTGAAGTAAACAAAGAAGCAGAAGACAACGCTGCTGGTTGTTCTAATGACACGTTTTCCAATCAAAACCGCCGCAACTTTGAAATTTTATGCAAGAAGGAGCTAAGTGCAAACTCTCGGCCCCTGTCGTGGACCATGGCGTGGACTCTCGGATTTCCATTGAAACCGAAGTCCTGGGATTTCAAATTCAGGAATGACAACAGTCCAAGACTGGCATTCTTGTACACACACGATACGTCCCGGACTGCCAACTCCCAAAACTGGCATTCCCGGAAGCATCGTGTGTGGGGGCTTTAAAAAATGATTCCTCATCAACGGCTAAAAAGATTTTTTTTTATATTCACATATACTGTAGTCGTTAATAATGATTAAAACCATGACTTGGTCGTTTCCCCCTCTATAGTTTGGTTCTGGGGAAAAAACACTCAATTTTCTTTTTTAAAAAAACGACAAACAATTTTTTTCTTCTCGAGAAACCATTGCATCGATGCTTCTTAACTTCTGGTATAACTTAGGAGAACAATACCCACCCATGTTCCTTCCATGCCTTGTTTTTTTTTAAAGATGTGAAAAAATCGAGAAAAATCCATACCATTGCGATGCCAGCAGGATAAAATTAACCAGAATCTTCGTAATCATGATTGATTGGTGGACATTTCAGCTGGTATCACAGGGAAGAGGAACTGTGGACGGAAGTCGGAGTCTTTTTTCTTTACTATTTTTAACTTATCAAATTCGACCCAGCTAACTGGAAAAATTTCAATTTTACCATTGAAAACAGTTGAATATATTGTACAAGTAATTGTAATTCAATGGGGATAACAGAACCAGACAAAATTGAAACAATCCGGCTTGCTGAAGTATAGAAATAAAATTAGCAAATATATTGAGTCGTGGGTCACCACAAAACAGTTACAGTATGCGTATTTACAAACATAAACAAGCGACGGTAATCACTAATTAAAGGGCGGTCGGTAGGGATTCCCTGCAGTCAAATAGAAATTTACCCCAACCCAATCAACAAAGCAGCGCAGGGTAGTTGTTGAACAAGTATCTGACAGCAGAATAAACAGCACGGTGTGACGCCGGCAGCATTTTCAAATATATAAAAGAATGCAACTAAAAGCTTTTCCGCGAGCGAGCACGTATTGCAGCAGAGGTCAACAAAAATGTAAATTGGTCAGTACTGTAATTCGCGCTGCAGATTAAGGTCAATGAGGTGGCGGCGGAGGTAAAAAGAGAAAGAATATACAGCATGCACTCTGACAGCTGTATTGTACAATAAATTTAAAAATGGCGACTATGAGACCCGGCTTATCATGCACCACAACAGGATCAATGGTTCAGTGGCTGCGTTCAGTCACAGGAGACAATAGGACTTAGTAAACTAGTGGCAATAAAAATACATCGACTTCGGGTGGCAAGGTGGTGGCGTGCTTGTACTCTGCGCGCCATGAGATCGGATACGTGTCGTAACTCAGCACAAGTATTAATTTACTCATTGAGACGACTGAAGAGATCAATTGGATACATTCATTAAATTGTTTGCATGCAATTAATTGTTTTCAATATTTAAAAGCCTTTCTGAGTCATGATAAACGAGCAATATTTATTAGAGTGAACGCGGTACGGTATATTGTGAATTTTTAAGCGAATATTACACACTTCTATACTACACTTACTTGACATAACTAAGGGTCCCGGGTACATCCTACTCGACCCCAAAGAATGGGACTACTTCAATTCTCTTTCGGATTTTAAGTATCCGAAACGGTATGAGACGAAGCTGAAGCTGTAATTTTTAACTAACTTATATTTTGTGTATTGAATTATCTTGTCACTTTACATAACAGCTAGTTTTATCGCCCTTCCTGGTTCAACGACCTAAGTAAAAACTTTTCAGTTTTTGTCAATAAGGTGAAATGATCACCTTAAATATGCTAACCCACAATTTAGAGCCGACCAATATTTGTGAGGTAGTGAAACAGCCAAAGAATAGTTCCGTCTAAGGAAGGGTGTGATCGAACAACTTCCAGAACACTGCTATGTGCTACGACAGCTTGGATGATGAGTGTAAGAGAGGGTTTTGCAGCCCTAACTCCGGTCCAGGTCAAGATCATAACTGCCGAATGTCTCCCCCGGTAAATACAGATGACGCAAAATTGCATATGTTTCATCACAAGTATCAATGATTCAATGCCTCCCAACTACGCGAGGAAGGGTTCTGAAATAATGGCCTGACACTACAGCAGAGGACCTACCTGACTCATAGCATGGTTCCGAGCCTTCCTCTTCGTTGTCCGAGCACAGCGTAAACATCTTAATCCCCGAAGCATAGCCTGGATCCGACGACTCCTCCTCAGAGTCGGACAGTCCGTCCGTCGTTCGCCGGATCCTCTCGCGGTCATGGATACGACACGGCACATACGCTGCCGGGGGATGAGCGTGAATATAGCACTCATGGGGGTCTACAATCAGCTCTCGTTCGTCGTGCACATATCGTCTTCTTAACGAATCACTGCGGCCGGGTGCGCAGAGGACGACCGACATGGCTCGCTGAGGAGACGGCCTCCTCGACGGCAGTTCCTCGGTCTCTCCAGAACTACTGCTGCCGGCGACGCTAAGTGCCGGTTCTGTGGGTTCCACGGGTTCGTTTCCACCTCCCGGGGTGCTTTGTGTAGTGGCTACAGGTGGGACAGCTGGCGTACTGTTTTGCCGGCGAGGAGACCGGCCCCTGTCCGGAAGGACTGACGTAGCGCTCCAATATCCCCAGGCCATTGTTGCTGCTGAGTTATGCGGTTCAATGTGGGGTTAATTTAGGCAAGCAATTTTTTCCTGTCAGGATCGAGCAAGTTGATTTAATTCCTATTAATATACTTCTTATCTGTGTATATGCTATCAGCTGGAAGATAAAACTCTTGTACCTGGGCGTGTGTGGCCTAGACGGCATTGCGCCCCTAACACCATAAATAAAAAATATAAATAAAAAACTCATAACCCCATGTTCATCCGTTCTTTACATTTAACACGTTTAACCAGTAACTCCAGGAAGCGCTCACTGCTATGAAGAACATCCTAAACGAATACAGTATGAAACTAAACAAGGCAAAAACCAAAATTATGGCTGTCAGCAGTGAAGAGACTCAGACCAACATTTCAATCGACGGTGTTGCCATACAGAATGTCATGAGTTTTCCATACCTTGGCAGTAAAATAACGCACGATGGAAAATCATGCGCCGAAATCTCCAGCAGACTTCAAATGGCCCGGCTAGCGTTTAACAAAAAGTCGAAGATATTCGAGGCTAAGAACATCGACATAAATGTTAGAAAAAGACTGCTTAAATCACTAGTATGGAGCATACTGCTTTATGGCAGTGAGACATGGTGCATACACGAAAGAAGCAACAAGAAGCTGGAGGCTTTCAAAATGTGGTGCTATAGGAGAATGTTGAAAATTTATCTTGGAGAGACCACATAACGAACGAAGAGGTACTTCAAAGGATAAACGATAAAATATCCCTAATTACCTCCATTTCGGTGAGAAGAGCAAAATGGATGGGTCACCTGATCAGACAAGAAGGACTCCTAAGGCGCCGATTCCACCGACCGGCTAGGGCTAAATACAAAAACGGTGACGTGGTTACAGACATTCAAGACTTGGGCGAGGTTTCCACCGACCTCGCATTGCAGAATGCAAATGCCATTGACGGAAATTAGAATTTTTCTTTTTATAGAAATCTATTAAAATGTTTGTACTTAACATATCCCATGACGCCATTTTTTAATTTTAGTTTGTTTGTTTGTGATTTTACTGTATGATCATTGATCAATTTTAACTATGGCATAGAGGAAAACAAACATTTCCGTCAATGTCATTTGCATTCTGCAATGCGAGGTCGGTGGAAACCTCGCCTAAGTCTTGAATGTCTGCTACCACATTACCGTTTTTGTATTTAGCCCTAGCCGGTTGGTGGAATCCCTGCCTAACCACTATAATAGAAGGAACAATAGAAGGCACCAATGCAAGAGGGCGACCAAGGAAGGCGTAAGCTGAAGACCTCAGGGAAGATATGAGATGTGGAACCTACTTGGAACTCAAGAGAACAGCCCAAGACAGGGAGGAGTGGAGAAGGAGGTGGAAAGATTTGCTGCAAACCAATCGCTAGATTGCAACTACAGAAGAAGAACCAGTTATTTGAATTCTTGTGTTCATACATTGCAGTATTATAATATATGGTAACACTGACATTTAATTAACTTTGGTTGAAGAGGTAACCTCCTCATTGTAAACGAAATTAGAGGATATGAAAAAAACTAGACTTGGCGGGATTCGAACCCACCATAGTTTTGTAGCTGTGCTAACCTGTCTAGCAATACGAATCATGTCAATAAGAGCATAAGTAGAGGATTTGGAGATTGATGCACCTGTCGGGGCTTATGGTCCAGTAGTTAAGACGACGCCCAGGTTAGGCGTAAATCGTGGGTTCAAATCCCGCCAAGTCCAGTTTTTTTCAAATTTCGGTTCTTGTGTTATGGCTCTGTTATACATGATACCTGTTTTATACATGTTCACATGCTAGCCATAATACAAACATAAAGCGAATAATCAAGGAATAGAAGCAGAATACATACAGTACATTATATTGATTGGTAGTGGAATTAAATTAAGAGACGATCGGTGAGGGGCGGCGGGGGGGGGGGGGAGAATTGCATGTGTACAAAATCAAATATCGCATTAAAAATAGATTGTAGAGCTGTCAAAAATATCACATCCCTTAGAAGAAATGACCTTCTACAAATTTGATATGATATGTAGCCATCACTAACACCGATTGGCTACAATTATTGAGCTTAATTTGTAAACAAATAATAACGGGCAGTGAAGGCGCCTGGAGTCAGGACATGTAGTGTAGCGATTCTGATACTGACTCCAACTTTCTCCCGAAAGGTTGTAAGTTCGAGTCCCACACTTGTTACATTTTCTGGCCACACTTGGAGGGGATGTAAAGTAGGCGGCCCCTGGCCTTCCTAGTGGAGTGCAAGAGAGGGTTGTAACTCTGCTACAATGACTTAGTACTTAGAAAACAAAAAGTTTTTTTTAGGAGTTCTACAAAACTGGTGTTAGTGACGGCCACATAACATATCAAAATGCACATGAGCATTTGTTCTAAGGATGTTACATTTTTATAGCTACAATCAATTTTTCCTGTGAAATTGGATTTTGTTCGAAAAAAAGGATATTCGGGGTGTCCGATTTGCTGTTAAGAAAAGAAGCAAACAACTTTTCCTGGAAACTGTGCTGGTGGCTTCACGAATGGAAACAAATTACTGAAGGATTTTGCAAGCTTGCGAAATATTAAAACCAGAATTCAAGCGAAGAAAAAAAATACGAATTCAAATAAATAAGGGTCCGTTCGAATAAAGTGCGATAAACCATGAAGTAGGTGTCTATCGCCATAGTGACTAGGAATCTCTACCAATCAGCTTTAACAATCAACATCATATACTGCTTTAAGAATTAATCATCAAACTACATCCACATCCAATGGAGCAGACAATATCATCTCTCTTAGGACAGGAAGAAGACTCGTCTATTTGGAGACTTTTACCAAATAAGAAACAAGCTCGGCGGTATATACTATACTTTTACCCTAATTAAGTCGCTTAAAATTTCAGAAGACCCCAAAGGACAGATGGTTCCTACAGATCTTTAATACAGTTTAACTGGCGCTAGCTAACCAATGCTGTAGCCTAGTGTTGTCAGAAGCCTGTTTGTTTTTGCCATTATTATCAGCTTTTCCTATAGTGCATCAAAACGCTCATGATCGTGTTAATATGAAACCCTCATTGCTAATTACTTGGCATAGAAATAGCTGATAGCAAATACACAGGAAAACATAACGTATACAAACCGAAACACGTAAACACTTTAAATACGAGACGAAGCAACCAGCCAATGCCTAACCAGCTTAGGTTAGCTACAAAAAATTGATAAAATCTCACACGGATAGTGGCAGAAAATGGGGTATTCGCGGTACTTCCGACCGACTCACACGGTGCTCGTCACTCGACGATTTGCCTGACCGCCGGCCTACCTGCAGGTACAATAAGTGGGCGTGGTCAGAAAGCCGTAGTAAACAGCATGGGGGCGCGGACTCGTGGACGTGGGCATGCCAGCTGCGAGTCCTGCAGACGACAGCACGGCAAACGAACTGACCTCGTGGTGCGAATCTCCCAGACCCTGTCGCTGTGGGCGCATGCGTACCCGCACCCGCACCCCGGTCGATCAAACCCCCGGCAGTTGGCCAACAGAACCTAGATGGCACTACAGGTCGGGTCTTGAAACTTACATTTTTTTGCACACGGCAAGAAGATTCATGATACAATTTCATTCCTTTTTCCCCCAGCCTGTCATGAGACTACGGCAATGTAATACGTCAGTCGTTCGTCTTCATCCAAGTCACTTTATATCTTAGAAAAGATGGGCAATAATTGATGTGCTTTTTTTCTTGATTTTTTGTTTGTTGGCTTTACATTAAAAAAAAAAAACTTGCAACTGGTTTTTGGACCAGAAGCACACTTGCCCCCCTCAAAAGTAACAAGATTTTGATATGAACCAGGAAAACTAAAAGTAATTGAAAAAAATTGTGACTACAGAAAATCCTGAGCTTAAATTTCACTCTAGTGAATTTCACTTTAGTGAAATTTGTAATTATTTAATTCATAAAAAATAGAGTTATATAGGAAAATCAATGTGACTGAGCGTGCAGTCATAGTGACGTCACCTTGACTTCTGATTTCGTTTGATGTTTGTCCAATGCCGAAGAACTTAAAAATTCGCATACATACAAACAAGTGGTCAGGCCATGTATGCTATATGGCGCTGAGTGTTAGGCCATGCGTAAACGCGAAGAGCAAATGAGTTGCCTATTAGCAAAAGCAATCCTGTCCACCCAGGTCGATTTTTCAGAAACTGCAAAAAACAGCTGTGCCGCAACGCCATGAGGTATAACATTACAGTTTTTAAAGCTAATTTTAACAGTATTAGAATTGCTTTTGAGTCTCAATATCTGATTCATCGGATAGAGTATTGAAAAGTAAAAAAAATGGCGCGAATATCTCAAAACTGACAAAAATGGAGAGGATTGCTTTTGCTAATAGGCAACTCAAATGATCCACGTAGCGGAGATGAGGATGCTGCGGAGGGCATGTGGCGTAACGCTGAACGACAGGCCCAGAAACGAGGGCATTGGAGAACAAATGCGACAAAGCACGTGGTACGGAAACAAAGAGGCTCAGCTGGAGGGGAAACGTGCAGAGAAGAGAGGGGGTGGTACTTGGACGCCGACCTCGTGGACGCCCAAAGCTCACCCCGGAGAGAAAAATCATTAGCAACCTGCAAGAAACCGGCCTCACAAGGGAGGACGCTCAAGACAGAACCGTCTGGAAACGCCGCTGGAAACGCCTCTGACGCCGACTCTCCACGAGGAAATGGCGCGGAAAAAGTAAAAAGTAAGTTTGTCATTTTTTAAACGGTACTGTCCAAGGATGTCCAACCAACTGTTGTAAATTCAACAGACAATGTATCTACACGTATGTATTTGGGACATGTCAAATGGCAGAGGCAAAAAATAAATGAAACCTATTGTCATTAACTCCTGACCCGTTAATGTAAATAGTAGATAAAAGGTTCTGCATTTTACACTACAATGGGAGGTACAAAGCGATAAAACGAGCGCGACATTTAGAACTGTCACGGACAAATGCAATGATGGATTGACACATGTGCCTTATTCAGTTTGGCCCCGCGAGGCAGCTTGCGCTGTCCCCCTAAAAATTCATAGCTGAATAATGAATCAGTGCACCGGCGATAAACAAAACCACAACGGACCGTTCAAAATGCGGTTCCCACTCATTTACAAATTCCACTAAAAATGTCAAGCGGTTGGGGCCACCCCCGACAGAATGGTTTAAAACGCCACTCCTAGCTCATAAACACGTCGCTCATCAAAATGGAGCAATGCATCAGGGAAGTAAAGCACGGCACATGGTCAGGAATAGTCCAGCTGTTAGCGAGCTGGACTATAGAACGGAAAGTCGAGATTCGAGACTCATACAAGGAAAATAAATCCGCCAGGCCTGGGTACACCCAACCCTAATGGGTACTTTACCTTCATCGGTAAGGAAAGAAGATCGGACAAAGTGCTGACCACTACATCACAAAAAAAAGCGGTTACGAGAGAGAGGGCCGTCTACCAGTTCTCAGGCTGGGTTGTCGCGCCATGGCATTCATACCAAGTTGAATCCACCAGAACAGAGCCTATTCAAAACTGCAGCAAACTTGGTGGTGAGCACAGCGTTGGCAGGGCATATTAACGCGCTGAAACTAAACTATTCAGTCTAAGTGCGTGTCGAGTCCTGGTCACCTCCCAATTAACCGTGTGACTTTACTAAGTTCCCCAATAGGTTCGGAATCCACTATAATCAGGAGGTCCACCCTGTCAGTCAACACAGTGTTGACAGGGGAACATGGTGGGACATAATAACGAGCAGAGGCCGCCTGTCAGTCTTAAAGTCCATGTCGACTCATTGTCGAGTCCCGAGTCCTGGTCACTTCCGAATTGTGTGACCGAATCCACTATAATCAGGAGGTCCACCCTGTCAGTCAACACCCCTTCTTCCAGAGGTAAAGCAGACTGCCCTTTGGGTGCTTTAAGTTAAGAAACAGACTCACTGCCCCCCCCCCCCCACCCAGGCTGACAGTGCTGCTTAAAGCAGGCGTTTGAAAACAAACCCGGTTCATTTGCCTAGGTGGTTTTCGTCTCTACGCAGTACGTGTCCCCATCAGTTCAACCTCTTTTCCTTTAGTTTCTCTTATTCTTATCTCATGCCTTATCCTAATGCTATATCTTGATTTCTACGCTGGTCTCTCAGCGTTACACCGCAGGATCTTCTTAGCATTCGCATTTCTGCTGCGTCAATCATGTTTTCTTCACACTTTCGTAAAGCCGAGCACATAGACCCATACAGTATACACGAGCAAAGCCTCTTGGTCATTTTTCGGTCTATTATAATTACAGTCATTATAATTATAATGTGAAATAACCGGTTCGAATTTATTCGAACATGCTTTCCAATTTATCAATTAGTAGAAAGAGATAATGAGTCATTTCATAGTAAATAATTTAATAATAATGGCCCAGAGTGTGATTTTTATATGATTTCTTCAAAAAATATTTTTTTGCACAAAACCAAATACTTTTTTGGGAAAGCAACCTGTTCGGTTTTGATACTCTTTTTCACACCTAAATCATACCTGAAGGTAGAAATCATCGCATTTTGTTAACATTAATAACGACTACAATATATGTGAATTTAAAAGAAATCGTTGGGGCCGTTTTTGAGAAATAATTTTTTTAGACATTTTTTTTTGGAGCTTTTTGAACATAAAACCCCCCAAAATTGAGTTAGGCCAAAATAAAAAAAACAGTCTCGAGGTATGATTTTTGTGAACCTACATGCAAAATTTCATCAAAATCGACTGAGTAGTTTGCCCGGAAATCTACTCATAGACAGAGCGACAGACAGACATTTCGCAAAAAGTAAAAACCACTTTTTTTGATTCCTGGGACCTCAAAACGTGTAAATCCATTGAAAAACCGTCACAAAGCTTTCCTTGTAGCCTACTACGTATAAATTGGAAAGCAAAAAATCAAACGGGTCTAATAATTAATAAGGCGCAAAGTCGGATATACATAAACAAAATGCATTGCAGACTCGGGAGATGCTGCAACCGGCAACTCATCAGCATTCAAACGACGCGGGGAGGAACTACTATCGTGCATGCAAATTTCATGTCACTCATTCACCACTACATAGCCTGGTGTACAGTAATCAAATATTCACGATACCACACCCTGTACTTGGTAGCATAACAACCTCAGCAGGAATATAACATTTAAATAGTGTGTTAAACTCTGTTCCCAGTTAAATCAACGATACATCCTGAAACAGGTAATTGAAAGTCTAATTACTATTCTTCTTATTCTGGCTCTATAGCCCTTGATGAGCTTTGGCCTGCTCGACAGCACTCCTCCAGTCATCTCGGTTTTGTACAACGGTCCACCATCTACGAATTTCCAACTGTAATTACTATGAGCCACAGTAAATCCTTTTGCTGATTTTACTGGAAGAAAATAAATATTTCGTCCATGGAAGAGCCGTGGCTATCATAGGAATAAGAACATCCATACGAGGTGCTGAATGTTAATTACCACGGTAGAATTGAAGTAATGAAGAATAACACAGAGTCGTGAAGTTATGTGGGCCTCCTGACCCTCGTCTATCAAACTGCCAAAATTCCTACTCCAATTATCTGTCGCAAATCTTCCTTATTATTTATTGTAGTCGAGTGATGAATTTAAAAGAAAAGAACCGGTCCGAGTTTACTCGAAAATGCTTTCCAATTTATCAATAATTAGAAGGGAGAGAAAATGATTAATTTCATGGTAAATAATTTTCCTATGGTTAAATTTCGGATATCACGGGGGGGGGGGGGGTCCACCTGACGTCACTGGAGGTGACGTAAATTCTAGATAGGACAGATCAACACATTACCACACAGCAATAATGGCTGGGCACGCAATGCATTTGAGCGTGAATTTGCTTTCATTTCTTCAAAAATGTTTTTTTGCACAAAACCAAATCGTTTTTTTTTTGGGAAAGCAACCTGTCCGGCTTCGTTACTCAATTTAACACCTAAAACATGCCTGAAGGTAGAAATCATCGATAGGAAGGTTTCGCAGAAAAATTATTTTTTAGTCATTTTTCATTAAAATTTAGTTATTTTTTTTTTACCCCCAGAAGCAACCTATCAAGGGACAAGCGACCCCCGCATTTTGTTAACAATAATAACGACTAGAATATATGTGAATTTAAAAGAAATCGTTGGAGCCGTTTTTTATGATTCTTGTGAACCCACATGCAAAATTTCATCAAAATCTGCCGAGTAGTTTGCCCGGAAATCGATGAACAGACAGACATACAGACAGACAGACAGACTGTATCGGTAGTCAATTTCTATATTTTTTAAATTATTTTTTGAAATAAATATCGGGTTATATCGAAGTTGGTAAGTTACTAAATAAGAATTTACACATTTACAACTATTTATTTGAAACCCTAATAGGAAACCGTTATAAAGTTAAAGAACCGGTCCGAGTTTACTCCAACATGCTTTCCAATTTATCAAAATTAGTAGATAGAGAAAATGAGTAATTTCACGGTAAATAATTTTACCCCTAGAAGCACCCTATCAAGGGGCAAGCGACCCCCCCCCCCATTTTATTAAAATTAATAACGAATACAATATATGTGAATATAAAATAAATCGTTGGAGCCGTTTTTGAAAAATAGTTTTTTTTGACGTTTTTTTGAAGTTTTTTGAAAATAAAATCCCCCCAAATTAAGTTAGCCCCAAATAAAAGAACCGGTCCGAGTTTACTCGAACATGCTTTCCAATTTATCGATTAGTAGAGAGAGAAAATGATTAATTTCATGGTAAATAATTTTCCTATGGTTAAATTTCGGATATCACGGGGGGGGGGGGGGGGGTCGTCCACCTGACGTCACTGAATGTGACTTAAATTCTAAATAGGTCAGACCTACACATTACCACACAGCAATAATGGCAGGGCACGCAATGCATTTGAGCGTGAATCTGTTTTCATTAAAAAAAAAAAAAAAAAAAAAAAAAAAATTTTTTTTGCACAAAACCCAATAGTTTTTTGGAAAACCAAACTATCCGGTTTCATTACTCATTTTAACACCTAAAACATGCTTGAAGTTAGAAATCATCGATAGAAAGGTTTCGCAGAAAAATTATTTTTTAGTCATTTTTCATTAAAATTTTTTGTATTTTTATTTTTTTACCCCCAGAACCAAACTATCAAGGGGCAAGCGACCCCCCGCATTTTATCAACATTAATAACGACTTCAATATATGTGAATTTAAAAGAAATCGTTGGAGCCGTTTTTGAGAAATAATTTTTTTAGACGTTTTTTTAAATAAAACCCCCCAAATTGAGCTAGCCCAAAATAAAAGAAATGGTCTGGAGGTATGATTTTTATAAACCTACATGCCAAATTTCATTTAAATCGACCGAGTAGTTTGCCCGGAAATCAATGAACAGACAGACAGACAGACAGACAGAGCTACAGAGCGACAGAGCGACAGACAGACATTTCGTAAAAAACACTTTTTTGGGTTCCTGGGACCTTAAAACGTGTAAATCCGTTGAAATCTCGGAATCGAAAATTTCGACCGTCACAAAGATTTCCTTGTACTACGTATAAATTGGAAAGCAATAACAGTAAATAAATCTATCATGATATGGCAGGCCAATAATGGGGAGAAACACAAAAGCGGGAGTCTCGACACTCCAACAGTGGATTCTTGACTACAAAACATAGGTCAATTTGGAAGGCATCGCGCTTTTCTTAAACGAATACCACACACATGTAGACATGTAGATTAGTGGTAAGGACTCTGTCTTTCACCCGCAAGGTTGTTGGTTCGAGTCCCACACATGCTACATTTTGTGGCCATGCTTCGAAGGGCATGTAAAACAGGCGGTCCCTAGTTGAGTGTAAGAGAGGGCTTTTTTGCCCTAACTCCACTAGGTTGGCTTAGTAATAAAACAAAAAGCCATTATCTAATATTGAAATATACATAAAACAACACAGCAGCAGCCAACATGGCAGATTTTGCATAGAATATTGCATAAATAGATTCAACCTGCCCACTCTGTGCGGCACATGTCTTTAAATGTTTAACAATTGCAGAGCAACTTGTCATCTATTAAGTCAAAAAAGTGTACCATAGAATAAAATATATCAGCGATGTCTATCTAACCTTTACAAACATAAAACATCTTAGCCAAGAAATTCGTGAAAGTGGGTCGAAAGTGCAGCTTCAAAGAGATGCTTACTCAAATATAGAGTATATATATATATATATATATATATATATATATTTATTAAGTATATTTAGTTTGTAAAGTATACAGAAGATGTCGACATAAGAAAGAACCGGTACGAGGGAACCCCTACATATGCTTCCCCATTTATGGACTAGTCTACAGTAGGTACCGTAATAGATCATGGGTAATGAGTAATGGGAAAAAATTGACCTAGGGTTAAATTTCTGCTGCATTGATTTTCCCTGCTCTACAGCGCACTGGATTGATAGATAGGAAGATTGCATTGTCTAGCAGCTAGACCAGAGCTAATGAGTAATATTACACAATCGTAATGGCAGGGAATGCAATGCATTAGTGCACGGATTTTCCATAATAAATTACTATTAAAAAAAAAATGCCTTCAAAAACCAAGCTTGGAAAAGCAATATATTCGGGGTTTCTACACAAATTAGCACCAAAAACATACCGCAGCCCGATCATGGCGATTTGGGTCGGTATTATTATAATACCGGGGTCTAAATTTTAATACCGCAGTAGTAAGGTGTCACGGGACGGTGTTAAAATAAACGCGGGAAATTCTAATTAATAAATTATTGGAATACGAGAAGGAAATACTAATAAACATTATTTAAATGTACAGTTGTTGGAATTTTGAAATATAATAAGAATTTTAATTAATGTGTCTAAGGGAGAAAAAATAAAAAACTCACAAAAAATATTAATTATTTATCAATTTGAATTTCTTGCGAATTTTGAACTCATTTGTTTAAAACAATTGAATTAACCCCCGGTATTATAATAATCTAAAATCGCCGTAATCGGGCTGCTGAAGTTAACAAACATCAATAGAAAGATTACTCAGAAAAAATAATTTTAGTCATTTTTGATGAATATTGAATTTTTTTTATTTTTTTTCAGCCCGAGCCTAACTATCAATCGAGAGGCGATCTAGTGGTTTTTTTCACATTGATTGTGACTACAAGATGTACATGTATGTACGTAAACGTGATTTTAAAAAAAATCGTTGGAGCCTGTGAGGTTAAACTTGGGAGGAGATAGAAAATACCAGCAGGCAACATACAAAACCGGATAAACTCCGTGATCTATCTCAAACCAACTCCGCCTTAACAAGGGTGGCCTCAGCCGGTGCGTCGGTAGCTCAGGGACGGCAGAAAATAAAGGGCGTGAGTAATAGGGCTTCAATCCAACAATAAGTAGAGCTCCCAACCTTAAGAGATAAGGAAGAAACCACAGAGAACAACAGGTTATCCGATATAGTAAACAATATATTGGGCAATTCCTACATACGACCGACAATGTGGCCGCTGCCAACATCTCTTCCAGCACAACAATATAAAAAGCGAATTTGGCATAACGCCGGAGATCCGACCTGGTTCGTTGAGGGACGGAAAGAGTAAGTCCGATTCCATCCGGAGTCCGGGATTCAGAACTGAATCTGGACCACTCCCTCCGTCCGTCACCGAACCCACGATCATCCACATTAACATGACGAGAACAACAACAGAGAATAACTGAGGACTGGACTTTTGTAAGAAAGTTAAAATCAAGGTGCCAGCCGACAGTTTCTCCAATAATTTAAATGACTTCCCTAACTAGTGGACCGGACGTCTATCTCTTCAGGGAATGGATTATAGCCCCGGATCGTGAAGAAGAGCGACCCACTCCCTTCACCAACCGAATCCATCCTCCACTCCCGGAACAGCGACGCCGTCCTTCTCACAATTTATAGATTATACAGCATATTCAATTAACAGTTCCTTTCAGATACAAATTGGTAAAGACACTTACAGGTTCCAGCGGATCTTACTGCTAATTAGTTATTCGAAGTGAAGTAGAGGGATAATTTGACCCAGGATCCCTCGGTCCTAGCCCATGTCCTTAGCCTCCGTGCATCATCGGGAACCGCTTGCCCTTTACAGGCCTAAGGCACTCCTCCCGGACAGCCATCCCTTCTCCTCGACGTAGCTCCCTATCAGGGGAAATACGCCAGGACTACGCCTCCTCGGAGCTCCTTAAGCCTTCTTACGTCCTCTTACGACCGCTGGTGATGTCCGGATTCAGGACTAGTTGGTTCTTATGCACTCTTACATGGGAATTTAGGGAATGCTTCCCGATAAAATTTAGATCTTTACTGCTTAAAGAACGCCTCTACTCTGAATCTTTGACATTCGTACTCACCAGGTAAACTGTCTTCTGCTACGGCCAATGGAGGAAAAATGGCGCGGAGAAGTTAATAGTTGACGCAATTGATAATTTTCTATAATTTCTTCTGCTTGACGATAATAGGACGTTCCGGTGACTCATTTTAAAATATATATTTTATTATTTTGTTAAAAGTTTTATGGATCCACCTTACCTCGGGGTATTTTATTAAATTGTTGGAAATTCTCGGATTTACCGCTTAATTAGCGCAAAGTTTGCCTTAACCATTCGAGAGTCAGATCTTTGTTAGTTTTTATAAATAATTAAAATGGCGAAGGAGGACCTAAACAAGGATTGGATGATTGTAAGTTTCCAGATTTTTGTTTAGACTGTAAAGAGCCGTGCATTTCGACCCCACGGTCGGAATGATTTGAACGGTGGCGGAAATAACCCGCTACAAGCCGTCCTTGAGAAATAATTTCTTAGCATTTTGTTTTTAGTTTTTGGGGGGATAACACCTCCAAAATTTAGTTAGCCCAAATTATTCAAATAAACGGTACTGAGATATGGTACTAATAAAAAGAAGAATTAATTATATTTATGCTGTGACAGCTGTTTCAATTGTGGACACCATCATCAGGCTTTGTGTCCACCAACGAAACAGCTGTCTAATTAGTGGAATTAGTGCAAAGTTGTTTTTATTATTTATGCATAACTTCCATAAAGTCACTGGAGAATCTCTTACATTGATTCTGAGATATGATTTTTGTGAACCTACATACATGCCGAATTTCATCAAAATCCATAGAATAGTTTGCCCTCAAACCGTCATATTTGGTTTTTAAAAAAAAACGTTTTTATAGTTGCTAAGAGCTCAACACGTGGAAATCCACTGAAGTCTGGAAATCCTTACACTAATTGTAAATAGGAAAGCAATACGAATACATATACTGAAGTCAGGCAGATGTGATTAAAGGAATACCTGAACAGAGCACTGGTTTTAAAAGCACACTTACCGTGAATGGTGAGTTCGGAATCTTTGTTGACCTCATAGAGACGGATAGCTTCATCCAGTTCTAACTGGGATGAAATTGTACATGGGTCCCCCTCTTCGTCCACCCACTTGATGGTAAAGGCTTGCTCACCGGTAAATCTACAGATAACACGCATCTCTTGCCGGAATTCGTCAACTGTTATTTGGGGGTTGATATATGTGATCATAATCTCCCTGAAAAGAACACAATGATTTATTATTTTTTTAAAATTTAGTCTTTGGTTACAAAAGGTTAGAATTTAAATTTTCAATGAGTGATTGCATCTACAGTTATTTGTTTACTTAGTGTTTCGCACAAGAAGCGAATTCATACAAGAAAAATTAGCCTCCTGCAAGGCATTAAGAGGAAAATTCCAGGCAAGAAACTCTCGCAAGAATTCATGTAAGAAAAATTAGCCTCATGGAAGGCAATAAGAGGAAAATGCAAGGCAAGAAACACTCGCTATAATTCTTGCTTCTTGCAATCTTGCATGCTGTTTTGTTTACAGAAAGTTTTAATTGTATAGGACAGGTCATCCAATATACCAGTGGCTTTATTACTCTTCCATAAATGCTTGACCGAGTCAGCTCTTTCTGTGAAATGTGCTCAGACCTAGAATACAATGCAGAGTATAAAACTGCTGTTGATATGAGTGCGCCTGTATGAGGCAAGAGAATCCAAGTATCACTGCATCGATGTACGATATACTGTTGTATACCAACCGTTACAGTTTAAGAGCAAGCACTGAAAATACTTAAAATGTCAATCAAGTCTACCACTCTCTGACTAAAAGCCTATCGGAATAAGAATAGTCTTTACTTTTATAAGTTAAAGGTCATAATTGTCTCTTTTTGAAAATAACGTGATTTCCTTCCCTATAACGATTTATTACGTATTTAATAAAGTTGAAAACCATACAATTGCCTAATGAATTATACGTATATTATGCGATTGTTATCAGGCATCATTCAAACTGGAATGATGGCACATTCAAAGTATAAAGTAACTACTTGTATGACCTCCGTTCGGTTCGGTTCGGATGTTGATTCATTGTATCAATAGCCCTTGTCATACAATCAGGGAGCCATGTTCCCCGTTAAGGAACTTGTGCACTTGGCTTGTGTGCTACCGCGCTCCCTTATTTTATGTCAATTGGCCAAAGTTAATTACTTTATACTTTGAGTGTGAAGTCCCTACATCAGTCCTTCCGGGAGCTAAGGCAAGGAGTGACGAAATTCTTGCAGAAAAAAAGGGGTTGACACTTTTTCGAAAGAAGTTAAAACACAAGAAGCTTTTTCTCCTTGCGCGAATCATTATTTTTAAATACATTTAAAGGGCATACAACCAGATTTTACCCGCCAGGATAGCTATTAAAGTTGTAGTGGATTTTCTGCCAGGGAATTAGCAATGGGATCTAGGATAACACATGAAAAAAAGAATTTTACAACTAGCTGATATTTACCTATTCAGTCATTCTATATGGCTTAAGAGTGTAGCCCGTAGGAAATTGACAGCCCGAAATTTAATAATTTTTATTTAATTAACTAAGCAAGTTATTAAAGATTTGGCACATCAAGGTTGTAGAAGACTACTTCATGCATCATATAATAAGGTATTTTTAGTTTTCAAAATTGTAGTTTTTTTTATAAAATCGATTATACGTGAAAACTTATTGTTTATAAAATATATGCATGTTTATGAAAAAACTACAATTTCGAAATGAAAAATATCATATAATATGATGCATGGAATAGTCTTCTACAACTTTGATGAGCCATATCTTTAAAAACATACTTAGTTAATTAAATAAAAAATAAAAAGTATTAAATTTTGGGCTGCCAATTTCCTACGGGCTGTACACTCTTAATTGGGGAAGATGCGCTATAATCTGCTGCTACAACAGCCTATTTCCTAGATTTATGACCATCTGACTATTTTCTGTACCCGCATTTAAAATATATCCTTCATCGGCCAATATTTTTTTTCAGATGAGGACGTAACGGAAACGCATGCCTTGCTAAAAAAAATTTGGACGGGTTAAAATATTGAGCGAAGTATATTGACACATGTTGCTGCCAACCAGCCATCCGGCTGTAACTTGAAGAAGAAGAAGATATTGACTTAGAATAAGACTATGTCGAAAAATAATAAGGGTTGGTTGCCATCCGAAGATTTTTCTGGTCCGCTTAAGAAACATTTCTTGCCGCCCTCGTAGAAGTCTGGTTACCCATCTTGCACTGGCCTTTTTCATGTGAAGATGATTGAGCATTGATCTGTGCTCTTGCCGTTTTTTCCTTCTTTTTTAATCAATCGTGTATTTAAATGTTAGAACCATATATGGCATACATTACGTAATTTTTATTTATTAATTATGTCCTAAGTTAAATATAATATAATAAGTAGCCGATAAAGATCCCAGTCAAATATTAACACAATTATAATTATAACTCTCCCAGCCTATCATCCAATGCCTCAGTCAGGGAATGTATGCCCTCTGTATGAAAGCCCTCTTCACCCGAACCTTGAAATTGCTCCTGCTCAGTGCTTTCTGAAAGGTAATTAAAAAACTTAATGCCCCAATAATTTCCGCAATCTTTTTGATTTTTTGATAACCCAAACCTTGCTTCAATTTTTTTGCACCTTCCGCTTCCGATCACTTACCACTTCTTTATTACATACGATCGTTTGTTTGGACTGAATTATGTTACAGTAATGCTCAAGGCCTGTGACTGTATCAGCTACTATACTATGGCTGATTGACATAGGTCATTAACCTACCTGCATATAAAATAGCTAAGATCTAGTGACATGATACTTGTGTCAAGCTCCGACCCTAAGAAGTAGCAGAGGCTAAGCCATTATGGGGCGTGCCTCGCATATATATGGCTAATCGTATTATCTTATGTATGAGTACAGCGGTTGGGCACCTACATCGTCAACATAATTTAACAATTTCCCATCGGTACCCGGTCCCGGTGACACACAAGCAGTTAAATATTGACTTCACAATAATTACATAAGAGTTCTGTACATTATCACGTTTACTTACCCTCTAAATACGGTTTTTACGCGTATCTCCGGGACTTCATTATCGGGAGACATTTGAGTGGGCATGTTCGCAACAGGTAGTTTTTATAAGTGTCAGAAAACGAATACACGGAATAAATATGTACTAATTAATAAATCCGATGCAAGTAATTTAAATTACTAACTCAATGAGAGATTGATAGCAAAATTTCACCAATTTAATTAAAACGACAAATAATATAGGCAAATGGGTGAATCATTCATTTAGGCTAGAAATGACACTGTCAGTTGGTAAACGATGTTAACGCTGCGGCACAAATTAATAGCGACTATAAAAAAGTGACGTTTCAGAAAGAAATAGAAGTATCCAGTATGTTGCTTTCAAAAAACACAAAATTAGCCACTTTTAAATGCAATAACTTGCAGAATTAATAAAAAACGACACTAAATTACGCGAAAAACACGACCGCCATTTGTTTGACAACCGGGAATGGTCACCGTCACTGTTGCCACAATAAACCATTAATGTATAAATAAAAACAATTTAATTTATAATATAGAAATAATATATTTCTACATTATATGCTCAAGTTTCAAATTTATGTTATACTATTTTTAGTATAATTTAGGGATAAAACGTAAAAACTGTTTTTATTGGTTCACTTTTCGCCGTTCAATGTGCCTATTGTACTGTTCACTGTTCAGTTGGCTATTCTGAAATTCAGAGACATCCGGAGAAATATTTGCATAAAAATAAAAATAATATCTAATTTTAATTTTATAGTGTATTTTACAATTCTGTTAGATTAATTCGTATTCCATTTATACTATTGGTATTTTCAATCACTAAAGATCTAGGCTCATATCTCAATGTCCAACAAATTTGACGCGTAAGTATATAATTATCCCGTTTGCTTTTGTCAACGTCGGTCCTGTTTTGATAACCATACCTGTTTCAAATTTACTACAGGTTTTTTGAAATTTTTGTTGCAGACTTAAGCTTGACGAAGACGAAGAATTCTTTGATGACAATGAGGTAATATTAGTTTTTATTTCAAATAGTCAATAGAAAGGACACTAGATATTAGTCCTTCACGTAAAAAAATAGTTGGGTCACCCACACCCGGAGAACCTTTTTGGCCATTTGGGGTGGTTTGCTATTTTTCTTAAATTACTAACTTCAAAGCGGTAAATTTAATTTTTTTTTTATGAAAGAGTGAGTGGAAATAAAATTTATGCTAAATTCTCATACCCGGTAAATTGATAATTTATGTATCTACCTGGTAATATTTTTTTATATACACTTATACACATATACACTTGTCCACCTAAATCAGGTGGTAGGTAATACAATAACAGGTGGTATGCGTGTGTGTATGTGTATTAGGAAATTAGTGGTGCAAGGCACTAATAAGTTTTCCACTGCTCATTCAATTAGCTCTTTCCATTGTATTAGAGTGCCGCAATCGCGTGGGGAAGTATTGTTAGTTGCTGCACCACTGAATTGCAGTTGACGCCCAAACACTACTACTGTGTGTTGTAGGAAATTAGTAGTGCAATGCACTAATACGTTTTCCACTGCTCATTCAATCAGCTTCCATTTCACAGTCGTTCTCTATTTAATTTATCTTCAAGCTGTTCCCTGAATGCAGTCACTGATGGTGCTTGTTTAATTGTCCGGCATCTGTACAGAAATTCAATCAATGAAGAAATCATAGAGAGATCCAGGCAACCCGGAATTACTCAGTTTGTGTATACTATTCCTATCCTGCAGCAATCATTGTCTCCGAAGCATAGTCATATTCAGTTTCATTAATATAATCACACCAGTGAACAAGAGAATAACTATGACCTATGAAAGTATTTCAGAAGGTGCAACGTTGAGTACGAGAATTGTAACGTCGTCCCAAAAACACTACATGCGCCACTCAATCACAATAAAGTTGGAAATTTTTGTATTTTGTTGCAGTCCATACCAATACCGCCTGGGGAACACAAGTTACAATGTCCGTATTGGATGTGGTTCAGAAAAAGAACGCAGGGAAGCAATAAGTCTGCAGCATCACAAGCTTATGATCAGGACCTAAAACTCATTGGAAAGTTTGCCACAGTTGAACAATTCTGGGCATTTTACAGTCATCTTATTCGTCCGTCTGATTTACAGTGCCACAGCGACTTTCATCTCTTTAAAGTGGGGATAAAACCTATGTGGGAAGATGTTGCTAATTCTAGTGGAGGTAAATGGAAGGTGAGGCTACGAAAAGGTCTGGCATCTCGCTGTTGGGAGAATCTGGTTCTTGCCATGCTAGGAGAGCAATTTATGGTTGGCAAAGAAATTTGTGGCGCTGTCGTTTCAATCAGGTACCAGGAAGACTGGATTTCAGTCTGGAACCGAACTGCTTCTGATACTACTACAACTGCTAAAATTCGAGACACATTAAAACGTATCTTAAATCTACCACCGAACACAATTATGGAATATAATGCACACACGGATAGCATTAAAGGCACCTCGAGTTTTCGTAATCCCGAGGGTTTCACTAAATAATAGCATGCACAACATATTACATTAAATATAAAACTGTGATGTTTTTTAAATGTAACCGGAAGTCTTACTTTTACCAGCTTTATAATGTAGGCCTACTGTTGTGCTGACACTTGTCCTCAATTACGTAATAATGACTCATTCGTTACAGCTGGGACTAATGGTAAAACACGTGTGTATCAGTGGCCTTCTTTCACGATACGTCATACACCAATCAATGCGCTAGCTATAGGCCTTTTAGACGACTGATAGGTAGGCGGTAGGCTTCCCTTGAAGTGATGGAAGACTGACAGTGAAGTTCTCTTTCATATTGAACACAGCCCATCATTGCCAAATCCAAAACTAGTGACATCTATCTTAGCCAAGGTAGTAGTAGTATGGTTGGACACAGTCCCAGGCCACGGTGTGGGCCCATAGGACAGGGGACCTCCTGATTATAGTGGATTCCGAACCACTTGGGAAACACAGTGAAGTCATACGATTAGTTCGAAGGTGACCAGGACAAGTCCTACCATGTTTCCCTACCGGCACTGAGCACACTACCAAGTTATCTGCATCTTTGAACCTGCTCTGGTCCACTGGATTAAACTTGGTGAGGCGTCCGGCAGCCAAGGTAGTAAAAAAATTGCTATCAGCCAAATGGTAGTGATCAGCATGGCATTCAATAGTGGATTATAATAGGAACCTGCACGAATGAACCCGTACATGCTTTCATATTTATCAGTTAGTACAGGTATCGAGATAGATAATATGAGTAGTTCCATGGAAATTAATTGTCCCAAAGTTCAGTAACTTCAGTTGCCTCGACAATCCCTATCCCAAAGCACTGAATTAATCGATAGGACGATGGCATAGTCGAGAGCGGGGACATCAATATAATACAACACAGTAAAATGTGTCTATAATAGTAATGTACATTGTGGGAGTGCGGAGGGATGACCAAATCACTAAATAATAAGAAAAAAAATTTGTTAAAAATAAGCGAAGGGAATGCGCATATCTTCCGTACTAGAGGCCCATACACCTCCCTACTTTAAACCCATTATCATCATCCTCCCATGACCAGAGAAAAAAAAAAAAAGTATCCTTACCAATCCACGCATGCCACTATGCCAGGCCTTAAATTCTTGCTTTTCGGTGCAGGCGGTGAGACTTTGGTACTTGATGGCGGACCCCACACGAAATTCAAGAAGGTGCTTGTCAAGACTATTGCTTTCCTATTTATACGTATAAGGATGGCTTTGGGATTGTCGAAATTTTCGATTTCGGGATTTACACGTTTTTGAGGTCTCAGGAACCCAGAAAAGTGGTTTTTACGAAATGTCTGTTTATTCGTCGATTTTGGGAAAACTACTCGTTGGATTTGAATAAAATTTGGCACATAGGTTCATAAAAATTATCCACCATTTTTTTGAGGGGTTTACCCGCCAAAAACAAGTTTTTGATAATGCACGTGACATTAACGTGGTAGCAGACATCATTAATAAGTCTCTGCCATATTTTAAGGAGACTATTATGTAGACACTTATCTATTGTAAATTAAGTTATATTATAAAAAACGAGGTCAGTGGAATTGCCGCCTTAAGGGTAACACGATCGCTTTAAAAGTCTCGTCAAGGAATACTGGGTTGCGCTATCTCCCAATGATTTGAGTAATGTCCATTCCTAATCAAGACTTGGTGGGATGGCCGATGGGAGCCACTCAATCATCGAAATTTTGTGGTGATGGACCCTAACAAGAACTGACGCGGGTCGCCAAGGTTAATGGCATGAGAAAAAGGTGCTACACCTAGGCGATTTCATACAGGATTATGTAAATTCAAACATTCCACTATAGCGACTAGCCAATGGAAATAATCATAAATAATAATAGTAGGCGTTTATTTATGTAGACCACTGACAACTGAAGCCCAACAAGGTTACATTCACAAAAACGTATACTGGTAGTAGGCCTACTCGTAGACTCGTATCTGTACTTGCCTCAACTTGTCCATTATCGCTTGTAGCTGGTGTAGGTTGACATCGAGAACGTATACTAGTTTGCCAATGGCCAAAAATTCAAACAATACAAATAATGTCAGAAATCCAAAGGGTCGTTGGCATTGGACAACGGACCTATGGGCCACTATAAGTAGGTCTGGGTCCTTAAAAAAAAAAAATAATAATAACTAACCAACACTCGCAACAAAGGTACTAACACTAACCTGATACTTACAGAAGTAACTTAAATAAGTATGTAGACTATATTTTGTGTATTTTCAGCATAAAAATATACGATGCCAATTCTTTTCAAAGTTACAGCCAACACACACATATCACGACTTTGAGCAAGGAACATTAAAAAAGAGAATAGAAAAAAAACGAAGGAGAGGAAGAGTACAGCAGGTTGCTTGCTTTTAAGTTAAGTAGCTCGAAGAAGAACCATTGTCACCAATCCTGCAAAAATATGAACGGCAATTAATTTAGTCCATGTTACCTCTCGCCACAGACCCTGAAGGCTCTATAGAGGAGGTGACATCATAGGTAGGTTTAATTGTCTCAACATGGTAGCAGCAGATCTGTGCGGTTCTTTGGGTTACCGCCTCCTGTTGTTTATACATGATACTCGTGATCTGTCATGCGCCGTCACCCAAACACTAGATATTACAAATATAAATTATTACTTTCGCCATGGAATCCTTCGTGACGTCATCTTTTTCCAATACATAGGTCTGATTGGTGATTGCCTCAGTCCATATAATACTAATATTATATTATGATCTCAGGTGATTGCATTCGACCAAGTTTGATAACATTCCAAATAAAAATAATAAATAGTTTCAAAAGCAATTTCTTTCATCACAAAGTGCGCTGTTTCCCCGTTGCGTTGATTGGAAATATTTAAAGGCCATTATTTTACAAAAGAAAATGGTACGAGTACCTAAGCCTAAACATGCTCTTCTATTTATGAATTTGTTGTAAATATCGGCAGGAATTATTTTCTGGTGCACGATATTCCCAATCACAAGCTTGATGGATTAGGCATAATAACGTACGTATGAAGTACATAAACAGACGAGGTGAGCCCTGTCACAATCCAGTGAGTTGTCTGACGAAAAGCTTTACTTACAACACGGTTAGGTTTTTTTTAGGGTTTCATCTTCTATGTAGGTTGAGTATATACTTGGTAAATTAATTTTCATGGGTATATATACTGATCATGTCTAGGGAATAGAGGCAATGGAGATGGAAATTAATATTGTGTTGATAAATACCTAAGACATAAGATACGACTAGTTTCAGCTGGAAAGTGGGTTTCAAATAATCTGAAATAAAGGAAGACGAGTCCCCTTGTGTAGGCAGGAGAAGCGCTACAACACACAGGACGGCAACAACTATTACAATCAGGTTGGGCGCCTCAGGTCTCCCTGCAACAAAATTCATTCGCTTTGGTAAGTTATTCAATAAGAGGAACTCATTTAAAGAATCTTCGGTAAATGTATTCCTTTTCATTAAACGTCCTTCATCCTCACGTCATGAAGATAGGTGAGGAAATATTGGATGAAAGCAGAATTCGAACTCAGGTCTTTTCTCTCGTCAATGTTAGACCTATAGGAGTCAAACATGTGTAATTAAATCCAGCTCTCCTTTTTCGGGCTTCGACTTTGTGGTATTTCATGTTCAAATTGAAATACGACTTTATTGAAATCTTTTATACATAAAAATAATATAAAAAATAAAAATAAATATCAGTGGGTTTCTTAGACAAAGTTAAATTTTTAACTTTTAATTGGGATTTTACTAACTCTAATTATTTTAGTTATAACACTAAGTTCATGTTTATGTTTGTTTATTCGGACACAATCGCTATAGAATAGATGTTTAACGTTTATATATCTTCACTTACTAAATCAATATTACTTCTACCTTGTCTTCGCTGAAGAGGATACTGCGCAGGTGGTTGCTCTCCACTCGAAACTGGAAGTTGCTGAAATTGCTCTCTATCAACGGAATGCTGCCTTTCTGGTTCGCCAGGAGATAATTCAACCCTAATATCCTTTTTACCAATAATCTATAAGCAAAGTTACTTTAGTTCTTATCTTATCGTATCAGTTAGAATAAGTTGTTAAAACATTTTACGTGCAATAGCCTTGACAATTCAGGTTGGAGTTAGTGAATGAGTGAATGAGGGAGAACCTTAAGCAGAGGTACCAGTGGCGCTTATATAGGAGGGGGGGGGGGGGCAAGGATATTCGGGTCAACAGTGGCCAGTAAGCAGTTTGGTCGTAGCTAGGCTCTCACCAACAGTTTTTTTTATATATAAGCCACTTAAAGGAACCATTTTTAAACTGTTGTAACCGTGGGCACATAATTAAATCGTTTCCATATGATCACAAAATTTATGGAAATATTGTGTTTCTGAAGTAATCTAACATATCAACAATCTGTCAATGCACCCTTATTTACAAAATAAACTTCATCCCATTACCAATTATTGACGAGTAAACTTTTTTTAATAGGGAATTCGCCTAGCCTGAGTGGATATACGATGGAAAGGAACCAAGGTTTAATTGATTATGGATGGACAATGACATGAGAAATTGTAATTAATTTAAAGTTATTTTCCAAACCTTGTTAGTAGAAAATTGATACATTTGTATCCTAAATTTATCCGTATGTCCAATATTTTGGTTATTAACTGCATTATGACGAATTACTATGTCAACACAGCAGTGAGAATTAATGCTCCCTTCTGGATCAACTACAGAATATTTATTTTTCTCATGGGAGGAACATAGAACTGAAACAACAACGTACAGTAATTAGTTTCAACAAGTTAACATGTGTAAAGTTCAAAAGAGTACTTTTTTTTTCTAACGCTACTTTCGGCATTTCTGCTTGAAGCAACCCTGTCAGGGGGAGTGAGTCTGTTTATTAACTTGAGGCACCCTAAGGGCAAACTTCATCTCGGGGAGTTGACTGATAGGGTGGACATCCTGATTTTAGTGCATTCCGCACCACTTGGGGAACATAGTAAAATCACACGAATAATTCCGAGCTGACCAGGACTCGCCACGCACGTAGACTGACTGGTATAGTCTCAGCGCGTTATCATGACCCACCATATTCCCTTGCCAACACTGTGCACACTACCAAGCTTGCCGCAGTTTGAAACACGCTCTGCTCTCGTGGATTCAACTTGGTAAGGGCGTACAGCACCTACTGAATACATAGATGTATGTAAACATTTATTTATTCCATGGTAAAAACTGCTAAAATAAAATTATACCGGGAATTTTAAAATTTAGTGCCGGCAAACATGAGGAACGTACGTAATAACACAATTTCACGGATGAAACGTTATACAGCTCCAAGAATTTCGAAATTTTAGGACCCAAATGCTATTATGAAGAAGATAACTAACAAAAATCTACTTTTAGAAAGCAAACTTATTTCGTAACGACACTCCGCTGTTGTTACATCCGCCACAAAATAATTTTATGCTGGTAATCTGGTAACTTATCAGAATTCGAATAGGTATTGTACATAGATATGAACGGTGTAGGGGATAATCCCACATGGCATTTTTTAAAGATATGCAACATTATAATTGTTTAAAGAACATTAGTTAGATGATTAATATTTTTTATCAAAGTGATGATTTAATAAAGAACATGTTTAAATTTGTACACATAAATTCAAAAAGGTTCATATTTGGATATGGCTATGAATGCCACCCGCGTCATTGATCCCAAGGTTTTTTGAACATGCTTCTTCTTATTCAAAGTTTGACTTCACTTTATATGTAAGGGCAATATTAGACATTAGTATTTCAGTATTTCCACCAGTCTTAACTAAGCCAACCGCCTAGGCATGTCGTCTTAGTTTTAGGCATCGTCAACTAAGAAAGCTTCCTTACCTTGGAATCTAACTGCATAATCATAAGGATTGTACAATGTTAATACTTGTTTGTGAGATGATTGATCAGCTGCGTAAAAAGTTAACGAAGAAGGGAACACAAAGACTGGAATTAAATTATCGGGCATATTGTATCAAGGATGATAACGGATTGCAGGCTACCACTTAAACACACTGAACTAAATAAGACGAATTAAAGTAGGACCTAGTCGCATGAATAGCACATTTCTACCGAACAAAATTATTAATCAAAAATCAAAGAGAAATCCATCAAGTCAAAAATGAAATAAACACATTATTTTTGCCATTTCTACCAATGATCACGGATATATATATATATATACAAAATAGTAAATACAGATAAAACAGTACTGTTACTTTACATTTAACTAATAAAGTAATAAACTAAAACTAAACTAATTAACTAATTATTACTAAAAACTAAATTTAGCATACAAATTTGTTATAGATCATTCTAGAACACGTGACCAAGCAGAAGCTGCCACGTTGCCTGGTTCACATTATTAGTTTTTTGTCTATGGGTGTGAATAGCCGCCATTTTGCCATTTCATTTGGAGGGGTTTCCACGCAAAGTTTTATAAAGTGAATTTAAAGATAATTTTTTAAAAGTTATTACGGCCTTAACCTGCATAATTTGGGTGTCGACATAAAGGACCGTTACGTTGAAAAATTAAAAAAAAAATTGGGTTTGATCCCTTATGGTTGCACGGACAAGAAAAGCCCAAGGGACATCATCCACATGGCCTCATGTGAGCCTTGTGGACCTCACCAGTCATTTCATACATAAAACTAGCTTCCTAACTGTAAGAGAGCTGAAAGCTTATAAAGGCCTAGAGGCTTTTAAAACGCTATGAAAGAGGCTGGCTCCAAGATATTAGATATTTTCAAGCCCTAGAGTCTAGGGCCTAGACGGATATTTATTTTTTGACTTGCACTTAGTCAACTGCCGCTCGGTGGAATTTTTATGTTTTTTGTTTATAATAAAACTTTTGAAGAATATCGATTACTAAAAATTTGTTCATTTCCTCACATAGGAATAAGCATAGGGAGTGTTTTCTCAATGCCCAGGGTGCAATTTTTTGTCTATTTTACCAAAGAAACAAAAAATTCATTAAAGGAACAAAGAAACATGTCAGGGACAGTCACATGACGTTCTAGAATAAATGAATAATTTTATGTAATCAGATTTTAGGTGTAACTACGATAAAGTGAAATATCTTGTTTTAATATTTGTCGCCCATAAGAAACCGAAAAGGCACATAGGGCTATGGTACTTCAACCAATAGAAACATTCTCCTGTGACGTAATCCTGGATTGTGACGCCTGTTTGTCTAGAGCCACTGACGCTGAATACCTGCTTCCACGATTTCCCCACAAAAAACTAAAAAAGTCATATCAAAAATACAAAATGGACAAAGGTGCTGTAAACAAAATGTCCAAAAATTATTAAAATAAATGTAATGCTAATTATTCAATGAGAATGAATGTTGTTGTAGCAGCTTACAGAGTAGTTGCATTTTTACTTTATTTTTGTGTGGTGTCTGCGGAACAGGACAGAGGTTCTTGTGAAAATGGAATAAATGGAGAGTGCACATCTATCCGGCCTATTAGGTACAGTATGTAGGTTTAAGTTAAACTTTTTATGTGAAGGCTAATTATTAAAATTGAATAAAAATTAATGTTAAAAGAAACGGCTTACCTATCGGTTATACCATTAATACGTAATGTAAGCTATTGATGCTGATGTCAAGTAATCCCGAGCCCATTGAGCAAGTTTGTCCCATGTTAATTCCAGGGTATCCGCCTAGTGGGTTGTCTTTGTCGTAATGTAACCATCCAGTTGCACCCAAGGCTTTATTGTGTGGTAGTTAATCTGAGCACAGTAACATCTAGAGTTTTTACACTTTTATTGGCCTTTGAGGGATGGTTGTACTCTCTGCTGTACCTTGCTGCGTTCTGGCTTTTTTCTTAGTTTAGTATCACTTCAGGCAAGACGTGCTCGTTCCCACTTTACGTTGTTTGAATGGTCATGAACGTCAATGATGGACTAAGTGTTTAATACCGTAACTGCTTATGCGTGTATTCCGCTTGTCATCTTTTCTTCATCTGTGCACTAAAATATGATGAAATTTTTGTTTTAATGATACTATGATGTAGATACTAACGTATCTATTATAAATTTAGTTATAATACGAATGAATGAATGAATGTATTAAATTAAATATAGAACAATTTAAATACAATAATTAATTGTAAAGCTCCACATGAAGACCTATAACAATTTACCCTACTCAATCAATTAGACTTAATTTAACTTATTAAACTACACTTACATATTAATAACAGATATCTCGTATACATATAACAGTCTAGTCCACTATTTCAAATAATGATTCCACCTCTTCCCGTCTCATCAGCCGGGCGAATTTGGAAATTTGGAATATGGTAGGCGGTAGCAGACATCAATAATAAGTCTCTACCATAATGTAACTTAATTTATAATAGATACGTTAAGTACCATATCTACATAATAATCTCTTTAAAACAAAAATCTCACCATCTTTTAGTGCACAAATGAAGAAAAGATGAAGTAGAATACACGCCTCAGTAATTTAACTAAAAGTAAAGAAACAAATAGTTTTCTTTATTTTCAACTCGCGCCTTTCGGCGAATTGATACAATACATACCTACTGCAACTTTATAAACTTAGCTTACAATCGTATTACTAATTTAACCAAATCCACTTAAATTATAGCCACGACCACTATGCCATTTGCTCACGCTTAATTGATATGTTTCTGCGGTACTCTAATTTCCTACCACCCTGTGAAACGTCTTGGGAAACGGGAAGAAATACCTGATTACCATGTTCCAATGTGCCGCCTAGTATCAATTAAATTATGAGCTTACCTAAAACATTGCGTAATTATTTAACATCTAAAGTAGGTTAGACGCATCACATACTGGGATTGACATATCAATGAACGTTTATAGTTACTAAAATGTACTATATCTTCCTTCCTGTGTCCTGTCACTCAAATCTCCAGGTCTTTCAGCATGTTATTGATAAGAAGGAAATACACGTCAAATTGTGCTCATCATATTCTAAACGTAATTACAAACTGAACAATGTAAAACGGTACTGCAATACAGCATCCCTTTTTCTGTAATGCGTAATACTAATAGACAATATCAAAGATGGCTGCCCAAATGTAGACAACCCAAATTAGCGGTAAAAGTTGTGAAGTTTTCTAACACCTAGTGTTCTTCCTTGGGCCCTCACCGTGGCCTGGGACGTTGCCTAATTTACTGTTGTTATTATTCCTCATCGAGTCATTTCTGAAGATGCGGCTTGATGGGAACATCCGAAATCACTTACAGTACATATTTAATTGTTTTCCTCTCAGATATTTGTTTTACGACGTAAATCCTCCGGAAGGATTCAATTTGCGTAGAGATGTGTATATGAGGCTGGCCATTCTCATCACAGAGCTTCAAAACAAAGGCAATTGGGTGCTGGTCCTACCGCCATGGCCAAATTTATATCATTGGCGTACGCATATTCCGCAAGAAAGGTTAGTCTTTTGTTTACGATTTATCTCTCTTTTTTTACAAAAATTACCCATGCCGTACTCACTAGCTCGCACAAATTTGTGGAATGACTTGGGGGTCTGGATTGGTTAGTAAGGTAAATAATACAAATTGTTCCTTAAGAAATACTATGAGATTTGAAATTGTTATTAGCGTCTTAGTCTTAAAAATTGCCGTTGATATTAAACTACCAGGGCCTTTCCATTTTCTGTAAATTCTACATGCCGAGTTATTTCAGAAGTTGATTATTGTGTAATTGTTTTTTAGATTACCTTGGAGCTTATTTTTTGATGTACCAAGTTTGCAAAAATTTGCTCCTGTTATCGAACTAATTGATTTTCTTGACATCCAACCTTCAGGTCACGTTGATAAAGTATATATATTGCAGCACTTTGAAGATATGTTTAAAACTGGAAAATTTGTTGATAAATTGGAGGTGCAGTCCTGCAATAATCCTCATAGTTATACTAAGTAAGTACATAATATATCTGTATTTAGTAGTTTTGGGAAGAAAACGATAAAAATCGAATGCATGGTTGTTTAGGATGTTTGTAACTAAAGAAAAATAAATAAATAATACGCAACCAACCAGTTAAATCTGTTTCATTGTGGGGCATCGGAGGGGGAAAAGCCTTAATGCGTGTATACTTCACATATCTCATTAAATATCAATCCAAACAAAAGAATTTTGATTATGCCGAGAATGGTATGACGGAGAATTTTGATATACTGTATGTATATATATGATATGTACCTCTTTCTGCTCATGGTAAATTAGAACAGTTTTACGTTATAATCATCAAAATACACGGCTCGCGCGATCATTGACTTGTAGATGGCTTGTGAATTTTATAATTATAACTTTTAATTTTTACCACGAGTGATAAGTTTTACAAAGCTTGCAAAGGAGACTATTATTTATGTTTGTCTTTCTAAAACAGATTATTGAATTTGATTGGTACAAAAAACTGTGGTAGTCTCAAATGAGATGTTCAAGAACTGTGGCCAATTGGTGCTAGTAAAGGCTGCATTCCACTAATCGAAATGTTGAGAAGCATTTCTTTTAATTTCTCGGCTATTTTTGACTCTGAGATCGATATTTCCAGTGAAAATCGGCATTTACAAAAAAAAAAAAAAAAAAAAAAAAGAAGAGACTACGTTCTATGCAAATAAACAAACTGATAGCTTTTCTTTTGCGCCAAACCCGCACCCTCAACCGCCTGTTATAAATGGGTCCTGTGTTTTTATTTTTCAGAAACAGTACTACCAGGAGGTATCATGGCAATTTTTGGGGATTCGGTGAGATTAGTGCTGCTAGTGTAGAATGCTTATCTTTTCATGGACCTGCTTCCACAGTAATTCCATTATTTCATAAATTGCCCCATGCATCCTTTATGCTTGATCACGCTGAAACTGTCCTGCATGACAGGTGAGGAAATTTTCTTCTTCTTTTTTAACATTATTCACTGTGTACAGAAAGTTTCTCAAGGTTTCGAAACCAACTTATTTATACATTCGCACTAACCCTTTATCAGAATCAGGTGATACCCATACCTATGGGACCAGAAGTAGGGACTGCTTCCTCCGGGAGAGCAGTCGTCTTACGGCTACCCTTGGGTCTCCTAGGGAGATGGGGATCCGGTTTTTTGACAAACTACCCCGGGAAATTAGGACACTGGATGAGGTAAAGGTTTTTTCAGGGGCCGTCCGTCGGCTGCTGTTGGAACAAGTTCCCTACTCGGTTAGGGAATTTTTGACGAACCCGATAATACGGTAATTGTGTTCTTTATATATTTACTATTATTTTGTTTTAGACGACAGAAATTGATGACGACGCCCAGAAGCTAGCCCTAGCTAGCTTGAAAATGGCATAAATATAACTGATATAAACTGAATCAGAATAAATTATATTGATCAATAGCATGAACAGTACAATTTATTGTTAACGCTTAAAACTAAAAATTTAAAAACAACAAAAGCAACACTAAAAATTGGCTTGTACGAGCCTCTTATCTACTACATTTAATTTTATTTTTTACAGTTAATTTACACTATTATTGTGTTTTTGAATATACAATACACACACATTTTTTTAAATACAAACAATGATATGAATGTATCCGATTTACCTCTTCAGTCGCCTTCAGTGCTGGGATAAATTATTCTGTTCAAATCTTTGGCTTATATATATTATATGTATAGCTGTAGATGTCACATTTTCTTGGTTGGTGGCGGCGTTTCCATTGACCTCGTTTGAGATAGTCAACGTGTTATTGACGTGATAGCAGACATTAAAGACAGTCTGAAAATGTCTGCTACCACGTCAATATCACGTTGACTATCTCAAACGAGGTCAATGGAAACGCCGCCGATGAGAAATCTCTATTTTGAAGATACGGCGACGCAACCTATTGGCGAGCACGAAGAAGCATGCGATTCGCCAAGTCTTTGTATGAGTTTGCCGCCAGCTATCGAGCACAATATCTTAACTCTACTGATGAATATGATGGAGTGTCTCAACCTTTTGATTGGACTCTCGAGAAAGCGCATAGAAGGTTAGTTTGATAATTATTTAAAATGAGGCAAAAACTATGAGCTATAGTTTGATTTCACGACTTATACCATCTTATTTTCATTAGACCTCTCCATGGCTTGAATGAACGAATTATTATATTGAACAACACGATACAATTAATTACAACTAAACAAAAAACACTTAAAATCTACGTCCGTAATGTTATGCTATGTATGTAGGTATATAAAAACCCACTACTGTGCTCCGATTTATTACAAAAAAATCCCCCTAGGGCCCCATTTTTGCAATGGTTTTGATTAAGGGGAGACCCCCGGACCCCCTGTTGGGGGGACTTCAATGAGTCTGCCTGAAAAATCTAAACTTGACTGTTGTCAAAATGCGTAAACCCCACTATTTCAGGTCTATTTTTAACAATCCTTTTCCGTCCAGTATGCAGTTACATGTATCTTTGTAAAAAAATAAAATTATGATGACCCCTCAAAAAGAATGGCTGTGCCAGTCACCAGCTCATTGCTACCATTAATTACTATCGAGCAAATTTTTGCACTGCGCGGCGGGTTTCATACAAAATTATGTACTTTCAGAGCAAAAGGTGGGCCGTACCTATGCGTTCACTTACGTCGTCGTGATTTCGTGCGGGCGCGAGGCGACGCTGTGCCTACTCTGACTGGTGCAGCTAAACAAGTCCAAAGAACACTGAAAGAGCTAGATCTCAATACTGTATTTATAGCCACAGATGCTCCGCCTCATGGTAAGTTAATTAAACTAAGGGTTCCTTGAAAATGTCTCGGCAAGGAATATTCGACGGCAGGGTTATGCATTTGACTATGGCGGTGTCGTCCAGTGAAACCGAAATGGTTCAAGTTCAAGGGGCATACATTAACACATCGTAAATAATGCTGCTGACACAGTCCTCTTTCAAGCCCTGTACGCAATACAACCTAAGCCGGCTTCACCACCACAATATTGTGAGCTAAATAGAGGCGTTGCATCGTTTGTATATTACGCGATCAGGTTGAACACAATGATGGTGGACATCACAAGATCCTATGTACGCCAAGGATGTGTGCACTAGTAGCAAGGGTATTTCTGAGACATTAGCTATGTAGTCGGCAGCACCTCAGCTGGAAGCCATGTACTAAGGAGTAAGTAAGTGTCGTCCAGTATTCTTAGCTAATACACTAACAAGAATGGTGTATCATCAAATGACCGTTAAGTGTTAATTACGAGTAGTGACTTGGAACTACAGTTAAAGGGCTGTTGGCTCGAGTTCTACATAGATTATGAACGACTTAGGAGTTAGGACCCTAGTGTAAGAAGAGAAGAGTTTTTAATCAATAATTTTGCCTATTTAACCCATATTTTCTTTGAAGATTAATTATATACAGAAATCGGCTTTCTAGCAGTGCGCTGAGTTATGACAAGTCTCCGATCGCTTTCTGAAACGATTCGATGAACTGTGACAGTTATAATAGAGACGCCCTTCTAAGTTTTAGGTAATAAACAGCCCATATAACATCAAAATGGTAACAGGTAATTATTATTATTATTTTTTTTTTTAGAAAAAGAAGAATTAGAAGAAACACTGGCTAAGCACGGCATTACAATGAAAACATTTCAGCCTACTTCTGCTGAACTAAATAAGTTTAAAGATGGAGGAGTCGCTATAATTGAACAAATTGTGTGCTCGTATGCAAGGTAACGAAAAATACAAATTTACATCTAAAGAATAATTCAAATAAGTAAAATTAATATCATTATCTCTACTGACGCGTCGAAAGTTAGGCTTCATTTTATATAATATTGTATAACCAACTAATAAAAGTCGTGGGAATAAAAGGGGTTTATAGGTAATTAATTTTCCAGCTCACTGGACAGCTGACATATCAATGCGCGCACTCCAGTGTAATGATATTAACGGTTCCTAATGTAACTAACCCGGTCCGCAGTTAAAAAATAATAAATAATGTCAGGACATGCAGGTAAGGACTCTGACGTTCACCCGCAAGGTTGTTGGTTCGAGTCCCACTCATGCTACATTTTCTGGCCTTGCTTCGGAGGGCATGTATAGCAGGCGGTCCCGGGCCTTCCTAGTTAAGTGTAAGAGAGGGCTAACTAACTAACTCCGCTAGGTTGGCTTAGTAATAATACAAAAAGTCATTAAAGTAAACTCCTGATGGAATGGACTTGGGCCTACCCATAATGGCCCGCCGGTCCCGCTCGGTATTAATCTACACCCCGGCAACAGTGATAATGAACAGGCTGAGACACGTTTGCCATTGTCCCAATGAAACAGGCGAAAGCATGACTTAACCAAGTCCTTACTGCACTTAATATCAGTCACCATTTCTAATGAACTTTTAATTTCCATTACCAATTTAAGAGACAAGAATCTCGAGGATATTGCGTTTGGATCAGGTTTTCTAATTGCTGCTTTTCTCTGCAGAAAATTCTACGGAAGCCATGAATCGACATTCTCTTTCCGAATTCAAGAGGAGCGGGAGATTCTCGGTTTCCGACCAGAGATGACTTTTAACAGGCTTTGTGGAGATGATCACCAGACTTGCCAGCAGCCTGCCAAGTGGCTCATTCGTTACTAGTCAACTATTACTGAGTGAAACTCCGACTGAAGGCATGAAAGCGTTCCTCTCCGGGGCTAGGTCCTCATTATGTTAAAACTATCACTATATTTTTGAAAATACGTTGTACTGTACGTCGCTCCTTCGCAACAAACTATAGAGTGACTATAGTCTGAATTTTGACCATCCGGGGGTCTCTTATTTTTGACGATATGCAACATACTTGTAAGAATTCTGTACCTGTCTTACAGTCATAAGGCTTATGCGACGCTACTCGAATGGATCCCTAATATTCTTATTTAATTTAATTCTTAATGACCGAAAATGGTTGTTCACTCATGTCTATATGTTTTTTGATTGATACTATCCAATTCTTAGTCGCGGGTTCAACTTTTATGCATATCACACTCACACGTACACATCACGGTTAAAATTAAAAGCATTTACGGCTTTGATTACCTACCTAATCGAATTATCATGCAATGATTAGGCTACGTTGTATTTGACATAGTTATGATTAAACCTCTGAGAAACGAGGGTTTTCACAGTAGTTATGTAATTTAATTTGGGGGTAAATGTGAAGTGATTTTTAAAACTCGAAATCGCTATTTAAGATAATTAAGTGGCGGGGGAAAAATGTAGCAGGCTACGATTCCACGATACGAGGAGATCACAGGCCATATTGCAGTAGTGCACAAATTTAAATTTTTCTGATATTTTTATCAAAATCTTCAATGACTCGTTGCCAATTAGAGTTAAGTAGTTGTATTTAAAACATTGTTTAAAAGTTCCATGACGAATTGAGTCTTTTCGAGATTACTGAGACTGTTTTTTTTATAGGTCTTTAAGTTAGTTTTTTAATATATTTTTTAAAACTGTAGTCCTGAATTATAATACATACGTTCTAAGTTAGTATAGTCATTTACTGCCTGTATTCTTGAATACCTACAGTACTTACTTTTACAATACCTATTTTTCTCAACATGTCTGGGCTAATGACACTGCTCCAAAATGTCGCGGCATGTTTGGGCAGCCGTTCTTTCATGAAAGTAATTGGGGCTTAAATTTTCCCGAGTGAAATTAATTGAAAAACTATAAAACAAACAATTAAGAATACCCCTACAATATGATGCATGAAATAGTCTTCTACAACTTGAATAGACCAAATTGTTAATAACCTGCTTAGTAAATGAAATACTAAATAATTGGTATCGGTTTTTTGGGTTTATTTAGAATAATTTACACGTATTTCCGGATAAGTTATTTTTTCGCTTGTGCTATGCTGTGCTACGGCTGCAGGTACAATCAAAAAGCATAATTTTGCAAATAAATAAAAGAAGATTTATTACAATGACACAATCTGTGAACGGCAAAGCAATAGGAATGAACAAATGAAAAACACTAAATGTTGTCAGATATAGGATAACTGCCATCAGATTAACCTGGTTATCTCGGTGATTCCATTTGTACTTTTTCCTGTTAGAAAAATCATATTTTAAAAACAATATTGTTTTCCCATATTTTAGGCACGGTACCAATAATAATAATAAAACCCAATAATTGTTAGTGCAGACCCATCATTTTCAACGAACAATTAATTAATCCAATAAAGAGAGGAGTGGAACATAAATAATTTATAGAATCAGTGATAATATTACTGCTATAGAGCTAATAAGATATGCCCCGGTTTAAAATAATAGAAAGCCATAAATTGGTCCAACGTCCAATTTTAAGATAAAAGAAAAATGCAATGATGATATAAGTTACATGCGCACCGTTTCCAATATTTTGTGTCATTTCAGCTGCAGGTGAAGTATCGACTCAAAAGCGCAGCTTTGTTCCGTTCAAAAATATCAACGCCAATCCAATAAATTAATATGCATGCATACTTTGCACTTAAACATTTGCAGCGGGCTACAATATAAGGCGCCCATTCCACATACGTCAATCGTCAATGAAAAATTGAAAAATGACGTTTTAGCAGACATTATTCACATTAAAGACATACTAAAAATTCTGCTACCACGTCAATTTACGTCATTTTTCAATTTTTCATTGCCGATTGACGTATGTGGAATGGGCGCCTAACGCAAATAACTTGTACAAAAATCAATAGACCACCATATTATTGAGAAACAACTATCAGTTTTTTATACAAAGCCAAATTAACAGATGAAAAAATGAAGTAGGAGTAAGTTTCCTATACGTATACATAGTATGTGGGCGTCACTAACCTAGCTTGGATATGCTAACGTCAATGTAATAACTTATAATATTAGCCTATATTATTGAAGTCACTGAATTTAATAGTGATGTATCATCTTTGTAGGGTATGTCCCGCACGCCTCTGCGTAAGCCTGGGAGCCTTAATTGTTGGTTCTCCAATTTAAGAGAATTTTTATTAAATTTAATAAGCAAGTTATTACAGATTTAGTCTATTGAAGTTGTAGACGACTATTTTGTGCATCATATTTTAAGTTAAGAGAAAGTTTTCTACTTTATGAAAGTGGCGGCACTACGATTGACATTCCCCCTAATAATTGACTTTATACTACAAAATAAATGGATAGTCTACTTATAGGCTCCTGATATCCTGCATCCATTAGTTAATGTGCCTCATCACCACTTTCTCAATAATACTTTTGATGGCAGATAGCACAGAGCACTATGAACTAATCCTGGCTTACAAGCCCTCTTGTATAGTATTGAATGTCAGACTTGCTAGGTCTGAGATACGAGTATTCACTACTTTCTATTCTGATCAATTGAGGTAAATTTAGGCGGGGTTTCCATTGACCTCGTATTCGAACGTGAGCGAGATATTGACGTGGTAGCAGACATTAAAGACAGTCTAAAAATGTCTGCTACCAAGTCAATATCTCGCTCACGTTCAAATACGAGGTCAATGGAAACCCCGCCTAAGAGACAATCTAAGGGGGAACACTTACGGGTGTCAATTTTCACAGGAAATATAATGATGATGATATAAACTATAGAGGCCCATACGTGGAGGTGAGAGAGCCGTCTCTGGAGGAGGGAAAGATTTCTATAAAGGGCATAAAAAAAAGTAGAAGAAAGTTTCCTCTATATTATAATGTACATTGAAGGGTCGTTACTTACACCGATCGTCATAGTTATTGGACTTGATTTGTTAAGAATAACGGAGGATGTCAGGTCAAAGTCCAACACTGTGGCCAATTGGTGTTAGAGACAGTCACGTATGTATATGTATATATATACAAAGAAGAAATTTCTTATAGGCTACTTTATGGCATCTCATTGATTTTCCTTAGTATAAAAAACGGATAGTGTCTTAAAAAGAGCCGCATAAATTATAATTCTATTACATAACAGAAGGTGAGGGGAAAAATGCTACAAACACCTACAGGCATTTACTTGCCATGCGAGATCCCAGTAAAGACGGCGTTTACATTAACCAATTCCTTTCTTCTGCTACTACAGTTTTACCAACAAGTTTCATTCAGTTCATGGAGGAAGACAGCAGTGCACATGCGCCTAATACTGCACCCAATACTATGCAGACTTGTTCACAAATAAACCAATTTCTGCATAGCAATTTAGTGCGCGACAGAATACTGTTTACCTACTCGTACATCCAACACTGCGGATTTGGCAAACACCTTTACTGTTTACTGTTTTTAATGCTGAGATTTCAGTAGATTTTGTTAACAAATGATGACTTAGTCTCTTTGTCGAAATTAATTAATTACTCATTCTGCAGCCGCACAGTGAAGAAAAGTGGTCAGATGGAAAATCCATAAACTACAGACTTTCTCAAACGCAGACTATTAACACGACTGAATCACTACTATTCTTATTCTATTGCATAGAATCAGTATAACTGACTTCATCAGGACGATTTAGAGTTTAGGGGAGAAAATGAAAATCTACTGAGAAAGCTTGATTTTTAATTAATTTCTCTACTGCTACATAACAGTCGGTCGTCACAAAATGTCTGCCTTAATTCATCTGCTGCTTTCTCTCACATTTTAGTTACTACACTTGCCATTTTTCATTTAGCATTTCATCGATATACTGTATATTATATGTTAAATAAAATCAGTGAAAATACAAATTATTTATATGCGTGAAAACGTTCTGTCGCGCAGTGAAATCGCCATGCTTTCGTTAACAACAATCTTGTCAATAAACGCTGATACTCCGAAATATGGGAAGAAAGCAGTTTCACATAGTAGCATGTCCCGAATTGTGCTTCTTTTCGCAGTGTTTGACGAGACAAGACTTTTGGGTAAAGCAGCGCATGCACTGCGGACATTCAAATGGGCGTTCTCCCGTATGGGTCCGAACGTGTCTTCCGAAGTCGGAAGCCTTGAGGAAACCTTTGTCGCAAACCTGCAGTAAAACATAAGGGTCGAGATGATCACAGATATACACCAAATACCAGACAATTTCCAATATGATATTATAGCTACTCAAACATAAATACTTTATTTGGGATTAGGGATTAGAAAATGTTGCTACGTGCCGCGATGTTTTTGTCCATGGTAAGTAGAGCCGCTGGAGAAGTTGCAATTTTTGATTTTGCACGGCAACGTATTAGCATGCTTGTACTTGTGCGAGTCTATACACACAATATGATCAGAGGCGTTTAACTCGGGTATTTACCTAGAGGCGACTGAAGAGGTCAATCGGATAAAATTATTTGTATTTGGATAAAATTGTTTGTATGCAATTAACCGTTTTGTAAAGAAAAATGGCGGGGGAAGTGAAGCTACCAGAGCTTGGCTAACAAGGGCCTAACTTGACTTCACTTTCTTCCTTGTCCGGGGTTAAGGGGTTGACAATCAATTTTTCAATATATATATCAGTATATAGGTATAGCAACTATTAACTTATAGTCATCGATTTTTTGCACAAAGAAAACAACTCACCTCGCATTTGTAGGGGACTTCGCCTGTGTGTATTTTGACATGCCGCTGTAACGAGTACCGGTTTCCGAATCTCTTGAGACAACTTTCACACTTGAACAATTTCTCACCAGCGTGAACTTTGACGTGTTTACTCAAGGTCGTTTTGTACGGAAACGATTGCGGACAAAAGCGGCACTTCCACTCATATACAATGTCTGGGTGTTTCGTCTGATGCCTACGGAGGGCTTGCTGGTTGGCAAATCTTTTACTACAGTCTAAAAATAACAATAAAGTGCTTTTAGGACTTACTATGGCTATTCAATACATTCAAATTCACGTTAGTGCCAAATAGAATATGGTTGCAAATGCAGGGCTCCATGTCCCAAACTACTGTGTAAACCGTATTACAGTTGCTACATAGGAGAAACCACACTAAAAGTGCCACTGAAGAAATCGACCGCAGATGTTTGCTTAATATTTGGGCGTACGCTTTCACATTGACTTAGGGCCTAGGCCCGGATTCCACTGTTTCATCATGCGAAAAAACTGATTCCTAAATGCATTAGTCACTTTAAGTTATGATTTTACCTTTCATCCTTCACAGGAGAATATGCGACCTAACCTCGTAGAATGATGCAATATCGTACATTAGTTGTCTGTTAATGAGTAAAAGTGGGCCACTTACGATGGCAGACGAATGATTTTGGTATCTCCGGATGCGTGGCTAAGTGCCTCGCCACACTTTGTGGATTTTTGAAGTATTTTCCGCAGATATTACATGATAGGGGCTTGTCTAGAGGTGTAGTCTGCGTGTCTACCGTGCGTTGCGGAGGAAACGGCTTGCCCTGGTAGTGCAAAGGCGGCAATGCCTGAAAACGAAAACAAATGAATAAATAGGCGGAAGCGTGACTTGACTGCCCGTAGGCAGTGAAACACACGAGGGTAGATAGGCATCCGCGTCTCATCAATCAACGGTTGGGCAGTTGTGACCGAGTGCAAGCGGGTTGTTCTCACATTAAGCGCAAAAAAAAAAAACAGTCAAAATCAAGCTATTGAGATCACCTGCAGCCCTATTATGGAGATTTTGGATTTAAGATAATACCGGGGTTTATTCAATTGTTTTAAACTAATGAGTGCAAAATGCGCGGGAAATTCAAATTGATAAATTAATATTTTTGGTGAGTTTTCAATTTTTTCTCCCTTAGATGTAGACACATTAATTAAAATTCTTATTATATTTAAAATTTCTACCTGTACATTTTAATGTTCATTAGTATTTCCTTCAATTATAAAACAATGCAACCATTCTCTTGTATTACAATAGTTTATTAATTTGAATTTCCTGCAACACAGTCAAGTGACAACTTACTAATTTGATATTAAATAATAAACCCCAAATCGCCATAATAGCGCTGCTGACGAGATAAGATGCGCCTGGGATTCTGTTGTTAAAGTTGGCTGTTGAATTGCTAATATTTATTTTCATTTTTCATGATGCAACCTTACACTTTGGTCCCATTTCTTTTGCCATTTCCCCCAAACATTTCACCGCAATCGGCCAAATTTAGCTTATAGCTAGGCACCATCTATTCTATTATAATATCGTTAGGTTAGGTAGCCATTCCACCGGCGAATTTACTTGAAAAATTGACTTTGTCATTGGCGTTTGTTTTGTTTTAAGGTGACTATTATGTTGATACTTAACTTATCTATTATAAATTAAGTTATAATATGGTAGAGACTTATTAATGATGTCTGCTACCATATCATAACTTAATATATGATAGATAAGTTAAGTATCTACATAATAGACTCCTTAAAACAAAACGTCAATGACAAAGTCAATTTTTCAAGTAAATTCGCCGGTGGAATGGCCACCTTACTTTGACTGAGATGCTCAGCAAGCCTTGATTTTTATGCACTGTACTGTAGTACTCACTTAATACAAAAACATACAATACCGAAAATACGCTCATTTTCATCAAAGTTATATAGTCTATTTTTTTATTGAAAAAATAAAAATAATTCAAATTGAGTCCGGTTCCGGTCAGGCCAATGGATTCAGTACAGTACTGTGTTTGTCCAGGTTATGCAAACTGGATTGGTTGGATTGATTAAGAAATTTACTGCTCCCAAATGTGTATGGTACTATGAACAATTTTACTAACATGAAGTTATAAAATAGCCTATTTTCAGTAACGCACCTGAATGTACTGAATTTGTCCGGGTTGCGCGAACTGAACCGGATTGATGTTGAAGAGCTGGACGCGCTGGTCATCCGACACAGTCGACGCTAGGCCTGTGGTGAGGGGTTTGAGCTCCACCATGACAGGAACCTGGTGGTAGCCATCAGATGTGTAGCCTAGATTGATGGTCGATATCTGGTCGGACTGAGTCAACACTTCCGACTTGAAGTATTCCATTTCGCTAATAATTATTTACTGGAAAATAAATTTAATTACCATAAAGACTAGGCACAGGTAGAAGAGGTCGGATCGAAACTGACTTAAATCTTTTCCTTGGTCAAAATCGGTCTGGTTATTGTAACCAGGTTCACCTCTTTTTTGTAACCTGAGGTTTTACATTATGTCCCTCTACACCTTTCGTTAATTCAGATAACTGCTGTGGTATCTCCTGGACTAATTCCGTGTATTTCCATATAGCTGTAGTCCGGTTATCATTCACTCAAGCAACCCTATTATGGTGATTTGGGATTAACTTAACACCGAGGTTTCTGTGGCGATTGTTATCATATCTACTTAGTTTAAAAATAATTTTTAAGAACTCAATTGTATCTAGTTGATTCTTTAGAAGTTATAGTATTACTTCTACAAATGAAAGCAAAGGCATATCAAAAGCCAATTATTGGTCATGTATTCAGTGACAGACTTAGCTTTGGTCCGGGCATAAGGAGATAAAAAATTTTAATTTTGCGCATGTACAGATCATAATGTTGAAATTACAACGGGAAAACTAGGCACGAAATGATGGGGCCCGCTATATTGGGAAATGCTATATTATGGTTGTTATCCATAATAAAACTATACAATCATATTCTTGTATTCCAATAATTTTAATTTCTCGCGCATTTTGCATTTTTTTTTATAAACAAATGAATCAATTAGGGTTTATTAAGAATAATTTAATCTTAGTCCCGGTGTTGTTAGCAATGGCATAGTAGGGCTGCCGTAGCATAACCGCTCAGCCAACGTCTCACCAACTTGCCAGCACGAACATAGTACGTACATTATACTGAATATAGTATCAGCACTGCTAGTGTTTGAACATTTAGACAGTCTCCATCATATACAGTGATTGAGCTGGTTCAAATGGTTTACTTTGCCTAGTTGCTGCAAGTTGGAGATGCCTAGAAGATGTACTGTGTTTCCTAATGGCTTAGATTTGGCTCTTATAAGGTAGTATACCAGGGCTGCCATTTTCCGGAGAATTTCTAGTGGCTTCGAAGATAGTGGCGTAAATAACTTTTGCTGCGCCCTACCTTGTCTCATGATTTCATCTTTTTTAAGAGTGATAGTCAATAGTGGAATGAGAAGAAAAAGTTTGTAGCATAAATTAAAAAAATAATAATGGAAAACGCACCGCGGGGGTGTTATTTACGTCACTGTTCGAAGACTATCTGGAAGCAATGTTGTGCCTAGAGGCAGGGACGGATCCTTGGGGGGGGGGGCGACCGCCGAGAAAAATAGCTTTATACTAGATAGAATGGACTTTTGAAGGAAATGAAGAGAAATTGTTACTCAAGTAAGGGAAACGCGATATTTTTCAAGTCACCCCCCCCCCCTGAAAACTTTTTCTGAAACCGTCCCTGACTTGTGACAAGGCTAAATGTATAGTGGCCATCTTGAATTTCTATAATCTCCGGAATTCTCCATTCCGGGAAAAAAAAAATTGGAGGATGTGAGAATCACAAAATAACTGACGACAGCAAAATCGCGAAAGGCATAAAAAAAAATATCAAAGGTGCTAATTTTAGGGAATACATTCTTATAATGAAATTTCTACAGTTAGGCCTATGAATTCAATATGACTGAACCTGATGCCTTAAAAATCGAATTAGACCGTAACAGAGGCAAAGTACAATTTGCAACGGACATTAGGTCTACTCTCAGGTAATTAGCAAGCATTTCAGTGTTGGCTTGCAACGAAGTAGGAAGAAATTACCGTTTGTCCGTAGCAAACCTTACCCGAAATTCACAAATCATGGTGCGCCTAAATCGCTATTTCGCCTTGTATATAGCCCTTATGGCTAAAACACCTGTTTCAAAATTTATAGTAGTCATTATAAAATAATAATAAATATAAATTCTGCATAAATGGGGGAATGACAGAAAACGTCCCCATTAAAAAGAGTAAAAAACTAAATATAAGCAAAGAAAACAGCTTACTTCAGTTGAAACACATTTCCTCAGTTGTCTCTTTATTTTACTAGTGGCCGTTCACACCCACAGAATACTATAATATATATGCTCACACCATACCTATTTTGAGGTGGGGTCATAGCAACTGCGTTACGACCCTTGGTTCTAGAAAACGATGCACAACTGGCTTAACTGTGAGCAAAGTATACCAGCAGATACGTTTAACGAGACTACGTGGGAACACCCGCAGTAAAATAAAGTACACAACCGTTACTACATTTCGGTACTAGGTAGTCTATGAAAGAAAAACTTTATTCCCGATAACGCCACACTTTTGTGCGTTTTGTCGCTTATTATGGAGAACCTGAAAACCTAACGTCCAAAATTCGCTATACATAAACGGCAGTTTTTGAACAATGAATTTCAATGTGAAAGTACCTCCTTTTGACCTTTCCAACGATGTTACTTGTAAATATGTAAACTTCAGCATTAAGCGAATTTATGGTAAAATATACAGGATATCACATAGTCGTGCATTAAGAAAAAGAATCAATAGGGTTTCATTAAAAAAAATCAGTCTGATTTAGATATTATAATTTTATTAAATACGAGCCAAACGGAGGGGGAAAGTCTTACAAGTTCATAAGTCATATTTCAGAGGAAATATCAACAAGAGAATACTAGAGACAGTAAAAGTGTTTGATGCGGAGAATGTGGTTGCCACCAACACAGATTGGCCACAGATATGTAACTTGATCTGTTTAAAAACGAGTGTGAGTTAGTATCCAATGGAAGGATTGCCATCACGGGTCAATCTGAGCTAGTGACGACCACGTATCAAAATTCAGAGGAACACTTCTTCGATGACTAGGGACGAAAGGGCACAAGGTAACCTAGAGATAAACGGAACAACTTTCTCGGAGATAAAAGTTCAAGTACCTGGGTGTCCCAATTACAAATGAAAATGAGACCAGCGAGGAAATAAAAGAGAAAAATTGCGCTGGGAACAGATGTTATTTCAGCACGCTCCATCAGTTCAAATCAAGAACCTTAGCGAGAAGATACAAGGAAATAATATATCGAACGATAACCCTTCACGGGCCGTAACGCCAAGGGGTAGTAACTTCGTTCTACTTATGCCTAACTAATAGCTAAATAAACGATATTCCTTGTTGAAATTTGACTTAGCACACAAATCTAAAAGCGGGTGTGTCCAGTAATAGGCTTTCCCTTAAGAAACACGCCCACTGACAGCAGCTTACCCGGATTTAAATTATAATTTTAAAATTAATTTTCAATATCGACAAAAAACACAAATTATGATTGTAAACAGATTAAAAATTTTCATGATTAGTCGCAGTGAATGCCATGACGTAAATTAGTCATCGTAAGTCTCATTATTACAAGTATTATTACAGTATCTCACTAACACGAAATAAATTTAACACAGAAAAACATTTTTTTTTAATTTAAAATTTAAAAAAAAAAAAAAAAACGTTACAAGAAAGAACACACTAAGTAAATAATGCAGTCATTCTACATTAGTAAACAGGCGATATAAGTTGCTAAACCTAACCTAAACATGAAACTAATATAATAATACAGTAAACGAATGCATTTTTACGTCGTTAAATATGTAAATTAATATCAATATGTAATAGTCTGTACATACTTCGTCGCATTTTACGCCTAAAAGAAGAGCAGATAAACATATTTGCAATCTAATATGTTCCGTTATTACTTTAGTACGGTCACCGTCGCAACAAAAATTGAAATACCGGTAGTAACTAGTAATAATTAGCTGAATGCAGCTGTCTGAATACAATGGCTTAAAATCAAATAATTAAGAAAAGCGGCTACTAGTTGAAAAAACTGCCTTTCAAATCTCATTTTAAAGACTACACACTGTATAAACAGAGTTCTAACTTTTGGAAGTGTTCAGATTTAATGATCTAATCGATTCGACCATGAAAATAGAGGGATCTTTCAAATTTACACTACATCCAAAGAATTATAACTTATTTGAAAAAAAAAAAAATAAAGGCAGATTTTCGAACCTGTCAAAAACCCGCCAAATCATTGATGGCATCCTCAATGATTTCGCTGGTTTTGATAGATTCAAAAATAGCGGTCTTTTTTTATTTATTTAATAAATAAAATAAACTACAAGTTTTAGGAATAAATTTTTGTTTGTTTAGAACTCCATTGTATACGAAACTTATTAAAAGCAGATGCCAAGCTGCCCTATTATACAGCCATTAGGTGCCATCACTTCTTCAAATGGATATTTCAAAATGACTTATACACAGGTTACTTATACGAAATATGAAAACAATTTTTTTTTGTTCTGCACTTGAGGTATTGAAAAAAAAAACATGGCCACAGTCTCTTTCCGTGTACATTCGCTACAATGATATTTAGGGTTTTTCATCGAATTTATTTATTCAATTTTATCATTATCCCAATTTGAAAGAATTTAATTCTTCGACTACATCCTGGCACTTATTCCGTATGAAGTTAGCCGGTTAGATACTTCATTAGATTTGTGCATAAGTGCGACGGTAGGCCATCTCGTGCCTCGAAATTGAACTTATATAGAAAGTACAGAAATTGCGCGTTTAATGACATTGAATAATTTAGAAGTAGCGAACCTTAAATATTTTCGGAAGAAGAAAGCAACCATGCTAGGACAAATATACAATACAGTAACCTTACAACGCGGTTATGAGACTGGGATATTATGTTTCTTCTCGGAATGCTTGATAAAGCTCGCTTTTGTGGTGAACGCCTTATCGCAAGCCCCGCATTGAAAAGGCTTTTCGCCCGTGTGAGTTCGAATATGTCTGTTAAACTCGGCACTCTTCAAAAAAGGCTTGTCACAGAGTTCACAGCGAAATGGCACATTACTTTTATGGAGCTTGACATGTTGAACCAGAGCATATCGAGTCTCAAATCGTTTCAGACAATTTTCGCATTTGAATAATTTTTCACCAGCATGCAACTTCAAATGCCTCGACATCGTAATTTTATAAGGAAACGTCTTGCTACATATTCTGCATTGCCATTCGAAAACAACTTCCGGATGGATAAGTTGATGCTTTTTCAGGGCTTTTTGGTTGGCGTATCTTTTCCCACAGATATGGCACTGACAAGGTTTTTCTCTACGGATGCTGGGAGTATCTTCAAGTGCTAGAAGGTCCGTGGTCTGTGTTTCTGACGTTATGAAACGCTGAGTTACGTACTGAATTGGCCCATTATGGTTCATGTTGAACAACTGCAGGCGCTGGTCTTCACCAATTGTCCCCGGTACCGCTTTAAATTCCACGACAACCTGCCCATTGTAATCGCCAGCATAGCCCAAGTTGATCGCTTGTATAGCCTGGCCAGGTTCTGCTTTGTAAAATTCCATTGCACACACCTGAAAACATAATATGTTAGTGATTGCTAAGAAGTGACCCAGAGAGGCTCAACGTGAAATTAAATATGGCAATAAGACACTTACTTTCCACTGGCCGGCTTCTGCGAGTTGATTTTAATTGGTCGAACCTCTCCAGGTTGTGCACGTTAAAATAAGCACCACAAAATTTAAATTTAACATGAAATCTATTCGCGAGAACCTTTTACACAATTGCTGTCACTTAAAGTAATTGATTATATAACTCCACATAACTGGTGTTATTCAATGATTAAACGTTATTACATGAATTAATATGATAAGAGTGTCCCATTTAACATAAATAAAAAATTCACATTATAGAGCTCTGAACAAAAACAAAAATTATTGTTGAAATGAATTTTACTCAGAAAAATGAGGAAACTTTCAAATTTACACTAATATCCAAAGATTTATAGTATATGCTATTTATATATATATAAAAAAAAAAGATTCTCAAATTAGCCAAAATACGCGCCATTGCGGTAACCTTGGCTGAATAGAAATAACTGGGCTATGCATGGGGGCTAAGGTGGCCTTTATGATTTTTATGCATGCGTGACTTCATTTTTCCGAAAGACACGTATTTTTGTCTAATTCAAAAATCTGTACATTTTTCATTTGTTAAATAAATAAACTATGCATGGATATTAGTGTAAATTTGAGAGTTATCTCTATTTTCATGCAGAATTATTCAATCTAATATGTACCTAAGCCGGAACCAATGTGCACCTTGTCACTATGATCAGTGATCTTGATAACTGAGCTGGAATTGCTCCAAGAGAAGAGCCTTGGATCTGATGGGTATTGGAAGGAGCCCACTAATAAATCAACCAAATAATGACAACTTCTCTACTCAGAATTAATGGCGAAAAAAACGCCAAACGCAATACACGGAATAAGTCAAATTTGTCATACTGTCTGGGAATTAAATTAACATCAGTCAGACATGCTTTTTGCCTATTTATCAGATATCCTACATCAATTTTTCAAGAATTGGTAGTCTTTATTTAATTTTATTATATTTAGGCTACTTTTGAAATATTTATGCCAGTCTGTGGATGGCTTGGGTGCTCTTTTATTATATTAGGAGACTTTTTGAATATTCAGTGTTGCCATGTGGAGGGCTATGACAGAAACAGCCTCGCCACTGAATAAGTAACACAGGGCATGCTATGCTAAGGAACAACGAGTGTCTTGTCGGCCCTTATTGAGAGTTCGACATTCTCACAGTACCCGCTATATTTACTGTATATTAGACACATGTTCACCTATGGAAGAACTCACCCCTAGATTAGTCAAAGTTCACAATTATGGGACCAGAAACAGGGAATACTTCTTCCTTGAGAGCAGTCGTCTGACAACCACCCTTAGATCTCCTGGGGAGATAGGATTCGGGCTATATGATAGATTTTTCCGCGAGATCCGGGCTATGGATAATGTAAAGTTTTTTTCTAGGGCTGTCGTCCAGAACATGCGTCCTACTCGGTCAGGGAATTCCGGCTATCAAGTTTTCCATTCACCAATGAGGTCCGGGCCCATCATCACTTGAAACGTATCCGTAAGGAACGGCACCGGCATCTACCAATGCATAACGGTGCCATGCAGTACTACTTACTGAGAATTTTCACGTGATGATAGGAAGCACACTAAATTGTTTAATGGCCAATTGTTTATTATTGTATCCGGAGGTTTAGCCATGAACTTCATACAGATACCTTGATGTCTGTGGTATGAACAAAAATTGTCTTCTAATTTGCAGTACAATTCCGCTGCATACCCACGTGAGATAGTGTCCAATTAAATTCACAAGTGAAGTGCGTATTAGGTATAATAGGAAATTACTGTTCCAAGCAAATGGTCAACATTGATTTGAAGAACAGATATATCATATATGCTCAAGTTCAGGTCGCACCTGATTTCAATAATAGGATCACACATGGGTTTTTATGGCACGATAGAAATGTGGGTGCGATTTATGGAAAATAATTGAAGGCAGGCGAAGCATTATTTACTTCGTCGAATTTTTGCTTTGTCAGGTACAGTTACTTATTGCATAATGAAATTTCTATGGAAGGAACACGTCAGAGGCAACAAATAAAACTATCCTTGCTTAAAATATTAAATGATCAATTATCATGTCAATGGGAGTAATGGGATGTTTGCTTCCCACTTTATAATAAAGGGTTCCATCCTACTTTTAGTACTTTTTGTACCGCGGATAGCTTACCGTTTTCCAATTAAATTTTTTTCCTTAGTCATTTGTAAGTTGCAGCAATAGGGTACATTAATTGCTCCTAAACTTTAAACTCTTCCCTGCAGCTTTTGTATACATATTCTAAGCGGCCGTTTGGATTGTACTCATGTTGACCACATTATGTAGACATACATGACATGACATAAACTGGTACACATATAGGCGAAACATACTGAGCTGTCTTCACGAACTTAAAGATCTACCTTGCCATTAGGAAAATACTGATGAGCATAAATCCCAGTTCAGAGAAGCAAAAAATGGGTGAGGCCTACGTACAACAAAGCGACAGACCCTTCATTCTGAAAATATGAGCATTACTACCTCTTACCTTTGTATTAAGCCTTGAAATTTTCCAAATACATTGGGCACAACGTTTTCTGCAATTTTTTATCACTTGGTGACAGCAATAACCAAGATTTTAGTGGAGAAAAATTATTTCAGCTTTAAAATGATGCTCTCCACACAATGGCGAAATGAGAAACACTATGGTTCCCTATACTTAACTTACGAGAGGTGACGTAAAAATTACCGATGCGTGATTGGGGAATTGCATTGCAGACTGCCAACATTTAAAAAAATAGAATTACCAACATTAGACTCTTACAGTTCTGAATAAAAGAGTTGAGACATTTGAGAGCGGTAAAAGTATTTTTTTAAATTCTGGAACCACTTCATACCAAGTCTCCTATGCCCACCCATACAAAAAACGTATCAGTTGACCCCAAAATTCAAAACATATTTTTGATGCGCTCAAGTATCTCATCCCTCCAATATGGCAATATACCGCCATTTTAACGTTGTTTACAAAACAATCAGCAATTTGTAAATTTAATTCTCATTATATGATTAATTTTCTATTATATAATAAAGTTATTGGTTAGTACTTAGTAATGACCAGCGATGCTTTACTATGTAACGCAGAGGCGAGTCAAGAGGTAATTGTATTAATGATGGGCATGCTAAATTTAGTTTATTAACGTTAGCTGGCCATCACCATGCTCAGTAGGCCTACAGAACATGATTATATTTAATTTTTGTTCCTAGAAATAATTTTGCCTAATTTATGTAAATTACTATGCATTCAGAAATTCGTAGAAGGCTTTACGCGTATTTTAAGTTATTGTGACATGGAATGTCAGTACGTACTCAGTGTGCCCCAATGATAAATTGACCTTTAAATACATGGAATTGAATAACGGAATTACAAAGCGGCTACTGAGAGTTATACCGGTAGGTCTAGATTTCTACACCAAGTGTTTCAACAAATTAAAACATGAAATTCAAAGTTACAGTGGTGTAACGGTAGATTTTCAAGAGGGGGACGGTGTAGGCTATCATTTGGCACTCCTTCATTTTCATAGAAATGAAAAAAAGGGGAAAGTCGTTCTCATAGCCGTACGCAGTTTTTAAATTAAGAGACATGACGCCGTCTACCCCTGCTTGGTGGGTCATGGACATTGACTGATTGAGTGTCCCTTGTGCAGGCGCCCGAGGAAAAAACAAATAGGCCTGAAACAGTGAGGTTTTACGTACCGGGATTTTGTCAGGAAAAAAAAATTAGATTTTGCAGGCTTTATTAGCAAAATTAGAAACAGTGGGCCGGGGGATATTTTGAATAAATATGCGCAAAATGGCGAGTTCCTGTAAGCGTGGGGCTCTAAGTGGTCGCCTTAATCGCTTAATGGATGGGGCGCACCTTGGACAAAAGAGACATTGCCGTTCGTAATGTTTTATAGCATTAATTTTCATTCATAGGAATACTTCTCACATGTGTGAACAATAGAGAAATTGTCAAAAAGTTTCTTAAACCAGCGTTATTGCCAGTAGGTTGCTAGTTATCTATGTATGTATATAAACCCATATTCCATAATAAAATCCAAAAAAACTACAATATATTTTAGTAGTTTATTTTAAAATATTTTTTATTAGTTTTATGTTGTAATTTTTTTGTTACATAAAACGCTTGTTGACTGTTAACTATTTCAAGAGTATAACACTATGTATACATAGTCATGGAAAAAATAATAAGAACGCGGAGCTTTTCACTATTTTCTCCGGAACTATTTCAGATAATGGCATCAAACTTGGACATCAACACCACTACCTAGAGGTACTTCATTGCTGTTCCCATCAGTTATAAGCAATGCTTACTTCTTTAACTATTGAAGATAGTTGAAAATGGCTGGCAAAAATAATAAGAACGCCAAATTTGTTTTGCTTATTTGGGATATGACACGATACATTATTGCCTATTCTGCTGTTAATAAGTTTAAACAGTGTACTTGTGAAGATATGGAGCGATCCCAGTATTGCTCGGCCGAGGTGAGACGCGTCATCTTACTTCTTCGGAAAGAAGGGAGAAATGGCGGAAATAAGTAATCCCTTGGAAAGATAGGAACAAATTATTTTTCAAGCTTTGAAACAAGACCCCAAGATTAGATTAGATTAAAGTTAGGTCGTTTGTCCCTGGTGGGCCTTGCGATTCGCTTTGACCTTAAGATCTATTGCGATTTCCCGATCTTGTTAGTCCCAATCTGTGATGGTGTTCCTTATGAACTTGACCACACTTCTTGGTGCTAGTTTGCACACTTCCACTGGATCTAGGAACCGAGAGTCGGTGGCTACTTGGCGTCGGTAGGAGATGGCCGGGCAGTCGCATAGTACGTGCTCCGCAGTCTCAGTGGCTTCCTTGCAGAAGCGACATGTGTCCTCAGTCACTTTTCCCATGTTTTTTAGGTGATAATTCACCGGGCAGTGTCCTGTGAGGATGCCTGTGAGGATTCTCAGATCTGGTTTGCTGAGCTTGAGTGCCTTCTTTGTGAAGTTTTGTGAGTAGGAAAGGAACAGTTTGGCCTGTCTTTGCCCTGGGGTTGACTTCCAGTAACTGGTTTTCCTTTTCTCTTCCCAATGCTGGATCATCATGCGCTGATGATTTTTGGGAAAGGCGCAGAAGGGTTCAGGCCCCACGAACGATGCAGCGCCTCCTTTCTTGGCGAGCGTGTCTGCTTCTTCGTTTCCGGGCACCCCACTGTGGCCTTTTACCCACATTAGAGTTACCTTGTTGGTATCAGCTACCGTGTTCAGGGCAAGCGTGCATTCCCAGACCAGCTTCGATTCAATGCGATTCGATGCGAGTGCAAGTAGAGATGCTTTGCTGTCAGTACGGATATATATTTTTGCGTTGCGGTAGCTGCGCATCAGACAGTGCTCAGCGCAGGACCGGATCGCATGGATTTCGGCTTGGAAAACACTGGGGTGTGATCCCATGGGGATGGCTAGTTGCAGCCGTGGCCCGAATACTCCTGCGCCAGTGTCACCATTGTCCATCTTTGACCCGTCCGTATAGTACACGAGTGAGCCTCTTGGGAAGAAGGTATCTTCCTCGGCCCCCATGTTGTCGGCTGTAACAGAGAATTTCTTTTGAAATTGGTATTTGGGCTGCATTTCATCTGTGAGCTCATCAATCGGTACCTCGTACTTATTTAAGATCCTTAGGTGCCCCGTGATATCACCAGGTTTAAGGCAGTGCCCCTTTTTTATTTTTATTGCTCCTTTCGCCGCGTCACTTTCTATGAACATTGGTAAGGGAGGCAGGTTAAGTATAACCTGCATGGCTACTGTGGGGCAGGAGCGCGATGCTCCGGTGATGGCCAGACATGCTGTCCTCTGGAGTCTGGTCAGAATGGTCTCACCTACCTTCTGTTCGAGTTTGGGCCACCAGATTAGCGACGCATAGCTAACAATTGGCCTAACTACGGACCTGTAGATCCAGTCCACTATCTTGGGTTTTAGTCCCCATTTTCTCCCAACCATCCTACTTGTGAGGAACAACGCACTTCGGGCCTTGTTGACTACCTGCTCGAGATGCAGGCTCCAAGTAAGTTTTTGGTCGAGTACCACACCAAGGTATTTCGTGTTGTTGGTGAAGGACAGCTCTACCCCCCCTAACTTGGGAGCTTTGAGCGTGGTTTTTGTCCTTCTGGTAAACGGTATGAGAGTTGTTTTCTTGGGGTTGATTTCTAGCCCCTCAGAAAGACACCATCTGTAAGCAATGGTTAGGGCACGTTGCATGCGGTCACTTATCGTTCCATCATGCTTGCCCCGCACCATGATCACTAGGTCGTCTGAGTAGCCGCAGACTTCGAATCCTTCCTCAGCTAGTTCTCTCAGCAGTCCGTCGACCACTAGGGACCACATGAGAGGCGATAAACATCCTCCTTGCGGGCACCCGTCCCCCGGTGTTGCCGTTAGCGTCTCTGTGCCAAGAAGCATTGTTATGATCCGGCTGTCGAGTGATGCCATCACCCAGTCTACCATAGCCGGATTTACGCCCCTGCGTATAACAAGACCCCAAGAGTGAAACGAGGGGCAGAAACTGGAAGACAACGCCGTATTTTGACCAATAGCTCATAAGGATTTCGAAGTAGACACCATTTGTAAGTTCTCGAGACCTGAAAAAAAAAAAAATGCCTAAACGCTCCCATCAGCGAACGAAGTACTAGGGGACGGTTGTTGAAACCTCCCTACCGAGTCGATCTCCAAGAAATGTTCCACATCCATCTAAAAAGAAAATACAGACCATTTTGCCTTCGTGTCTAAGAACTGCGTTCGGGGGATGGATATGGCGCAACGTCTTGTGGGCCGATGAAACAAAAGTTATCTCTTCGGTTCTTATAGAAAACGGATTTCAGAAGACGGCCCAATGCTGCTTTAAATCCCGGGTACCAAAGGAAGACCGTAAAGTTCGGTGGCAGTAGGATCATGGAGTGGGACTGTTTCTCTTACCACGGATTGGCCCAATACATCGTATAGAAGATATCATGACGTAGGAAAGTTACAGAGACACTCTCCAAGACGTAATGCCACCCTATGCAGACGAGAAAATGCCAGTAAAATGGGGGTTTCAGCAGGACAATGACCCCAAGAACTCCTTCAAGTAGTGGTTTGTGGACAGCAGAGTCGATGTTTTACCGCGGTCAGCGCAGCCACCTGGCTTCAACCCCATCTAAAACTTGTGGAATGACATGACGAGCCGTCTACTCAGTGAAAAAATTTCGAAGAAGGAACTACTGTGGCTTCAAGTGAAGAAGACACGGAAGATGATTCCCATCATTGTATGTCATTACCTGGTGCTGTCGATGAAAAACCGTGCAATGCTGTAATGCAGAACAATGGGCAGACCACCAAATGCTAGTATAATTGCAGTTCTTGTATAATAAAGGAAAAAAAAATTGCAAAATTTTTGACCGCGTTCTTATTATTTTATCCAGCCATTTTCAACTATCTTCAATAGTTGAAGAAGTATACATTGCTTATAACCGATGGTAACAGTAATGAAGTACCTCCAGGTTGTGGTGGTCATGTCCAAGTTTGGTGCCTATATCTCAAATAGTTCCAGAGAAAATAATGAAAAGCTTCGTGTTCTTATTATTTTTTCCATGACTGTATGTATGTAAGTCTACTGTTTATAGTGTTTTCACTCTCCGTGTAGATTATTCGCTTATGGTTACAGTCAAGCTGACGGCTGGCGTAACAAATTGGTATTGATATTAACAATGAAGGTGGTGGGAGATCCAACAAGAAATAAGAGGCACTGGAAGCTTAAGAGGAAATACTTTGCGGGTTTCGATTATGTTAATCTTTTCGAACGCCTATAAGGTTATACTCAAGACATGTAGAGTAGTGGTACGGACTCTGACTTTGACCCGAAATGTTGTTGGCTCGAGTCCTACACTTCCTACATTTTCTGGCTATGCTTCAGAGGGCATGTAAAGCAGGCGGTCCCGGGCTTTCCTAGTTGAGTGTAAGAGAGGGCTTTATAGCCCTAACTCCGCTAGGTTGGCTTAGTAATAGAACAAAAAAGTCCTTATTTATACTCCCTACTTATAACATGTGTGTTTCTGGATAGTTAGTAGGGTAAAGTAGACTAAGCTCGACCAGTTTCAAACTATTATTTTTTTTTTTGTACAAAGATGCCATCATCTAAGTAATATTTCAAGAGATTTGACAACAGTTATAATATGTTGGCGACAAAACACATACATAATTGTTCAGGAAAATGCAAGCGTAAAGTGAGCAGAAACCAGTTTCCTGATGTCCACATATGTGGGTACTATGGCGATTATGTTTTAATATTTTAGCCCCAGTAATATCGTAATACTAAAGGGCATAGTAGGCCCGCCTGGTGGCGCTGGAATGCCCTCCTCAGTTGTCATGGGGTACCAACGCAAATCTGCCCGATCACACACCATTGATCATAGGCAGTCTATATACTCCAAGTCTATGGAATCAATCGCCAAACGCTATTCTCATTACCTAGGTGCCCATTCCATTGACCGGCTAGGGCTATTTCCAAAAACGGTGACGTGGTAGCTGACATTCAAGACTTAGGTGACGTTTCCACCGACCTCGCATTGCAGAATTGACGGAAATGTTTATTTTCCTCTATGCCATAGTTAAAATTGATCAATGATCATACAGTAAAATCACAAACAAACAAACTAAAATTAAAAAATGGCGTCATGGGATATGTTAAGTACAAACATTTTAATAGATTTCTATAAAAGAAAAATTCTAATTTCCGTCAATGTCATTTGCATTCTGCAATGCGAGATCGGTGGAAACGCAACCTAAGTCTTGAATGTCTGCTACCACGTCACTGTTTTTGGAAATAGCCCTAGCCGGTCAATGGAATGGGCGCCCTATATGTATATATATGAGGCCCGGTACACACCAACGATTCTCACAGTCGCGATTTGCCGACTTTTATAATTGTAGGGATATGGCTTGATGAATGGTTGGTGCAAACCCAGTCTCCCTCAGAAAATTTTTGTGATCTGGCATGTCTAGGAGAAAACCGTGCACTAGCGGTCGGTTTTACGTCAGCTACCCCTTTGGCTACCATGGAAAAGACGTCGGCAAATCGAAACTGCGGGAATCGGCCTTGAACACAATAATACATTAATTTTTGTTATGCTGGTATCATTTCCGTATGTTTCTTGAACGTTTTTGGGGGTAGTTGAACTTAGGCGGCTTTACCTAATTATGAATAAATTGCTGAGTGTGCATAACAGCGCCATTCTACCTGAATATTAATGACTTCGGTCCAAATTTAATCTTTTGAATGGTTTTCATTGGATTTACATATACTATACACTGCATTTTGTCATCACTGGTGAGAATAAGAAGGGGTTGAGCTATGATAGGTGCAATACCATTTCAGTCCTTCCAAGTATTTGTGTACATAACTATATAATTAATGAAGTGCCATGGTAAGATAATGCCAAATGTTCGGTTTCTATGTTGTTATTGTCAAATTGTCTGCTAAAACTCGGTGTTGACGGCAAATGAATCTTCGAGGTCACTTTTAGTGTTAATTAGTTCAAATTATGTTAAAAATGCTGATCCACTCATAAAACTATTGTGAATTGCCTACAATAGGTAATTTCTTGACTTTCAGTGAGTCCATGTCTTTGCATTTTTTAACAGTGCTGGTGTGTAATACGTTATTGTTAAATCAGTGTACGTCTAGAAACATACAGCACACAATTTGTATAAAAAATGGAAATAATGACAGTGTTTTGTTGGATGCTTCAGTAATGTTAGTGTTCACTGATTCAATAATGCAGCATAAATTGAAGGTACTGTAACTGTACGTAGGCACCTATGTGGTTTGACCCGCTAAACCGTGATTGATGTGCCTGCCTGATGGTTTTATTGTGAGCCGTAACTTCCTGCAGAATTCTGGGAATATCGCTTATTGACCTCAATTGGCACCTACGGTGTTCGCTGCTTTGAAGGTGTTTTTTTGTTTTTTTGTTTTTGGGGCGCAATGCCGTCTAGGCCACACACGCCCGGGTATATTATATGGTTATGTACGGTAGGTTAGGTTCGTTAATGTAAGTTTGCTTTTTTCAGTTTCTGGATATTACAGGAGGTTGATGAGGTTCGTAGTAGTCAAAAATGAGAGGATAGTTCGGGTAGCGGTTTCGTAGTCACGTAGTAGGGTTGAGAGGGATGTTTATGTGGGCCAGGTTCTGTGGTGGGTGAGGTTTTGGCATTCGACAAGGATGTGGGCAACTGTGTTTTCTGCACCACAGTGGCATAATGACTGGGGGTTCTCCCGCCATCAGAAAGCCATGTGTGAGCCGTGTGTGGCCCAGACGTAACCGCGCCATGACAACTTCCTCATGTCGGATGTTTCGGGTTGCAGTGGTCCAGCCTCCTATCCGCGGCTAAGCATAAAAATGTTTTGTTAAGCCTTTTGCTGGATCGGCCCAGTTGTCTTGCCATAACTTGGTAATATGTGATCGTATTAGATTAGTTGTGTTTTCGACTTTGCCATTAAGGTCCAAAAATCAAGTGTATAGTAGAAAAGGTTGCGTCTCCCTGTGTATTCTGTCTCAGATAGGAATGCACTATCTGATATTTCTCATTCATTATATCACGCATGACCAGAGGCGTAAAGTTTTGGAATGATGGCGGGGGACAAACTAAGTACACCTTATGACGTCATCAGGCAGGATTTAAGGCAAAATTGAAAATATAATAATAATAATAAATAGTAGGGTTTTACGCATTTTAATAGTTGTAAAGTATAGCTGTAGATTTTACAAAGCTAAAAAAGGAATGCTTATATTAATATTGCTGCAAAGGGAAGCATGGGGTATGAACCACGTCTTACAATGCTCGAGGCTGGGGGGGGGGCAAGGTGGACCGTGCCCCCCCCCCCCCCCAACTTTACGCCCCTCCGCATGACTGTCCTTTGATGGGTACAGGTTAAAACAGACATCGATGCCCCTTGGTGTAATCAGACAGGCAATTAATTTAACTGCTTAAAATAGAACAAGTGCAATGGGTCTGCCTAGTTCGATGTATAGACTAGTAGTATATAGTAATTTTAAAGAAATATATAGTGAAGTATTAGCTGCTAATATACAATATAACCTAATAGTCCGACGCTGGGCCTCTACGTTGGGTAGCGTTAATTTCAGAATATATTGTATACGAGTATCGTATTTATTAGATTATAAATCTCTTAAGCAAATTGCTCAGTGGTTTCTGCTGTTTAATAAAAAATCACACTAGCCCTTAGGCGGCAATTCCACCTCCGAATTTACTCCATTTGTGATTTGAGATTTTTGTTTGTTTTGTTTTAAGGAGACTATTAAGTTGATACTTAACTTATCTATTATAAATTTAGTGTTACTATGGTAGCAGACATCATTAATAAGTTTCTACCATATTACTAGTATAACTTAATTTATAATTGATAAGTTAAGTATCTACATAATAGTCTCCTTAAAGCAAAACATACAAAAATCTCAAATCACAAATGAATTAAATTCGCCGGTGGAATTGCCGCCTTATATAGGATTCAATGATAAATAAAAGACCACATTTACACCAACCTAAGCATGTTGAAACCGCTGTAATAAAAAAAAACATGTGTTAAGAAATATGAATGGGTTCGGCATTAGGCTAGTCAATAGAGTGAACTGTGGAGTGCAAGGTCGATATGATAGACAGCCGCTGTCGAGATTTATTTGTCTGATATCAGATTTAGTAGACAATGTGCCAGGATAGAAGGTCCTAGTCGACAAATTCTACTATGGATGATAAGGTCTGTGTGTTTCTTTTATCTTAAAAATGGCAGATTGGCCTATAATAAAGTGCTGGCAATTATAACATACATATACATTGATACGTACAGTCAACTTCACCAGGCATGCCTGCTGGTCTTCAAAACGCTACGTACCCAATCCACAACCTACTTCTTCTAGTCCCTTATACCACTTTCCTCGGGAGCCCATAATACTTGTGGGGACGACCTCTTTTTAACCCATCTCTCTCATTCCCGAATCTTCCACTCTTCATTTCTCATCTCTTCCTCTACACTATGGAACTCGATACCCACAGAAATTCGTGCCTCTTCTTCTCTCAACATATTCAAAAACAAACGGTTGATCAAGGTTGATTGTGTGAGAAAATGTGTGTGTGAACGTAGATGGTTGCGAATGTGAATTAGTGTAACTGTTATCTTCAATGGAAGGTATGACTGATATTCGGTATGAATGTAGTTTACAAAATTATATTTCAATTAAACTATCGTTGATATGTACAGTTACGTGTAAGAATCTCGCTGTCACCATTATTTTCTTATACAATAAAGACTTTATTATTATTATTATACAACAATTAATCTCTGCTGGAAAACAATTATTTTTAATATTAATTTATGCCGTGTACATAATACATACAGTATGTAGCAGTTTCGATTGTGAGGGAGTGTATTTAAAAATGTTTCAGCAGGCTGATCATGACGATTGATATTTATTTAATCCTGGGATTATTAACACTGTAAACAAAAAAAAATTGAGTAGCACTTTCCATTATAAAATTATCTTGTTTACATTTTTAATACCAGGGTATTAAATAAACCCCGGTATTATAATAGCCATAATCAGCCTGCAGGTTGATCAGTACGGTTTCAGTATTAATCAATGAATAAACTGATAAACAAAGATTGAAAAATAAATTCTGATTGTTCTTTGGAATCTTCAGTCGCTGTAATTCCTGTACAATAAATTTATTGACTTGCCACCGAAGTCGCTGTCGTGAGTAAGTTATTTGATATCAATTAAAAATACCATTAAAACTTTGGCCTTCTGTTTCAGGTGGAGGAACCACAGCCGAGAACAAAAAAATGGAAGCGTTACCTGAATTTTGTAAATTTAGTGACCGTAGAGCCTTCCATGTTTTTCTATATGCTGGCCTTTATGACAACATCAGTGGTGAGTTCAAAGATGAATATTTTAATGTATTCAAAACCGAAAATTGGAATGGTGAACTCTTTCGGGCACGTTTTGTCCCCCTTTACTTCTTTCTTCTGTGAAAATCTAGGTCTATATATTACTACTAGGCTACTATATTTATATTTTCAGAAATAAAATTTGCCCTTTAAAACACATTGGCTGCCTTGGGTGTCAGATATGAATGTCAGTGTTTTTTTTTAAACGTTTCTAACTTGGTTAATTTTTGAGTCCATCGCTATCCAAAAGCACCGAAATTTTCGTTCGCTCTATAATTCTATCATAAGATAAACATTACAATGATGTTCAATATTGATCAATAGGGCATTTAAGGAAGGTCTGCTCTTACATCATATATGAGCGACACGGCTCCCCAGGGAACACAGGTGTACGAGTATATCATGTATGATATACAGGTGACGTTGTGACAAGTTCCCAAAAACCTAACTGGCAGCCAATGTGTAAAAGGGTCCGTGAAAAAAATTAATGGTTTTTTCCTTGGATCAATGTATTCTGAAGCAACGTGCAAAACGCACGTGTCACGTATATCTTACCCCGCCTAATTGTAACTTTTTTCAGGCTGAACAAGCATTCTTTGTGTACAAAGCTTGCTCCGTGGACTTGAATTATACTGATAGTATTTGCAATAACCTTCTGAATCATACAGCCATCAATGAAGAAGTCCAGGTTAGTGCGAATACAATAATGCAGGAATATCACAATGCACATTCTATAAGGTTCTGTAGGGAGAGTTTTGGTCACTAGGTTCGCTGACGACAATAAGGTATCCATATTATTCAAAATGGCCGCCGTTTGCATGTAAAAACTTAAGGTCTTAGCATCTAATTAATTATTTTAATATTTTTTACAATATTTCTACTATGCCTGGACCTTATTGCGCTGCATATAATTTAATATATATATTCTCCATGATTTATAGAAAAATATCACTTTAAAATAATACATAAATCTAATAATTTTATAATATGATTGAGGCTTATGGAAAAATCAACGCTTTGATATCTTAGCAACTGGTGCTGCCATCTACAAAATGACCTCACAAAATTTGTTCATTTTATGAACTTCATTATTTGGTCGTAATATAATCTGGGGGTAAATACGAGAACTCCATTCCCGTGCATTCGGTAACATTCAGTATATCCGTTCAATCCGATGTTAAAATATTTCCTGACAATATTAAAATATGCAATATGCAAAAGTTGCAATATTAAAATATAGAATATGCTCAAAAATGGTCATCAATAATAATACAATATTGTGTTTTTTGCATTATGAAACAATTGTAAATATTAAAAAATAAATAAATGTATGTTGGCATTTTTAACTGTGGATTACAAGAGGTAAAACGCCGGGAAACATGGATGACGTTATAATGACGTCACATTTCGTATTTGGTGTTAGGGAATTAGTACTGGCGGCTACTCATCGTCAGCAATGACGTCACGTGACCCGCTTTTTAACCTTCGAACTGAAATTGATGGGTAAATAATAAGAACTACCTACTACGTAACGTGTTTTTTCTTTAGGAAAAATATTATTTTAAGGGGCATAAAGTAAATCTACTAATGCATTAAAATAGGGTTTCAAAAATTTTCAAGTAGCCTTTTGTTTTTAAAAAATGTCTATTGTTCAGTACCGTATGCAAATTATTGTACCAGGATAAATTGCATTGCAAGATTAATCGAACTAAAGCAGTTGCATTAAATCTAAGAATAGGTATTACTATCACTGAAAATTTTATTGACAAATTTTCTATCAAATATTTCAGATAGGAAAAAATCGCAGATAAGAACTCCCTTGGGCAGTGATTTACCTCCGAAAGTTGTAGGTACCCATAGACTGCCGTAAGTTAAAAGGTATTGAAATTCATTTACAGTAGCCTATTTAAGCTTTTTTTGTCAAATGCGGGAAAAAGTGATCTTTTCCAGATATGTTTTACTGTAGATCTTAAAAATACTATATTTTACAATAGCCTACATCCGGCTCCGTCAGTTACATTAGCAATAATTACGGCAGTCGTTTATAATGAGAAAAATCCGGCAGAGATTGTAGTATTGTTAAGGAACCTTTACATCAGAGCACAGAACAACATATTCTAAAATACATTAAGAAAGAAAAAAAATTGTCTTTATTTCCACATGGGCGAATTTTACATCTAACAATCTTGCAATTAGGCGGCTATTCCACCGGCGATTTTACTTCATATTTGATTTTGTCATTGACGTTTGTTTTGTCTTAAGGAGACTATTATGTAGATACTTAACGTGTCTATTATAAATTAAGTTATAATAGATAAGTTAAGTATCTACATAATAGTCTCCTTAAAACAAAACAAACGTCAATGACAAAATAAAATATGAAGTAAAATCGCCGGTGGAATAGCCGCCTTAACCCATAATAAATTATACAATGCTATACAATATATAAAATATACCAATTTAACTGAAAAAAATCAGGGTTTCTTAAAGTGGGGTCCTTATTAGCTTATGTGTATCAAGGGTCCGCCAAACAGCATCACCCTTCTCATTAACTTGGTAGTAATGAAATTACATATAAAAGTGCTTTTATTGATGTAAATTAGTTTTTTTGTCACTTCCAAAAATATCTTTGACAGGTGTCCATGGAGTTGTTTAAATTGTGAAAGTAGCCCGTGGCTGCAAAATGAAACCCTGCTTTACTTGCATTACTTGGCATATAGGTACCCTGCTGTGTCGTAGCAATGATAACTCCGTAAAGAAATGCAATATGAAATAAACAAAAAACAATAAATACTCCTTTTAACCAAATTTGGGCACTTGTATTGTTATATAGGCTATGTTGTTCCCCTTCAGGGCGGTCCCATCACCGATTGAAAAGTCGGTAAAGAATACTGCATGGCACCGCCATGCATTAGTAGTTGCTGGCGGTGTCTTCCAGTTTTCCTTACTCATACTTTACAAGACCGGGCGGCGGGCCTAAACAGTGGCGCTATTAATCCGATTAGTTATTTTCCCCTGTGATGTCAGGTTGAAAGACATTATATGGTATTTCAGAAAGAGGTGTCAACATTTTTCATGTGGAATGACATTGCCTCGCAAGTTCTTCCCATGTGCTTGGCTCTATTCATCGGAGCATGGAGCGACCGCCGTGGCAGAAAGGCTTTGCTGCTAATGGGGCTACTGGGAAAAATTTGGTACTCAGTTTGGATTGTTATTAACGCTACTCAACGTGAGTGGGGTTGTGCTTCCTTTCCTAAATATTCTACTTGATAAATTGCAGAAGAGCTCAATGTTTTACCAGGATAAGTCTGGGATAGTGTACCCATGCGTTCCAGAAATGATCCCGCAGTCTAGCGTAGTTACTGGAGCTGAAATTGTGGTTGACTTATTAGAATAGCCTGGGTATTACATATTATTTATTGGTTGATCATCTATTTTACAAAACAAAGAGGAAGAGGACAATAACATGTTAATTAATTGCGCTGTGTATTTCTGTAATAGTTAATATCGTGGTATTGTCGTAAAATGAGCAAATGGTATCGAGTCCCATCTTTATGAGGCATGGAAGCACTGCGCACATATAATAATATAAGCACACCAAAATGCGATATTGTAACAAAGGATAGAAGCCTAGCGTATACACATGTGTTATGGTATTCTGTACCTAGCGTAGCCCACCATAGCTAGATGTTTGGGACAAGCCCAAATTATATTTGCCAAGATTATTGTTTGGACAGAATGGCGACAACGGACTGAATTTTGTAATAGGCTACTTGACAGTTGTAACAATAAAATATAAAATATGCTAGATGAGGTTGCTTAAATAGGTGAACAACATGGTGTTTTCAAATATGGATTACAAAAGCCAAAACGCCGGCACACGGTGGCCCAAAAATGACGTCACTGCCAATGGAACTGGTAGTAATGTAGTACTTGCGTAGTGACGTCACATGATCACCAATAATATTTTTGTCCGAAAGTTACATAAGCAGCAACCAATAGTTGTCCGATGACGTCTACATTGACTCCATGTATAGCATCCCTGTTGGATTTACCTGCGCAAGAACTCCATTCCCCTACGGGCAGTTAGTCCCCAGCATCACAAATGACGTCTCATTCTGTAGTCACGTGACCCCAATTTTAATCATCGAACTTAAATTGATGGAGAAAAATAACGTTTTTTAGCAAAATAAGTTTTCAAAATTGTGTAGTAACCTATAGAAAGTCAGAATCTTAACCGACATTTACTAATTAATTAATTAATTAATAATTAATTTTCAGGAACTTGGCCATTACACATTGTTATACTAAGTGCGAGTCTGCCGTCTGGTTTAACAGGCGCAGATGTCGCGATATTCGCTGCGTCATTTTCATACATTTGTGATGTCTCCACTGCAGAATCTCGAACCCTAAGAGTGACCATACTCGATATTACATACCTCGTTTCCATCCCTGTGGGAGTCGCCTTAGGTAGGTACCGTACTTATAAATACTTATAAGGTGCCCATTCCATCGACCGGCTAGGGCTATTTACAAAATCAGTGACGTGGTAGCAGACATTCAAGGGGGGGGGGGGGGGGGTTTCCACCGACCTCGCATTGCAGAATGCAAATGACATTGACGGAAATTAGAATTTTTCTTTTTATAGAAATCAATTAAAATGTTTGTACTTAACATATCCCATGACGCCATTTTTTAATTTTAGTTTGTGATTTTACTGTATGATCATTAATCAATTTTAACTATGGCATAGAGGAAAATAAATATTTCCGTCAATTCTGCAATGCGAGGTCGGTGGAAACCCCGCCTAAGTCTTGAATGTCTGCTACCACGTCACCGTTTTTGGAAATAGCCCTAGCCGGTCGGTGGAATGGGCGCCTTAATACTTATTAACATGAGACGAGTGTGACACGACACTGTGAGAATGTGTAAAATCCAGAAAGTGTCACATAATTCAGCACTTTGATGCGAACAAGCCGATAATATACTATATATACCGGCAAGGCTTCAATTTTAATGTTGATTTTTACGGTGTATATACATTGCATTACATGCAAGAAAATTGATTCATCGTAAAGAGTGCTTCCCGCTCTAACCAGCATATACAAGGTAGGTATTTTGTGTTTTGTGCTTGCAATTAAAAAAGTTACAATATAATTAAGTAGGAGGAAAATCATCTCTATAGGGGAGTTGAAGCGGTGGTAGTAATAAAGAGTTACCTTCTTTTTTTGCCACATGGCTTTACCCTAAGGCGCGGTTTCTACCGACCTCTAAGTGCAAAATACACATACGGTGACGTGGTAGCAGGTATCATTAATAAAGGCGGGGTTTCCACCGACCTCTCATTGCAGAATGCAAATGACATTGACGGAAATTTTTGTTTTACTCTATGCCATAGTTAAAATTGATCAATTATCAGTAAAATCACAAACAAACTAAAATTAAGAAATGGCTTCATGGGATATGTTAAGTACAAACATTTTAATAGATTTCTATAAGAAGAAGAATTCAAATTTCCGACAATGTCATTTGCATTTTGCAATGAGAGGTCGGTGGAAACCCCGCCTTTATTAATGATATCTGCTACCACGTCACCGTACGGTGGAAACCGCGCCTGTCACGCAGTAGAGCCTATAACGTGATGACCGAGTCCAACTCCTTGTTGAGGCATTGCAGAACCGATCCCGCACCCACTGCCAGAATGTCGCTCTCTTCAGTGAGGGAGTTGACCTAACTGACGAATGGCCGCTGCTTAGTTTGACCCTCGCGACTATTGTCATACGTGGGCAATGTCATAGGATATGTTCCACGGTTTCCGGCTGATCACAACTGTCGTAATTGACTCAATGATTGGCGTTATTGGTTGGGTTGGGGCTGCTTTCGTTATCTCAGTTACCGTCCTAAGGCTGGTATTCCACATAAGTCAATCGTCAATGAAAAATTGAAAAATGACGTTTTAGCAGACATTAAAGACATACTAAAAATTCTGCTACCACGTCAATTTACGTCATTGTTACGTCATTTTTCAATTTTTCATTGACGATTGACGTATGTGGAATACCGCCTAGGCGCCCATTCCACATACGTACAACGTCAATGAAAATTATGAAATTGAAGGTGGTAGCAGACATTAAAGACATACTAAAAATTCTGCTACCACCTTCAATTTCATAATTTTCATTGACGTTGTACGTATGTGGAATGGGCACCCTAAAGAAATCAAATTCTATTGTGGCTATCATAAAAATTCTATTCTTACAAATCATAAAGAGCCTGAGATTTATTCTATTTAATTTTAAAATGATTTTCTTATAATAAAAACTGCCTATTTTGACTATTTCAGGGAACTTTTTATATTACAACGTTGTCAACAAGTCGTTTGCTGTTATGTTTGCAATAAACGCTTCCTTTCTCATTATTGCATTTTTCTACTCATTGATTCGGTTGGAGTGGACGACGTCACCACAGCAACGCCGACTGCCCCTCTGCTGCTCGAACAATGCAGGCGACGAAACCAATTGTTTGTTGGACTTTTTCGACAAGGATCACTTGATTAAGAGTATACAAACATTATTTAAGAGAAGGCCCCTTCACGGTCGACTTTTCATATTTCTTCTCATACTAGGATTGGCGCTGTATACTTTCCAGAGAGGTATGTATAGTTTTGCTTCCAATAGTGCAATAAATAAATATATAACGGTATTATTCTGTTCTTAGACCATATAATACTCTATACGCGGCATTTTAGATTCACTGCATGAGAAAGTTGGGGCACCAACATTATGTTAATCTTTTGCCAGCGGAAGACGTCACAGCCGAGATTTATGTTGGAAAAAGATTTATTTGTTCACCAGTTACCTAGCAATAGGGACTTTGTTGCTTGGTAACCTGTTGTTGTTTGTAACGCCTGCTTTCAGCATTTCTGCTTTTAGCAACCCTGTCAGCCTGGCGGGGGGAGTGAGTCTGTTTGTTAACTTGAGGCACCCATAGAGCACACTCTACCACCTCGGGGAAAGGGGAGTTGACTAACAGGGTGGACCTCCTGAATATAATGGATTCCGAACCACTTGGGAACATGGTAAAGTCACACGATTAGATCGGAGGTGACCAAGACTCGACTTATACTGCCTAAGCGCGTTATCATGTCCCACCAGGTTCCCCTGCCAACGCTATGCACACTACCAAGTTGCCGCAGTTTGAAACATGCTCTGCTCTAATGGAATCAACATGGTAAGGCCGTTGGCGGTACCGTTGCTTGGTAGTCTGGTCACCCGAGCGCTTTTGCCAGTGTGTGACGTCATTTTATGTTTAATTTTAACATGGCGTGTCTAGAGTATTATATGGTCGAAGATTCTGTTAGATTATCGGGATTATCCAATCAAGTAATCCACAATTATTGGAACAAGTAATAAACAAGAAAGTATAAAGTAAAATCGTCAAAATCGGTGTCATTGTGCTAGTGCCTCAGTGACAGTGCAGAAAGCTTTGTCTAAGAGATGGTCTCTAAGCAATTTAGGGAAGTCAGTAGCATTTCTCACCACTCTTAGTTCATTCAGGAGTTTTCTAAGGTAGGCAACACCTTGTAGTGTGGGATCCAGTCGCTCACATTTGGCTGTGCGTGGTGCTGGGTGCAAGGTCTCCCCTTTGCCTCGTGTTGTAGGTGTGGGTGTCCCCATTTTGTTTATATTTTTGCCACACCTCTGACCTTAAGATATGTAAAGTGCATCTATACAATAATGCAAAGGGGCTGTCATGATTTTTGATATGTTTATATTATTTATAGAGGTTGCTTAACTAAAATTTCTGCTAGGGGTTAATGCTGCCCGCTGCGACCGGTCTTAGTTTTTTTTAGCACATCGCATGTAATGTTGTGTAATATAGCAGACGATTGACTTGATATGTACGGTATTATTGTTTCAGATGAACGACAGATGAGCTATTTGTATACTCAACTAAAATTTAAATGGGACTTCAATGCCTTCAGTAATTTCAGAACCTTCCAATCGGGCTTCTATGTAATTGGTGAATAATGTTGTTATTTTCTGTTTCAATGCCTTAAGATATCGTCAATCTCGTTTCGAATGACTATGAAAGATACATTGCCTTTTCTACTTATGCTTTGGATATTACATAGAAATTCTTTGTCCTTGCAATATTATGTCCGAATGTCCAATGTAGAGTAATAATGAAAAATTGTTGTAGGTACGACACTCTGTCTTCCACTGATGACAAGATGGATGAAGCTGTCTGATCTAACAATCATTATGATTGGAACACTAGCTCATGCCTCTGCCAGAATTCTCTACGTCTTTGCCGAGGTCCCATGGCTATTTTACTTGGGATCATCCATTTCCAGCCTTGGACCCGTAGTGGCCCCTGTTATCCGAGCAACAGCTTCTAAAATTGTCCCACTCCATGAGCGGGGTATGTAGGCCACTAATTATTTTTTTCATAAATTGCCCCAGCTGTATGATAACGAATAGATTTTTTAGCTCCCTTTTGTAGGAGATGCCACCGCCTCACATAATTTGAAGGCTGAGGCGGGGTTTCCATTGACCTTGTTTGCGAAAGCTACCGTGATAGCAGCCATTTTTAGACTGTCTTTAATGTCTGCTACCACGTCAATAGCACGGTAGCTTTCGCAAACAAGGTCAATGGAAACCCCGCCTTACAAAATATCATTATGTTTATCCACCATTTGTCCGTTAGCCTACAGAGGAATATATGGTTTGTTAATGTAACTTGAAAAGCATGATGGTTTGTCTATGCGAGTGATACAAACAAGCATGTATTATAAAATTGTTATTGCCAACTGTACGGTACATATTTAGACTAACTTATGTTTAAAATATTTTTAGGTAAACTGTTTGCAGTATTATCGGTGGCTGATACAGCAGTGCCGTTATTCAGTGGAATAGTCTACAGTCAGGTTTACAATGCTACTATTAGTGATTACCCGAGTGCTATCTTCTGGGTCACCGTTGCTACACAAATGTTGGTATTCTGCTTCGCATTGTAAGTAGTCCTAACCACGAGAAAGTGGGATTTTTTTTTATGTACCTAAACTGAATTCTTACTTAAAACGTATTGTCACTCATTGTGAATAAAATAACTTTGTAATGTTTTACGTAAAAATGTACAAGGTTATTGTAGCCTATTCACAATGTGTTATTGAAATTATGGGCTACATGCCGCACCGTGCCGATATGAAGATATTTATGGCATTTCTGACGCATCAGATTATTCTCTGTGGAAAACATAATTACAAACGCTTACGCGACAAAGCCGTAAAATCCGGGATGATTGGCTGTGGTACTTCCAAACGTTTCGTTAACATCTGCGGTCGACATCTGTAGTGGAACTGCGTAGACGTAGGGCGCGGGCAACCGAGCCGGAGGCCGGACAGATTTGGTTCGGGTGAATTAGTCGGTTTTTCATTACCTAGTTTATTTACTAGCTAAGATGGCTCAGGCTCAGCAGCTGCTTATCATCCCGAATTCTACTGCTTCGTCTTTGTGGAAAGTTGAGTCCAACACAGAGCCCGTAAGGAAAGCTCAAAGGTTATCATCAATAATCAGCTCCAGTTGCACGGGTGTGATACGTGAGCCTTCTCCACTTCTGATTATTTAACGCTTTCTATGGCATCTGTCCCGCTCTTCGGAGATCTTCCTCAATCTGGTTTCTGTATCTTTTCCTTGCTCTCTCTCTTCTTCGCTTTCCCTCTATTTCTTCCTCCAGCTATTTCCTCACGCGCTGCTGTTATTCAATCACACTACATGTCCGAACCATTGCAGTCTCCTTCTCGCTGTCCTCTCCACCAATGGTTCTTCCATCCCGAGCTCTTTTCTGATCGCCTCATTTCTTATCATATCCTTTCATGACCTCTGGCGGGCTGTTCTAATGATCTTTATCCCAACCCCCTGGATAGCCATCCGAAATAATCTGTATTACATTAGTTAAATTAGCGTAGAGTAGTGGTATATTGTTATTGACCGTAAGTGCATGGCATCATAAGTAGTTGGGTTACAACAGATAGACTAGTTTAGTGTTTACTCATTTGTGGGCCGCTTTGTGTCTGGAATAGGACTATTGTAGTTATCATGGATTGTCTTATATAAGCCAATCGTTTATAATCATTTCTCAGTCGTGGTTTTAGTTCTGGATTATTTAAATATTAGTAGATACCGTAGCTAAGATTATTGTTATTAGTAGTAGCGACAGTATGTTATGTACATCACTGCTCACATGTTGGCCTAGGCTATATGATTTTTTTTAATACCGGGTACATTCTATTATTATTATTATTATTATTATTTAATTGTTTAATGGTTATAATATAATATAATTGATTAACATGGTGGAAGGTCAAAAATTTCATGAAACCACATTTGAAGCCTTGAAGGTTAAGACTCCAAATACAGCGTTTAAGTTACCCTCTACTTTATTTCAGATTAATGAAAATTATGCTGCGTGGTCGTGCAATTGAAGATTGTGTGGTGGCTGAAAACAGTTCATGACTCCACGGGCTGAATATAAAGAAAAAATTATGTAGCTAGTGTTAGAAGTGTAGGCATTAGTTATGGCTTCGCTGTTTCATACGCAGCGTAGTGTCAATCTTGTGGTCTAGGTATCAAATTGCCAAAACCTCAAAATTTATGTGTTCACATGCAATACCGTATCATTATTAGATATTTATTATTATTATCAAATAAAGTGGGATTTTTTTATTCCATTGTTATTATGAAATTTGTTCATTTTCTTAACTTCATCATAGATAGTGTACCTACATGTCCCAGGCCGTTGGAAAGTAATGCTCTCACTTGGTGGGAAAATATATTATTAAGCAGTGATGTATTGCTTTGGCCATCTAATAATAATCACGGTGCGGCCTTAAATCTGATTAAAGGCAGGGCTAATGAATTTAGGTGTTATAGGTTTAAAATTTAAAATGAAGGTGACAATTATTCCACCCTATGAAGATACGGTAATAATTTAGCTGTGGAGTGCTGTAATGGACGTAGTATTGAACCTGAAGGAATGACCCTTTCCCAAGTAAATTCGTAGACTACCTATGCGATAAAACGTATAATATATAAGTTGCAGTAAGTTATACCTTGTTACACTTATACACTACGCTGCCACATGTGTATTTGTGTAGTGAGCAGAAAGGTTGCAATTGCATTTGGCTCGGCTCAGAAAGAAAATACGATTCTTTAACATGTTAATAAGAAGAATTAAAGGTATTGTACGAGAGAAAGTCCTGAACTCCGCGGCCTTGCCTAGAAACTATGTTAAAGATCAAAACGCTAAGTTGACTCATAAGCCAAGAATTACCCAACGCATACTATATGTTTCCTCACTAGGCTTCAGGGCTGCCAAATGACTTCTGCCGTATTCCTCGGAAATTGTTAAATAGTTCCTCAGAATACCCCGGAATTTTTTTTTTAAATGTTGGTCCCCTTTAGATGAATATTCCACCAACGTCAATAGTGATAGTAAATGTAGTATTGACGTGGTAGCAGACATTTTTAGACTGTCTTAATGTCTGCTACCACGTCAATACCACATTTACTATCACTATTGACGTTGATCGAATAGGCGCCTTATATATGATTTTTTTCATTTTTGAACACCAAGGATGTTACAAATTAAACTGGATATAAAGTTTGTTTTCATGTAGTATTCTAAGCATAGGCGGATTTTCATTATTTTTGAGAGTATCGACTGCTGTACGTCACCATGCCTACTTCACCAGTTTTCATCTTTTAATCTTGCTAATTTTCAGAAGCTAGAGCAGTATAGTCTAAGGCTCCTAACATATATTAACATATTAACATATATATTATAGTATTCTGTGTCTGCTAAGCTACACCCACGTATACCATAAGTAGGTACCTTTAATTGTGGCAAATTCAAAATTGGCAGTTGACAATTAAAAATACTTGGAGTGCTGTGAAAAGCATTATAGGGGGCTGCGTAACCTTCTGGAGACTGGAGGGGGGGGGGCTAGGTTGTTTGGGTTGTCATTATCAGATCTAAGCTGTTCTCCGTGAATCCAAGCCATTAATGTTATGGTAAACCTGAATTAGTGAGGTTTTACACATTTTATCCCCTGGAGAAGGGGGCACAGTCTCCCTTGCAGAAAAACAATGATAAATGGGCCCAAATTAATGAGGTTTTTCGCATTTTATACCCTGGTGATAGGTGGGCCCGGGGGTCTCCCCCGTAGAAAAAAATTGATAAATAGGCCCAAATTAGTGAGGTTTTACGCATATTAAACCCTGGAGAATGGGGGGCCGGGGGTTTCCCTCGGAGAAGGAAAATTGATGTATATAGGTCCAAATTAGTGAGGTTTTACGAATTTTGCAAGCAGTACAGTTGAGATTGTACCGACAAATAAACCTACCACTGAGGGGGCCCGGGGGTCTACCCCGAAGAAAAAGCTTGAAAAAATAGGTCTGAAATAGGCCTATTGGGATCTTAAGCATTTTGAGTAGTATATTTTTGTGAAAATAAGTCAATGTGTTGATTTTTTCATGATGTCTTTCATGTAAAATAAGCATACCAGTATCAAGAATTAATTTCCCTTTCGTTATTGTGGATACTATGCCTTTCGCCTCCATAACGTCTTTGTCACCAGAAATCCTGGGGGGGGGGCTGCGGGCTTAGCCTCCCCCCCCCCCAGGACCCCCCTAATTACGCCAATGCATGTATGTATAAACTTACAAACCTTTCTTGAAATAGGTTTGTGATGGAAATAATGCAATACGCTCCCATGATTTAATCATTTGATTTGACTTTTTTCTCACCCTCACACTTTTATAGGCTGATATGAAATTCCCGGCATCTTATTTCAGGTTCATCTAAGTTTTATTCATTATACAAAGCTGAAGCTACTCAAGCTAGTAACTTTTTAAAAACATGCAGAAATCTAAAATAATTTTTAGTGCGCTAGCGGCGGGAAATACACGACAGCTAAGTCGTAATAAATAAAGCTGACAATTAACTGTCATAACTGCCATAAGATAACTATTGAGTTTCATTTGGCGCGAAAATTTTAGGCCGAAATATGGTGGACTTTCGATTGGTCCCCTGCTTCAGCATGCAAATCATATGGAGGTGTAGGGTGGAAATAGTGTTTATATTTTTTGAATTTTTGCGAAAATTTTATGAAACCGCGAGAGAATCAATGGTCATTCGACAAAAATCTTAAAAAATAAAATAAAAACAAATTTCCCTAAAATCCCACAGAAAAACCTCAAAAATTGTTGACCCCGGAAATTTTTCAGAATAAAATTATTTCCCACGGAATTCCGAGGTAAACCACGGAATGTGGCAGCCCTGCTAGGCTTTCTGCAGTGAATTCCGGTAAGCGGAAAATTTAAAATTTTATGTATTTGAACGTGGAAATTTTTTTTAGTAGGCCAAGAAAGCTAAACATGACAAACCTTATTTCTACAACTCTCATTGGGTTCCTTGCACAAGTTTTTAGGCATAAACTAAAAAGTGTTTCTATTGATATCATGATTGAAATACAAAGATTTCACTATAAATACAAATGTTCTTTAAACTTTTATTAAATAAAATAAAACACGAAGTATGCATTAATTTATTATTTTTATTTTATTATTAATTAATTAATTGAATTTTAGCGCAATCTTAACTAGTGACACGCGTTCAGCTTTCTAGTTTCTGCTACCACGAATTTACGTTCAGTGGTTCAGTAATTCAGTATCAGTGCTGAAAATGGCGGCCTCGGACTCGAAGGCACCACTTCGCACTGTGAAAAGAGTCCAGTTTGGCATCCTTTCTCCCGATGAAATTGTAAGTATGAATTATTAATATTAGATTTAGATGATGCCAGTGGCAGGGTATTTGATTTCATGCTTTAGTTTTTATGAAATTGGTAGTTCTCTTGATTTTGGTAAGGACAGTGAAATGTTGCAATGTCGACTGGCATACAAGTAAATTTACCCCTCTGTATTTAGATTATAAAATGTTTTTATGTTCATCATAGCATTAGTCATTAATAAATCGTACTAGTATGATATGATTTATTTCAAATTTTGAGTTTAATGCAATGAGTAAAAATTAAATTAGTGGATAAATTTAGAACTGTCGAGTATTGGAACCAGACTTATAGTATGGTGAAAATGTCTGGGTTTAATACGGCAAATTTAGAAGAATTATGGGGTTAAAAAAGTGTCTTGGGAATCCATAAAATTGTAAACTTTAAGATCAAAGAAATAAATTGTAATTATTATATAGGCTCCTTAGATTAAAGTAACACAACACGGAATACATTATGGTGGGTCTATACGAGTATTATAAAGCTAGCAGTTTTTTGAAACACTTGCTTGCGCACAAATAGCCTACTCCAGAATTCTTAAGGACTGTTCGCATTAATATAAGTGGTAATGCCCCATGCAGACGTTGTAATCAGATATGCCATAAGGTTACTTCTCCTAAAAAACTAAATTTACAGAAATAAACATGAGTCAAACGTAATAAAAACTATTATTAAAAGTCAAATTGAAAAATAAGAATAAAACAGGCGCATAGCGGTATAGTTTTCGGAAATGATAGGTGGTAGCAAGTTTCGTTTTCCCCATTTATTTTTAAACATGTATCAATAAGCTATCAGTTTCACTTTGGGAAATCTGAACGCCCAGTTTTTAAGGTAATAGAAATACAATAGGTATTACTTGTCTCTGGCGAAGCATGTTCTTCTCACCTCAAATTGAACGCACCTGAAACTGAGTAGCCCTAGGCCATTTTTTGAAGGTGAAATTTCATCGAAAAAGTCCGAATGTAATACAAAAATCCAAAAGTGCAAATACAACTGGATTGTTCTATTTTTGGCGTCACTTGGGATTCAAAATGAGCCGATGTCCAAAATGTAATTATATCTTGACAAACATTTCAACTGATGACAAATAGGACCTTTTTAAAACAGCCTGATTCTGGCTAGCTCTAGACACGAAGAAGCGCATTAATTTAAGTATTTTCGTGGGTACACTTTAAATTTGTAATGACTTTTCTTACATATAATTAGGGAAACCTGAGATATGTGGGGAAACCAGATAAATTGTACTGTGGTGACACGATGCTCCGGAAAGGCATAGGTTGGATTCTGGTTCTGCTGAGATTCTTCTTGATTCCCTTTATCGGATTTAATGATTTTTAATGCCAAACATTTTTGCAATATTATCCATTTTAATTTAATTTCTTTCATTTTAGCGACGAATGTCAGTCACCGAAGGTGGCATCAAATATCCAGAGACATATGAAGGAGGTCGTCCAAAAATTGGGGGTCTTATGGACCCCCGACAAGGTGTTATGGACAGGATGTCGCGGTGCCAAACCTGCGCCGGAAACATGAGCGAGTGCCCTGGCCATTTTGGTCACATTGATCTCGCCAAGCCAGTTTTTCATGTTGGCTTTTTGACAAAAACAATAAAAATGCTACGATGTGTTTGCTTCTTTTGCTCAAAAATGCTTGTCAGTCCCGTAAGTATTACTTCACTTCCCTTGGCGCGGTTTCCACCGACCGGCTAGGGCTAAATACAAATACGGTGACGTGGTACAAGACATTCAAGACTTAGGTGGGGTTCCCACCGACCTCGCATTGCAGAATGCCAATGACATTGACGGAAATGTTTGTTTTTCTTTTTATAGAAATCTATTAAAATGTTTGTACTTAACATATCCCATGACGCCATTTTTCAATTTTAGTTTGTTTGTTTGTGATTTTACTGTATGATCATTGATCAATTTTAACTATAGCATAGAGGAAAACAAATATTTCCGTCAATGTCATTTGCATTCTGCAATGCGAGGTCGGTGGAAACCCCGCCTAAGTCTTGAATGTCTGCTACCACGTCACCGTATTTGTATTTAGCCCTAGCCGGTGGGTGGAAACCGCGCCTTTTCAAGATTTACGTGTCGTTCTTTATACCATTGTTATATTTGCTTTGATTGTCTGGCTTTGTGGTGTGATTATGAACATAATATAAAGAATAAAAGCGCAGGATATGACCGTGATACTTGAGTATTATATTTTATTTTTTCATTAGGAAGGTAGTATCGAAATATAATATTGTCGATATTATTGAACACATCTATCTACTTAGGGTGACCATCTATACTGTTTTTGGCATTACAGTAATGTTTTCGGTGTCTCTGTACTGATACTGTTTTGATTTGCCAAAAACACCAAAATGTACTGATTTTCGGTGGAGGACCGTACTTCCATTCCCAATATTAATCAGTACATACATTTCCAGATGAACAATGTAAAAAAATTGAATTTGGCACCCATTCTTGCCCGAAGGTGTATTTAAAAATTACCTATACAATTGTCAAAATAATTAGTTGCCATGTTTAACATTAGGGAAAAAATATTTTCACTCAACAGATTAATTTTGTGATTAAGTACGGTAGTATCTTTTATTTATGATTATGCTGTTATTCCACCGACGTCAATAGTGATAGTAATGGTGTGATTAACGTGGTAGCAGACATTAAAGACAGTCTAGAAATGTCTGCTACCACGTCAATATCAGCATTACTATCACTATTGACGTCAGTGGAATAACCGCTTTTAGGGAAAAATTAATTCATGAATAATTTTACACTGGACAGAATGAGTATTTGAAAAGCAAGTTTACACTATATAGAATGGACTTTCGTATGATCACCTGTTTTTCAATTTCAAAATACATATCTTAAAGCCTGAGGTATGGGGGAAATCTAAACAAAATTGGGACACCCACACCTACAACACGAGGCAAAGGGGAGACCTCGTAAGGCCAGCACCACGCACTGGATCCTATACTACAAGGTTTTGCCTGCCTTAGAAAACTCCTCATTGAACTGAGAGCGGCGAGAAATGGTACTAGCTTCCCTAAATTGATTAAAGACCATCTCTTATTAGAGAAAGCCTTTTACACTGTCACTGAGGCACTAGCACAATGACAATGACTACCTAATGATGACGATATTTTGACGATGTTACTTTATACTTTCTTGTCGATTATTTGATTGTATAATTTAACAAATATATTTATATATATATATATATTTATGTATTTATTGATGCTCTCTGTTATTAACAAGTTCTTCACTTACTTTTTTGTTTCAGAGCAATGCTAAAATTAAAGAAATCATTACAAAATCCCGTGGACAGCCGCGTAAACGTCTTACTTTCGTTTATGATCTCTGTAAAGGGAAAAATATTTGTGAAGGCGGTGACGAGATGGACATCACAAAGGATAACCCTGACAATCCCGGAGGAGGAGGGAAAGATAAAAAACCCGGGCACGGAGGTTGTGGTCGCTACCAGCCCAATATCAGACGTGCTGGCTTAGATCTAACCGCTGAGTGGAAACATACTAATGAGGATAACCAGGAAAAGAAGATTTCACTGAGTGCTGAAAGAGTTTGGGAAATTTTGAAGAACATCACTGATGAGGAGTGCCTAATTTTGGGGATGGACCCAAAGTTTGCTCGTCCTGATTGGATGCTGGTGACCGTATTACCGGTTCCACCTCTTTCGGTTAGTTTTACTTACTTTTTACTTTTTCGTGTCCGGGGTAGAGACTCCTTGTTTCTGATCTCAGCCAAACCGATGCCATCGTCGGTGCATACACAAAAGAAGAGGAAGGTCTCTTCTCGGTGGTGAAAGGATTAGCCGCTAGATGTTTCCACTTAACGTTGCCCGGGGTACGCCCGATCGGTTTTTTGTCCACTGTATAAAACCGATCTTCGTGGAGGCTCCTTTCTTGTACCCTTTCAGTTAGTTTTGCAGTTTTCGTGTGGAACATAATTCATTTTCTTAATAGTTGTCAGATCTTTACAGTTGTCCCTGCGCCATGTCTAATTAATTATCAGGTAGTATAGATTTTTATAAGGCTCGGGATCCTTGCGCATATTTGTGCCGTTATTTGGGGGTCTCTGATAGGTGGTGGTGGTGGTGATGGTTTGGGAAGTGGTTTTTAGGAATGCACTAGGGACTGTCTGAGATGTATGTTGAGTATGTTATGGTCTGTGTTTAAAAACGTGGGTGAGCTTGGGATGTCTGATTAAGGTTACAGTTGTGTGTGAAGTTTAATATGTTAAAAATATTTAATTGTGGAGTTCACGACAGTGCTATTGCCGAGAAGATGGGGTAGAGTGTGAGGAGGTGGTAGGTTTTGCCTGAATCGATTAAACACAGGGCAGTGCAGAAGTATGTGTATTATTCATTTTTACTTAATAGTTAATGTCTAATTATCGGGAAGTATATAATGAAATATTTTTATAAAACTTATTATTTCATGTAAATTTATAACCACAACTCGAAAACAATAGGGCTTAGAACCACACTTTATTTCCGTAAAATTATTTCGCCGCGTTAATTAGCGTTACATAATAGCCTCCTTATTAACTTTGTCAAATTTACTGTCACTCCTTGTTAATTAGCGTTGCTTGTTTTTGCAATGTAAACATATATTTAATGTTTGGTTACAGGTCCGGCCCGCAGTAGTAATGTACGGTTCCGCTAGGAATCAAGACGATTTGACCCACAAACTTGCGGATATTATTAAATCCAATAACGAACTGATTCGCAATGAACAAGCTGGTGCTGCAGCTCACATTATTTCAGAGAATATGAAAATGCTACAGTTCCATGTTGCAACATTCATTGATAATGATATGCCTGGCTTGCCTCGGGCCATGCAGAAGTCGGGAAAACCTTTGAAAGCTGTTAAAGCTCGGCTTAAGGTAAGAAGTCTTCGCATTTATTTCCTTTTTCTTTATCTGCCTTATTATTACCCCCTTCAAGGTGTCAAGAGGCTCTCAATTTATACATCACACAATCTCTGTCGTTCGCACGATTTTTGCTTCGACATGGGTTCAACTATGAAAATTAAATAGCGCCAATCCTTCGTGTATGAAATTGCTACGTTATGAATGAGGGGAACTAATTATAGTGAATTCCGAACCACTTGGCTTCAATTATTTCAATTAGACAGAGGTGAATAGGTGGCGGAAAGGGACCCGTGACTCCCTTTACAAAAGTTCAGATGGTTATCCACTACACTACGGATTTCCCCAGCAACTCAATAACTGCCTATTTCCTAAAGGAAAAAAATGCAAATGTGTAGTCATGTTTGAATTGAACTAGTTTTAATTTTAAAAACCTGAACCAAATGCATTGCAGGGCAAAGAAGGCAGGATTCGTGGTAATTTGATGGGAAAGCGTGTGGACTTCAGTGCTCGTACGGTCATCACACCGGATCCAAACTTGAGAATTGATCAAGTTGGCGTGCCGAGATCTATTGCTCAGAACTTAACCTTCCCTGAGATTATCACGCCCTTTAACATTGACAAAATGCAAGAGCTAGTACGAAGAGGCAATTCGCAGTATCCTGGTGCCAAATACATCATCAGGTACGTTTATGCAATTAAGCTTATTTTGTTACAGGTATCCTATTAATTTTAAACATTTATCCTGATGCTACTTAACTCTTAAGACAGCTTGGTCTACCACTGTTACTGTGAGGTACTGGGGTAGCCCAGGCTCACAATTAGGGGGTAGGACTTACTCGTAGATTATCTGTGGCGTCCCGCCGTCCCGGTGCTGGCGAAGAGAAGTCTGCCGGGCCCGACTGCTGCGCTGCTATGGAGACCGGAGACCGTCGCGTATAGGTATTATTCACAATTCGTATGTTCACAAATAATCTTAGGATGCCTCACTTTAGGGTGGGTATGTTTAATGAATTGATATAAAACAGTAAAAGGCGAATGCGAAATGCGTTAATGGAAAAAACGCGGTGTGTGTGCCCGAAGACTGCAAGATTCGGACTGACTCTTCCTCTGCTAACTAGTTGCCAACTCCGACAAACTTGCAAGTTTTGACAGTTACATTAGTTATAGTAGATACACTATGTTTGAATATTTCACTTTCATTGCTTTCCATGAAGTGGCGAGTAATCACTTTCTTGTTGTTACTGATCTAATAAATAATAATAAATTCGTGTATTTCTCAACATTATTGATATAACATATAACACCTAATGGTGTGCGGGGTACCTACCAAATGATACCAAATGATTTTTTAAAGTTGGTTATGTTTTCAGAAGTGTAGAGCAGCCCGAGTTTTAATGGTGATGGCATAATAACTCTAGCGAGCATAAAAATAAGTCTAATAAAACAGATGGAACATGGAATTTTAGTGTTTTATTAAAATGTGTTATGATAAAACACTAATTGTTTGTTATATATTTGTTTAACTATATGTTTGTTATAGTAAACTAAAACTAAACTGTAAACTATGTTTTCTTTATTAAAAATATTTTATTTGATGGTTGGCAGGGATAACGGTGAGCGCATCGATCTCCGGTTTCATCCACGACCGTCTGATCTTCATCTTCAATGTGGCTACAAAGTGGAGAGGCACATCAGAGACGGAGACTTGGTCATTTTCAACCGACAGCCTACTCTGCACAAAATGAGTATGATGGGCCATCGTGTCAAAGTTCTTCCCTGGTCTACTTTCCGTATGAATCTCAGGTATAGCATTTAGAGAAAATGCCTTCACTACAATATAATGTCAGCAATATTAATGGGGCGTATACTGAGACGAGTACCCGGCTGAGAACACTTGAGACATGCTGTAGCTTCTGAACTGGATGTTTTAACCATTCTTATGTCTAATTATTTCTGTAGGCTATGTCGGCCAAGTTAGTCTTGCATTCTGCTTGGTTTGAAGGAAGATTTGAAAGGTTTGAAGAAATGATCCTACACATTTTATAGCTTAAAATACCTTTATAGACATGTAGCGTAGTGGTACGGACTTTCACCCGAAAGGTTGTTGGTTCGAGTCTCACACTGGCTACATTTTCGGGCCATGCTTCGGAGGGCATGTAAAGCAGGCGGTCCCGGGTCTTTCTAGTTGAGTGTAAGAGAGGGCTTTATAGCCCTAACTCCGCTTAGGCTTAGGCGGGTATTCCACATACGTCAATCGTCAATGGTCAATGAAAAATTGAAAAATGACGTAACAATGACGTAAATTGACGTGGTAGCAGAATTTTTAGTATGTCTTTAATGTCTGCTAAAACGTCATTTTTCAATTTTTTATTGACGATTGACGTATGTGGAATACCCGCCTTAGTAATAGAACAAAGAAAGACGTTATTTATTTATTTATTTATAATTTACTGAGCTTGTCTTCTAAAATAACGTATATTATTGCTTAGCTCATTTTACATTTTGTGTATCCCTTTGCTCTGTCGTTTTCCTTCATTTCCTGAAACAATTTCTGCCCATCCCGAATCTTACTTCTACTTTTACCTCGCTTTTATCCGTAAGAGGGGTCAGGTATACGACAGGTTCTCTTCCACTCCTTGCGATTTTGTGCTTCGGCTGCAGTTGCTCCTAAAATTTTGAGGTCTTGGCAGACTTTTGCTTCTACCGTTAGCCTGGGCCGTCCTCTTCTAATAATGAATACTTCGAATAATGATACTTATACCCTCTCACGACACCGTTTTAAAACCTCTGCATGCGCTCTGAGTATAATCCTGGAATCCATTTATCATAATGATTAATAACTCTATTTTATAATAAACCTCCTTTTTTTCATTCAGTTGCACATCTCCGTACAATGCCGACTTCGACGGGGACGAAATGAACTTGCATGTGCCGCAGTCGATGGAGACACGTGCCGAGGTGGAGAATCTGCACGTGACCCCACGGCAGATCATCACTCCCCAGGCGAATAAGCCTGTCATGGGTATCGTGCAGGACACGCTCACTGCTGTGCGGAAAATGACCAAGCGCGACGTATTTCTTGATCAAGTAATATATTTATATTTTATTATGCTTGACTACCTCTGATAAAATTGTTCGTGAAATTAACAGTACTAGTCACATTGAACTCAACTAGCAGATTTAAATTGTTGTTTTTCCAACGCCTGCTTTCAGCATTTCTGCTTTAAGCAACCTTGTCAGCCTGACATATTTAAATTACTCATACCAATACGGTCATGTTGCGGTGTTTCTATGTATGTATAGATAGTGTTATAGTTGACCATAATGCATAAAAACCAATCTATTCTTTTTCTGAGTTACTGATATGGTCATAGTCGGTTTAAAACGGGAAAATAATTTTGGCTCTATAGTTTTAAATTATGGAGACAACATGAAATTACAGTATTAGTTCCATTTCTTAAAATTCTTTGGTGACTGTATAATTTTTGGCTTTGTGGCACCGGTTCAGTAAAATTTGTTATGTTTTTTTGGTAAATTACACGCATTATTATTATTATATTAAATAAACTGTAAGTTTTGAATCAATCGCGTTTTAGAGAAATATGCAGGCGTTCGTAATGTGTCGAATTTATTACAGGAACAAATGATGAACATCCTTATGTTTTTACCCATCTGGGACGGTAAAATGCCCATCCCGGCAATTCTGAAGCCCAGACCGCTCTGGACCGGAAAACAAGTCTTCTCCCTCATCATCCCTGGGAATGTCAACATGATTCGGACGCATTCCACACATCCAGACGACGAAGATGATGGACCATACAAATGGGTTTCACCTGGTGATACCAAGGTACATAAACAATTCCGCATTAAATCTTTGGGTTAAGGTACACACGGACGATTCTTGCAATAGTGATTTGCCGGCGTCTTTTTCATTGTAGCAATAGGGTTAGCAGAAGATTTATTGTCGATTTCTGAAGCTGGCGTGAAGCCGACGCGAAGCTGACCGCACGGCAGTGCGTAGTTTTCCCCTAGACACGCCAGCTCATAAAAAATCTTCTGTAGTAGACTGTGGGTTTGCACGCCAGCTTCAGAAATCAGACTCGGTACACAAGAACAATTCTTGCAGGCACGCTGGAATTCCCATCTCTCCTATATAGAACTCTAGCCGGCCGCCATACCAAGTTGAATCCAGCGGACCAGAGCAGGTTCAAAGCTGCAGATAACTTGGTCGTGTGCACAGTACCGGTAGGGAAACATGGTAGGACTTGTCCTGGTCACCTCCGAACTAATCGTGTGACTTCACTGTGTTTCCCAAGTGGTTCGGAATCCACTATAATCAGGAGGTCCACTGTCCTATGGGCTGGCATGGGACAGTCAAGTCGGGGTCGCTCTATGGGCCCAAATATGAGGCCTAAGTCGTTATTAACCCGACGAACACTACTACTACTACTACTACTATATAGAACTCTTGTCCACGTTAGGCCGCGAATCGCGTTGTTCCAATTGGACGGAATCCTAGCTAGCAATGAATGAAGTGAATGTTGACCAGACCTGATAATTTCAGGTAATGGTGGAGCACGGTGAACTCATCATGGGGATTCTGTGTAAACAGTCATTGGGGACTTCAGCAGGATCTTTACTTCACATTTGTATGTTGGAGTTAGGCCATGAAGTGTGTGGACAATTCTACGGAAACATTCAAACAGTCATCAACCATTGGTTGCTCCTGGAAGGTCACTCAATCGGTTAGTATTGAGAAAAAAAAGAACGTGTTATATACAATGGCGGAGAAAAACTTAAGGACACCAAATTTTTTCTTGTAATTTTCATATTTGCCTTATCTAATGAGATCTGAATGGCATGGTAGTTGGATAGTTGATTGCCCTCTAAGAGCTGCATAGATCGATATTATTTTGGTTCTTGATCAATTCACCTCTTTGCAGATATTAATGTTTTTCAAAAATGGAAGGGCAGAAAAACATAAGGACGCGAGCATTTAAGGTTCATTTTCTACTGGATAGAGAGTTTTATTGTGAAAATAACACTATGATTCAACTAAAACATCAATACTATGTGCTATGGCCGTTGTTTTGCCGGATTGTCTTGCACCTAGTTTGCATAGTGTCGAATAACTTGCAGCGAATTGAAATAGGTATCGAGTGCCATGTCTTCTTCGACTCCTCTCAAAGAAGGTCCTTGTTTTTATGCAGCGCCTTTGGTAGTTGATTTTTTAAGTGGCTCCGAAGATTTTCAATGTGGTTCAGGTCGGGCGACTGAGCAGGCCACGGCATGGCTAACACATTGTTCTCCGCGAACCACTGGTTTATATTCTTCGGTGAATGCTTTGGGTCTTTCTACTGTTGGAACACCCATCAAATTGGCATGTCGTCTTCCCCAAAAGGAGCATTACATTTTGCAAAATCTCCCAGTATATCTTTTTCGTGATGATTTCGTTTATACGGAATATCGGGCCTACGCCGTTGTAGGACAAACAGCCCCACACCATAATGTTACCGCCACCAACCTTTACGGTCTTCTTTGTATACTTGGGATTAAATGCGGCATTGCGAGGTCTTGTTACACACTGTTTCTCATCGGAACCGAAGTTGACCTTTGTTTCATCGCTGAAAAAAATGTTTTTCCAATTTGCACGATTTAGGTTTTCTGAAGCATGCTTGAAACGGTTTAATGTTCTTTTTTGGCAAAAGCAGAACTTTTCTCGGTAACCGACCATGGAGAGTTGGGCATCTATCAGCCCCTGTCGAACCATTCGAGTACAAATGGGTGGATTCATTTCCTTTTTAAGGTCGGCGGTGGTACTGAATGCTGACATTATGCTCTTACGGACCAGCAAATTGCCGAAATGCTGCGTTGTTTTTCGTGGACGTCCCCTTTTTTTCATAGGACGGGGAGCTTTGAGAACCTGTTCGACCATGGTTCTTGACCTTCCAATCATCTCCGCTATTTTTCTTCTAGAATGCCCTCGTTCCCGAAGTTTATGGGTCACCTTCTTCTCCTCAGCTTTGCAATTTTTCCCATTAGACATTTCTCTTCATTCAGCAACAACAGACTCCTACTTATTCAAATTAAAGATAAAGAACTAAAAATCACTGTTTTTTTGGTTCAAAATATCAACATAAATGCTCGCGTCCTTATGTTTTTCTCCCCTTGCATTTTCGAAAAAAAATTCAAATCTGCAAAGAGGTGAATTGATCAAGAACCAAAATAGTATCGAGCTATACAGCTCTTAGAGGGCAATCAACTATCCAACTGCCATGCCATTCAGATCTCATTACATAGGGCAAATATGAAAATTACAAGAAAAAATTTGGTGTCCTTAAGTTTTTCTCCGCCACTGTATATCATTATCACTATAACCTAAGCACTGTAAAAATATACCAAGTTCCTTGCCGTCGTGCCAAAAGTCTCGCCATTTAAAATAGTTATTCTTCTTATGTAGTTCTTTGGCATTATTAAGGGTGTGAGATAGGAAATCGAGCCATGTTCTTCATTGACCCATAATGCAATACCGAAGAATGGGAAATTTTCTCATAGGTAGTTCTTATTGTGTACCGTAAAATTAAATGGCGTTGATTTCGCTCTCAGGTATTGGTGACACCATTGCCGATCCCCAGACTTACTTGGAAATCCAGAAAGCCATCAAGAAGGCCAAAGAAGACGTGATAGAGGTGATCCAGAAAGCCCACAATATGGAACTGGAACCGACGCCTGGTAACACCCTGCGTCAGACCTTCGAGAATCAGGTCAACCGTATCCTGAACGACGCTCGTGACAAGACTGGAGGTTCCGCTAAGAAGTCTTTGACAGAATACAACAATCTTAAGGCCATGGTGGTTGCTGGTTCCAAAGGATCCAACATTAATATTTCTCAGGTAAGCTTTTCGTACATTATTTCCTAGTCTAGGGAGAAAAAGGCTGTGTTATGTTTCTGCAAATATTTACTACCCTTATAAGTCAAGGCCATAATTGGTATTGCCAATTGATTAGGATCAAAGTCTTGGAGGCCATTACGCTGACAATCGATGCAAATTGGAGAGTGGCCATTCTTGGAAGGCAGTCTTAGTAAACATGACCTACAGTTGCACAGTGCCCATAAATCATAGAATTATAAATGAAAGTGACAAAGCAGAAGAAATGATACTCCACATTTTATTGCTTATTAATTGCCGCGTTCTAAAATTGTAAAACGATATTTACATGCTGTGTCTTAAAATATAGAGGAGAATTTCTTCTACTTTATGTACTCTCATTTATGGTTCTATGACCGTTATTTCATGAGAAATTGGTAAAAAAAAAACGGTCATAATGTTCGTCACTCTTTCATGTTGGAATTACTTTTCAGGTTATTGCCTGTGTAGGGCAGCAGAACGTTGAAGGTAAACGTATACCTTTCGGCTTCCGAAAGCGGACCTTACCGCATTTCATTAAAGACGACTACGGTCCTGAATCTAGAGGCTTCGTCGAAAATTCGTACCTGGCCGGTCTGACTCCCTCTGAATTCTTCTTTCACGCTATGGGAGGGCGAGAAGGTCTTATCGATACTGCTGTAAAAACTGCTGAAACCGGCTACATCCAGCGTCGTCTGATAAAGGTAAGCTGCTTAAGTAATTAATTAAAAAGTCATTGTCAGTTTCTTGCCAATGTGGGGAAAATCAATTTTGAATATTGTGGCCAATCGGTAATATAATGTAGAGAAGTATTTCTTCTTGGATATGAATCGATTTTAAGGTCTGCAATGAATATTCCTTGTGAAATTTGACTTTGTACAAAAAACGAGAAGCGGGGGTGTCCGATTTGCTCCCAACTCTACAGCACTATTAGCCTTTTATCCATTTGTGGTTCTATATATTTTTTGTTTTTGTCCAAAGGCTATGGAGTCCGTCATGGTGCACTACGATGGAACTATCCGTAACTCGGTCGGACAGCTGATCCAGCTTCGGTACGGAGAGGATGGTCTGGCCGGTGAAACTGTCGAATTCCAGTCTCTTCCGTCTATAAAGCTGTCGAACAAGCAGTTTGAAAAAAGGTTCCGATTTGATGCCAGCAATGAACGTCATCTGCGACGGATTTTTAATGAGGACGTTTTACGAGAGCTGATGGGCTCCGGTGAAGTCATTTCCGCTCTGGAGAAGGAGTGGGAGCAGCTAACGAGGGATCGCGAAGCTTTACGCCAGATTTTCCCCAGTGGAGAAAACAGGGTATGCTATAAATTCTCTAGGCAGATGATGGAACAGAAGAATCAACGTGTGTAATCAATGTGTAGCGGTGCTAACCTGTCTAGCAATACAATCATGTCAATAAGAGCATATAATTAGAGGATTTAGATGAACTGTTCTTGTCGGGGCTTGTGGTCAAGCGGTTAAGACTTAGATTGTGGGTTCTATTTTCTTTTTCTATCCTCTAATTTCGGTTATAACCTCTTCAACCAACGTTAATTTAATGTCAGTGTTATTGTATATATACCATATAATACTGCAATATACATATATTCAGAAGACCATTTTCCTATTTTGCAATTGTGAAACGAGGAATTGATTAATTTCCTCAAAAATACCTAAGCTTGCTTTGTTAACAAATTATTTGGAAATCATGCCTTAATAATTCGGTTCTTTTCCCTGCAGGTAGTGTTGCCCTGCAATTTGCAAAGAATGATTTGGAACGTGCAAAAAATTTTTCACATTAACATCCGTTGCCCGACCGATTTGAGCCCTCTGAAAGTTATTGAGGGTGTCAGAGACTTGCTGCAAAAGTGCGTAATTGTCGCTGGCGATGATCCTCTTAGTAGGCAAGCCAACGAGAATGCCACCCTTCTATTCCAGTGCCTGGTTCGCTCAACGTTGTGTACCAAGGGTGTTTCCGAGAATATGAGGTGAGTATCAAAGGAAATTGTAGGGAAGGCGCCCATTCCATTGACCGGCTAGGGCTATTTCCAAAAACGGTGACGTGGTAGCAGACATTCAAGACTTAGGTAGCGTTTCCACCGACCTCGCATTGCAGATTGCAAATGACATTGACGGAAATGTTTGTTTTCCTTTTTATAGAAATCTATTAAATTGTTTGTAATTAACATATCCCATGAAGGCATTTTTTAATTTTAGTTTGTTTGTTTGTGATTTTACTGTATGATCATTGATCAATTTTAACTATGGCATAGAGGAAAATAAACATTTCCGTCAATTCTGCAATGCGAGGTCGGTGGAAACGCCACCTAAGTCTTGAATGTCTGCTACCACGTCACCGTTTTTGGAAATAGCCCTAGCCGGTCAATGGAATGGGCACCTATATAAAAATATATAAATCACTTGTTACGAGTTGTGAATGAAGCCTGCTGCGACTGTGAGACAACCTTGTATTTGGAGCGCGGGAATTCTCATTCCAGAGGGTATGCAATGTTAATTTGCCCCTAAGTACGGTGTGTACCCTACCAGCGAAAAAAAATGTCGAAGACAAGTCGTTCATATTGGTAATTTGTATGGTGACAATGTCTGCCTGTCAGTGGACAAGAAGGAATTGGAGTTCGGGGTGGAAGAACCATCGGCGAGAAGGAGACTGCTATGGTTCGGACGGGTAAAGCGAATGGATACAGAACGGCTGAAGAAATAAAAAGAGGGAAAGCGGAGAAGAGGAAGACCTGGAAAGAGACAAGGGAACTAGAACGAGGACGATCTCTGATGAGTGGGACTGCCAACGGAGGAAGAGTTAAACAATCAGATGTGGAAGACGCTCATGTATTACGACGGGGAAACTGGAACTCATTACTGCCATGCTCCCACATGGTCTAAAAAGAGATAATATTAGCCCTAACGTTTTCAAGAGCAAGGTAAAGGGTCTCCTAGTGAGTTGTTGCCCCTACTCTGAATGAATTTCTAGCGACCAACCTCCCTCCATGCTGACATTCCCATCACAGTCATAAGTGCCTATATTGTTTATTATTATTAAGTTGTGGATTTTAATGGATAAGGATTGTATTGATGTATTACTGAAAAAAAATACCCTAACTACAATAATCAAAATTGTTCGGTAGACGGCTACAACTACTTTCTGTTCGTATCTAAAAGTATTGTTAAGGCCAATATAAATGCACCTCACGTAATTCTTGGAGGACCTTCCGGTGCCATGGCAGGTTGTGTCTCGCTTATGTGGAGACGAAAATGCCAAAAAAGTTTTGTAAATTGATGGCGTCTTTCCTTAGCACGGCAGATCAGTGATAATGATGATGATGAAGAATGTTTGTTAGACAAAAGCTAGGCTTGTTATATCTATAATAATTTGTTTTGCAGATTATCTTCGGAAGCGTTTGAATGGTTGATAGGAGAAATCGAGACACGCTTCCAGCAAGCGCAGGTGGCGCCCGGAGAGATGGTAGGAGCGCTGGCAGCGCAGAGTCTTGGCGAGCCTGCCACGCAAATGACCCTCAACACTTTCCATTTTGCTGGTGTCTCCTCCAAGAACGTAACTCTGGGTGTGCCCAGACTCAAGGAAATTATCAACATCAGTAAGAAGCCGAAGGTAAGAACCTTTATTATGTTTTTAGACGCATGGTACGGAATTATTATCTGGATACGTATCTGTATGTGTATAACACATGGAATTCGGAGTGAATGAATTTAAATATATCTTAGATAACGCTTAGACTCTCTCCGGTCCTGTAATGGTGATGAAAATGGATTCCTCCCCCACCTATACCTTTATCCTTCTTTTTTTCACTACTCCTCTGTTTCCTTCTTCTCCATTTAATTTTAATTAATTTATAATAGTCTACAATGTTTTTTTTTTAGTTTTTAAGGTTAGCATGAAAACAAGACTTTATAGTCTTATTGTTCGCCTTTTGTTTGCAATAAAGTTTTTTCACTTCATTTCATTTCATTTCATAGTAGGTACTCATTATTAAGATTGACCATTGAGACGTAGCATAGTTACTACTGCTTGATGGCGGAAGCATTAGTAAAATAATGTGTCTTAACTAGCCCTCCTAGGTACGATGTTGAGCTGGTAAATATTGAAAATAGTAAGGACCTTTACAAATTGGATAAATTTAATTTTACCCATTTTAAATTATTAAATTTCATTTCTATCCCGCCAGGCACCTTCCCTCACGGTATTTCTCACTGGAGCTGCAGCCCGTGACGCTGAAAAGGCGAAGAACGTACTCTGCCGTCTGGAACACACGACATTGCGTAAAGTCACTGCAAACACTGCCATCTACTATGACCCAGACCCGCAGAACACAGTCATCACCGAAGATCAGGAATTCGTCACAGTCTACTACGAAATGCCTGACTTTGACCCTACACGTATCAGTCCATGGCTGCTGCGTATTGAGCTAGACCGGAAGAGGATGACAGGTCTGTTTACTTTTCTCGTGTAGAATAATGCGAGACTTGCCTGCTTCCAAAGGAGTTGCTTGATAATAAGTAGCCTGAAGACGGTAGCCGCGGTTGAAACACAAAGGATTCATTATGCGAATTATGTGAATTTTCATGTGAAAGTGTGCAGGAAGACAGGTTTACTGTATAGGGGCTCCTTTATTCGAGGAGTTTACTATACCTATTTTCACATTTAGTTGGCTGGCACTGGAACATTTCCAGTGTGTAATAATAAGTGATCCAATGTATATTGATTGCTGAACAAAATTTGTTTTTATCCATTAATTTAATTTTTTTATTAATTATTACGTATCGTTAGAGAGACCCTCATTTGAATAAGATAAGTCGTGATTAGTCAACAATTCAGTTGCACAATTTAATAAAAAATGGCTATTTGGCGATAGGGCTTATATTAATATTATGTATTGTTATTTTTTTATTAATATTCATAATTTTTCCTCAGACAAAAAACTTACGATGGAACAAATTGCCGAAAAAATTAACGCAGGTTTTGGCGATGATTTGAATTGTATTTTCAATGATGACAACGCTGAGAAGTTAGTTCTGCGCTTGCGTATTATGAACAACGAGGACAAAGGACAGGATGATGAGGAAAACCAAGACAAAATGGAGGATGACATGTTCCTCCGTTGTATTGAAGCTAACATGCTCTCTGACATGACCCTACAGGGAATAGAAGCCATAGCAAAGGTAAAGATTGATTTTCTAAAAATGGATTGATAATGAAATATGATAAACACCTAGAAGATAGCTAGTTCTTTAACTGCTTGCAACCGACGGTACAAGGGATTAGTGTCGGTAATTGAGAACCATAGAATATTTTAAGTGCTTTTGTATTTTCTCCGTAGGTATACATGCATTTGCCGCAGACCGACGCAAAGAAACGTATTGTCGTAACGGAGACGGGAGAGTTCAAGGCTATTGCAGAATGGTTGTTGGAAACCGATGGGACCAGTCTGATGAAGGTGCTCAGTGAGCGGGACGTCGATCCCGTAAGGACATTCTCCAACGACATTTGCGAAATTTTCTCGGTAAGTAATGCTGATTTTCTTCGAGAATGGATTCCTTATGACATGGTAGGAAGTTAAATACATGGCTCAAGAGAATCGCCCAATTTAGGATTTAATTAAGTAGAAGTTAATAGAGATGAATTGCCAATGGTAAAGCGAAAATATTGCTCTGTAAATAAGCGAGAGTAGACAGCGTTGAGCACTAACACCTTTTTTCCTCATTTTTGAAAGGCGACATGACATCCTCAGTGTCCGTTACTTTTTTACAAATCAAGTTCCATAACTGTGACTGCAACATAATGTGCATACAATCGTAGAGAATTTTTTTTCTAGTTTATGACACCTCATTATGGCTCTGATCGATATTTTAAGAGAAATTTGACTGCGCAAAAAAATTGCCCATAATGACGCAATATGACGCCAAACCCGTGAAAAGAAGTCAACCATGAAATACATCCGAGAAACCTCTTTTATCAGATCCCATCGATTATACTTTAACAAAGTCATTTCTTTTGCAACAGGTGCTTGGCATTGAAGCTGTACGTAAATCCGTAGAAAAGGAAATGAACCAAGTGTTGCAGTTCTACGGCCTGTACGTGAACTACCGGCATCTTGCTCTACTATGTGATGTGATGACTGCCAAGGGTCACTTGATGGCCATCACTCGTCACGGCATCAATCGGCAGGACACAGGAGCCCTCATGAGATGCTCCTTCGAGGAAACCGTCGATGTACTCATGGATGCCGCATCACACGCAGAACTCGATCCAATGCGTGGTGTCTCTGAGAACATTATCATGGGGCAACTTCCTCGAATGGGAACAGGTTAGTTAAAGTCTCAAGTTGTCTTTGAATAAGTAAATAACAAGCTGGACCACAAATATTTATTCTATGGTAGCTATCATGCGATTTCTTTTCTGCTATCAGTATTTTCCCTAGCCTACAGTAATGGAATGTAGTTCAGGGAATGAACCTAAAATAGTCGGAGCTATCCAAAAGTACCTAGGATCTTAAGCCGATTTGTAAAGAACACTTATTTTAATGTGATCAACAATGCAGTTGGTTGAGTTAAAATTTTTGAAATTCTGTGCTCCATTGAACCATTATTATTCATCTACAAACTGCATTCAAGTGGATTGAATTGCAAACGTTGGCTGTAAAAGTCCGATACAAGACTTACTTTATCGTATTTTAATACTTCTGTTGAACAAAAATTATAGACTGATTTTTTTTTTGTATATTTAATTTCACTATTTAACAAAGTTGTTGCTACTGGGAAATCAATTAATTAATTTACTTAAATTGACTTCAGCTTCATACACTATGTGATACCGATGAACATTGTTGTGGTGGTTTAGTAACCTTTCGGAATAAATGAATGATCTTGAAAGCATCAACATGTGCAAGCGAATCCTTTGATAACATTTTCCATAATTGTTGCAGGTTGTTTCGATTTGCTGCTCGATAAGGAGAAGTGTAAAGCCGGCATTGAGATTCCTATGTCGATGGGTGGTGGCATGATGGGCGGGGTAGGCATTATGTTCGGCAGCGCAGCCACACCCTCCATGATGAGCCCCAGCCGCACGCCGTGGAACTTGGGCCAAACCCCGGGATATGGCAGCTCCTGGTCTCCAGGTAAGAAGCGGGCAAACACATCTGTCGCCGTTAATGTATCATTATTCAATTAACAATTGGCATTAAGTTTGACACAGTCTTTTTAGATTCCCATAGTCAATTTTAGGTGTTTACATACACACTATATTTTTCATAATAAGTTTGAATGAAGTGCCTGCGTACCTCCTAGCCACGCGTTGGGGGAATACCGACCGCGTGGCTGATCCAGTAGGCCATATTACCTAGGTGGTTGGGCAAACGTGTCAGGGTCCCGAATACGATGAGAACTGTTGCGAGGCTCCTATGAGCTGTCTCCATTGTCATGGTATCAGTCCACTAAAGACTAATAAGTAATTTCTTTGTTTCAGCTATTGGTAGCGGAATGACTCCAGGTGGACCAAGTTTCTCTCCGTCAGGATCCAGTGATGCAAGTGGTCTATCTCCTGGGTACAGCCCGTGGTCCCCAGGTGGCGGAGGTGTGTCCCCTACATCCCCAGGCCCAGCGGCAAGTCCCTACATCCCCAGCCCCGGAGGAGCTCTTTCACCATCATACTCACCGTCGAGCCCGACTTACGCGCCAACCTCTCCCAGTATGTCACCAGCAAGCCCCAACTACTCTCCCACCTCTCCGTCATACTCACCAACTTCACCAAACTACTCGCCAACTTCGCCAAGCTACTCCCCAACATCACCCAGCTATTCTCCGACATCGCCGTCCTATTCACCCACTTCGCCGTCCTATTCACCCACATCGCCATCTTACTCTCCCACCTCTCCTTCTTATTCCCCTACTTCCCCATCGTACTCCCCCACTTCTCCGTCGTATTCGCCCACTTCACCTTCATATTCTCCTACTTCGCCATCATATTCACCAACGTCCCCATCTTATTCTCCAACTTCTCCTTCATATTCACCGACCTCTCCTTCGTATTCTCCTACTTCACCGTCTTACTCCCCCACTTCACCATCTTACTCACCTACTTCACCTTCTTACTCTCCGAGCTCGCCTAATTACACACCACAGAGTCCTAGTTACTCATCTACGTCGCCGAGCTACAGTCCAAGCAGCCCGCGGTACTCTCCGGCAAGTCCGAGCTATTCGCCAAGCTCACCGAAATATTCGCCAACGTCGCCATCGTACTCCCCAACATCGCCCAGCTTCGCAAGTGCCTCGCCGCAGTATACCCCCACTTCCCCACAATATTCGCCCACATCTCCGACATATTCTCCGACATCACCCAGTTACTCGCCAAGTTCCCCAAGTCACACGCCCGGCACGAGGTACTCGCCTACCTCACCCCAGTACTCTCCCACATCCCCATCTTATTCACCGGCGAGTCCACAGTACTCGCCTACGAGTTCTAAGTACTCTCCGACTTCGCCCACGTACACACCCACTTCTCCAGATTATTCTCCCACCTCTCCAACCTCTCCCACTTACTCGCCGACTAGTGGTCCAAGCTACTCTCCCACTTCTCCTAATTATTCACCACCTTCGTCACCCGGGTATGAATAAAGCAAGAGTGAGCACTTTAGGTATTAAGTACTTTTATTGTGTTCTGGTTGCATTGAGTCTAAGTCGCTACATTGTAGCCTATGTATACTTGACTACGTTTTCATAATTGGTATAAGGAAGGAAATTATAACTTTCTTAGGAATTATTTTAAATTATAATAAATTAATTTTAAGCATTATAACGTTTGTACAGCATCTGAGACACATTTTTATTAAACCCACAAAATTCTGGGTTCAGAATTAAATTTACTGCTTAGGCTTAGCTTAGCCATCGTTGAAAAGAAATACAGCGAGTTAATAATAGTGAAGACTGAATGTCTTAGATTTTATAAATGTATGTTAGTGCAGCTATTGGAATAATAGTTTCATTGCCTATCTTTAATTATGGTCCGGCAGTAATTAAAATATCTCACATATTTTCACCAGTAAATTTAGCTTCAAAGTGATCTGAAACTTACTCAAGTAGGCAGCAGACAAAGATATTTTTCTGAAATTCTGACAGAAATTTATGAAATACTATAATCAGCTGTAGTGGGCCAAGTTTTTTTACTGCTCTGATATACGGTCCAATTGGCCTATTGTCCATGCCTTACTGTTCCTAGTGGACGTTGCTTCCATCACCTCAGGCTATTAAGCGATTTCATTTTTATTGCGTATTGGGGCATAACGTGATGGATTCCAAAGTACGACACTTCCCGTTTATCTTTACACATGAATTGGAAATACTATTTTATTTACCTACCTCAAATTGGAAAATCGAGGATAGAGTATGTCGATGCTGTATTTGTCTTTCAGGTTGTCATATCTCGGTTAAACTTCGTTGTTGTGTGTGAATGAATACCAAAACAGGAGTGAACTTTACAAATGATAAATCTCGTACTTTGTACTGTGATTTTAGTCCCATTTCGTTCTATAGTAGTTCTCAACGTAGGGCATTAGCCTTGCGCGTGAGCAATGATTTACAGGCTGCTGATAAAATTGAGAACTAACAAATATTGTCGGAGCTACCTGCGTACAACTCCTTTACAACCAATTCGTTACTGAACATCATGGCTACTGGTGAGTGTAAAAATACTAGGCATATTATGTACATAGAAAGGCCTAAGCTTAATCATTATTGGGTCTGGTAAAAATTACTAGGAGCGACCTGCTTCAACCCTCAACCTTGCCCCTGACCTTTTTGAGCAGAACCAGACAATTTAAGATACTGTTACTGGAATCATTGACAATCTGACAATCCATTTAAATGTTACAGACCTGTTGTAAAAAACAGGGAACAGCTGAGTTCTTCATTTTTTTAAATTATTGTTACTTCCGAATGTATTTGTAAAATGAACCTTTTCAATACAAAATGAAGTTTATATTTATTAGATTCCACTCTTTGGTCCTAAATTTCAGCAAATGAGCCTGTCGCTATTTTTCAGATTGGATAAATTCAAGGACAGTATTATGGTACATAACGTTTCTGGGTTTCGCGGTCAACTACATGTTACGAATCAACATGAACATAGCTATAGTCGCCATGGTCCGTGCAAGAGTTGGCCAGCCGGGGCAGCTGCATAGCGAGTGCGTCGCAAGAGCCAATAATAGCCTTGAACTTCAGCCTGGTGAGAATTTTGTAAGTACAACAGATATCATTGTTTCAAAAAAAAAACATCTCACACAATCGCACACTGTCAGAAAACTTTCTGGCGAGCTTTGGCAGTATCTAACATGCACACTGTCAATGAACCATTAGGCATAGCAGAAATCGGGTGCTCAATGTTGTAATTGATCCAACTATAATTTGCTGCAAGCCAATATCTCCAACAATGAGCACTGTGTTTCCACAAGCTGTGCCAATGACTTAGCGATTATGGTGTCTTATTAATGGGCTTGACTGACATCTAGAATATACCCTTCAAGCTTCAAGTGTCATGTCATGTGGTGTGCAGATGCACGTACTGTACGTGCTTCAGCACTAAAATATGTACTATGCTTAATTGCTTTAGACTCAATTTGGATGGAATAAAGAGTGTAGTAAAACAGGAACCAGGTTGTGGACAATCTCAGAAGAGTGGGACTAGCAGCATAGTAAGTGTTTTAAATGATCAGAATTGGAGAGACAGGAGGGAGCGAAAGAGGCCAGCATATCACACCCGGGGAACTGAACTGATTATTAATAATGATGATAATAATTGGTCTTGCACTTGCAGTCGTTGCCAATCAACGGTACATGGCCTGAAGTGGACGGTTTTGACTGGGACGAACAGGAACAAGGCCTGGTGCTTGGCTCTTTCTTCTGGTTTCACTGGGTCACTCAACTGCCGGGCGGCATTCTCGCTCAGCGTTATGGCGGCAAGACTGTCATGGGGCTGAGTCAGCTTATAACCTGCCTTCTATGTTTCATCATCCCTGCCGCTGCATACCATGACCTGTATGCATTGCTCTTCATCAGGTTTCTCCAAGGCTTTACAGCTGTGAGTAGATCTAGAAATTTAGAAATTGTCAGGTGGTCGAGGCACCCGCTTGCGATCACCGTATTTTAATGTGTAGTTGCTGGCGCATTCTGTATTTGTCTTATATACTGTAATACCCTGTAGCTGTTAATGAGTGGCTTTCTTCGGTCTGTGCCAGAAAAGGGTCTGAATAACCAGCGCGCCTGTGGGACAGTCTGTGAAAGCCTATATTCATGTGCGAGGTAGGCGCAGAAAGCGAAGAGACTAGAAGAGACTTAGGCATCCAAGGCGTTCTCGAGTATAATCATGTAAATTGGTGATACATACATTGTATACATATACATATACATTGGCTTCGATGGCCAGGTGGAAACGTGCTTGCACTTGTGCGAGTCTTTACACACCATGCGATCGGAGACGTGTCGTAGCTCAACACTGGTAATAACCTAGCGAGGCGGCTGAAGAGGTCAATCGGATACATTCATTAAATTGTTTGCATGCGATTAACCTTTTTATAAAAAGGAAAAAATATATATAATGTAATCTGAAGCACATTTACTACAACAGCCCTTATCGTTACGTACCCCCTAGGCTGTTGTTTCTTGGGTGTACTATTTACATTTAATAGTCAATTATTTGGAGCCAACAGCCTAAAAAATGACACCTAACCAAATAGGTCTATAGTAGGCCTACGCGGTCGAAAATCCTATCAAATATTTAACGTTTTGTACGTAGTCGAAGCTAGTAAGTTCAGGTTAATGGTTCAGGTGGTGCCAATTGAAGATAATTGGGAGGAAATAATTGACGAGAGCTATATATGTAGGCCCACTTTGCCTTCTTAATGCAGTCTAAATTATTATTTGGGAACCTAAGTATTATACTAAGTAGTTGTGCAAGTGAAGAAATTTACGCCAAAATCGGTATTACTTGCTAAATAGAACTAATAGAAGCAATAATGAGCTTATGTTCTCGACATACTGTACATTATTTTATTCACTCATACTGTATCGTATTATGTTGAAGGGCTTCGTATGGCCTGCCATGCATCATTTGACGGGAAGATGGATACCTCCTAATGAGCGCAGCAAATTTGTAACTGCTTACATGGGTGAGTTCCTCTTCGTTGTTTTGTTTAGTTGCCAATTGTTTTCTCTGTCTACAGTATGCTGCTAAACTGTTAAACTGTGTTTCCCCTATGAAAATTCTCCCACAATTGGGCAAATACATATACAATACAAATAATTAGTGATACGCAGGCGTGGATAAGGGGGCCTACTTGCTTAAGGTGGATCCATCGGCCCGTGAGGACCTCTCGCCTGTCGCACCAAGCCCCTCCAAAGCGCGCGATTCTCCGCCACCTCCCTCTATGCGTCGAAATGGATGCTGCAGGCTCTGAGATCCTCGGAGAGCTGGTTCGACCATCTATTCCTAGGTCGCCCCTGTGGTCGGTTGCCTGCTGGTTGGGCTTGCCACACCCTAGCCGCGGCCCTGGTCGGGGGCATCCTTGAAAGGTGACCGGCCCATTGGAGTCTTCGTGCTCTTAGTTCCTAGATTCCTAGGATAGGGGGGGGGGGGGGTAGTAATCCCCCTGAAATCTTGGAAAAGGTTAAAGATGGTCTAGTCTACAAGAGTATGGAGCGTCTTACAAAATAAAAATAAAATGTTTCAGTGTAAAAAAGTGTAGATTTGCAGCCTACTATGCATTGTAACAATACAAAACAGATTGATACATTGTATATATGTTACATGTTTCAGGCAGCTCAGTTGGAACAGCTTTAACCTACCCAGTTTGCGGATTATTAATTGACTCTTTCGGCTGGGAGTCAGTCTTTCACGTTACCGGCGTGTTGGGGGTTCTTTGGTTTGTTTCTTGGTGGCTTTTTGTATATGACTCGCCCGCTCAGCACCCTCGCATCTCCAAGAAGGAGCGGAGGTACATAGAAGAATCCCTTGGCAAGTCTAAAAAGCAACACAAGGTACGCTCCTCCCCCCCCCCCCCCCCCCCGCATGCTGATGGTTTTGCTTAGAGCTTCAATTACGCACGATATCTATAGTGGCTTGAACCTGAATAAGTTAACTTCTATTTATTTCATATATATTTCTTTGTCTATGTCTTTTAAGTTACTAGACTTATTTACATCGTTAGACAAGTGATTGCCCGTAATTGGATTTCGTGGTATGCGTGAAGGCTGCCCGCTAGGCTGATTCAGCATATTATATTAGAAGAAATGCCATTATTTTTTTAATTCAAAGGTAAGCAGTGTCTTGTAGGCATCCGACCCCAATTATTAGCATGTATTATGATGTAACCACGCAACTTTCTATTTTTTCAGGTGCGAACCCCTTGGAAGCCTTTACTGTTTTCCGGCCCTTTGTGGATGAATATTGTTGCTCAGTTTGGAGGACTCTGGGGTTTGTTTACTCTCCTAACACAAACACCGACATATTTCAAAGTTATCCATGGTTGGGATGTGCGCGCGGTAAGAATTACATACTGCACTTTGACTAGAGATATAATTATATAGGAGAGATGAGATCGACATTCGCTACCTGCCAAAAATACTTTTCGAATTCCTGGGCTCACCTGCCACGTCTTTTCAATACCCCATCACAAGTATTCATCATTTCTTTATCAGGTCTATTCTTCTTAGAAGGGACTAAAATCATAACAATCATGTGCATCACTGCTTTTTTAATTGTATTTTGAACATAAGTAGCCGTGTATAAAATCACCATCCAGAACTGTAATTTTTAGTCGTACATTTCTTAATCCCACCAAGGTAACCTACTTCAATCTGTTGCAAACTTGGTTCACTGTGCCTATTTTCCCAATAATTAACCAAAGTGCAAACATAAAAAAATATAAAAAAACATTGAACGGCTATTGTTCTAGTAAGTACCATAGACTTTGAGTACCTATGTAGACTGCTTATGGTGCGTGATCGGCGTCGGTACCCCCTTTCTTCTTTCTTGTTCCAATGGCAGCTGTGGAGGGAGACGTAGCATGGCCGCTTAGATTTACGAACTAAAAATTACAAACATAAAAAAATATAATTTCGCCTACTCATCTCCAAAAATAATACTTTTTACTTTTGTTTATATTTTCTTTAGATAGGCTACTTAATTGTGTGTGTAGCAATATCATTTTTTTGGAATTTAATCGAATTAAAAAGGAAAAATAAGTAAGAGAAATAAGTCTTTGACGAAAACGAACGAAAAACGTTTTTTGGTGTTGTGTTTTTTGTGTGAAAATAGATTAAAATTTTCAAAAAAAAAATTAGTACAATAAGCAATTGAAATATGCCAAAGAAAAGGGTACTGCAATCGACCAATCAGAACTTCAGTAGTACATGGCATAAACAGTCTATATACTCCAAGTCTATGGTAACTACTTACTACAATGTATACTCCTATGTAACATAGTGATTTTCATTTTAGACTGGAATTCTCTCTGGCCTCCCTCACGTCGCCCGAATGCTGGTTGCTATCGCCTTTGGAAATTACGCAGATTATCTTCTGAGAAATAATAAAATGTCGAGAACTAATGTGAGGAAGCTCGCTACCGCGGTATGTAAGTCTCTCTTTTTTAATAAATAATATATATATACTGTATATATGTATGTTTGACCAGATAGCCATTACCTAGTTCCGCATCTTAGAGCTGAATAATATATATATCCTTTTGTACTATGCGACTGATTAAGTACCGTGAATGGTGGTGAATAGTGTGAAGGGTTATGGCGATGAATTGGGTCAAAACTGCGGCGTGCGACGAGGGTAGCACTCAACAACTAAAAGTAATTTAGAACTTAGAACCAAACAAATGCAAAGTGTAAGTTTTGACCCGATTCCCCACCATTCATTCATATATATTTTATACTGTTAACTTCCCTTTTAGGTGTTGGCGGTCAAGGCATCCTAACTCTTGGACTGGCTTACGCTGGTTGTGACACATTTGCAGCTATAATTCTGGTTATAACTGCGACTGCTCTTCACGGAGCCGTGTCTTCCGGACCTCTGGCTTCTGTTGTTGACATTAGTCCTACTTTTGCGGGTAAGACTAGAGCTCTATGTACTTATTTACATTTCTGGTACCACCTGTGGGCCTTTTATGTGCGATTATTTTTAATCTTAACCTTGGATTAAAAATGCAAACAAGATAATTTTAAAATGGAAAGTGCTATTCAAAATTATTTTGTTTTCATTTTTAACCCCAAAGAATAAGTTAACACTGAACGGAATAGTACTGTTAGCCCTCTGCTACGCCTTCATCGAGCAACCAAGACACGCTTTACAGTCACAATGGGGTTTGTTATTGCGTGGAAGTACCAAAGGCGTACCCTAATTGGTCGAAGAAAACGTGCTTCACGGTACCAAAAAATTCCTTGGCGTGAGTGCATGTCCCCTCTCCCACATAATATATCTTAGAACACAAAGTAAATCTACTAGAGGCATGGCCAAAAGGAAGATAGAAGTCTTTTTAATTCACCAGTAAGATTTGACTAAGTAAAAATAAGACTCAAAATTGTGTTTTGCGAAAGAGGGTACAGAAATTAAATTTTAGCAATGCTGTTTTTTATGCTATGCTTATGTATGATATACATTTTGCGGTTGGAAAATATAGGCAAAATGAAGATTAACGTGCTTGTATGGTAGAAGCATTAGAAAACTGAGGTACACAGGGACAATTAACGAGCACAATTTTTTAAATATTGTTATTTTTTTCTAGGAATTTCTTTGGGACTCGTTGGAATGATATCGGCCATGCCTGGTTTCATCAGTCCTGCCATTGTGGGAATACTCACACTCAATAATGTATGTCTTTAGAGGTTCTGTTCTTAAAAGGCAATCGGGCAGCACGTTATACGCTTTTTGTAAAGTCTAATTTTTCTTAAAATGTTGTTCATAGAGCCATCAGTATGAGTAGTAGAAGAAATACTCCCCTAAGGCTGTACATTTTAATAAATAGGCGCTAACACAGTTTGGTTACAGGTTTTGAAAATGTGGACCTAACCTAACCTTGCATTTTTTTACACCTTCAAAAACTGTGGCAAAACGGTGATGCTACATACTATGTATACTACTCATTCATGGCTCTGTGATCGATACATTAGGAGAAATTTATTTTATACAAAGAACTTGTATTACTTAGGGGTGCGGGTGTCGGATTGGTGGGAAAAAGGTAACCGGTTGGGGAAAAGACTTACAGGTGTTCAAAATTAAATATCACATGAAATAACCTTTATGTTCCTCTACATTTTGATACATGATATGTGCCAGACTATAACGCCCTTTGCCCACAATTATAGAACACGTGTTTCCGCAGGAAGGAGTTCAAAAACTGATCAATCCGTGTTAGTGACCGCCAAATATCATGTATCAAAATAAAGAGGAATATGAATATTATGTTTAATAAAGTAATTTACAAACAAAACAGTCAAAATCGAAGTCTTGCTAGGTGGATAGTTGTGACATTTTTGATGTCTACCGCTACCAAAAAGAAACTTAATTTAATTGATGTGTAGTAACCCTTGTCACCAGGCAACTCACATGACAATGAGAGGGTTTGCTTCATATGTTTATAAATGTATATACTGTATATTTCATGTGAAATTGATTTTGTTCAAAAAACTGATAATACAGGCGTCCAATTTGCCTCCCCCCCCCCTTCCCGTGGGGCACCAAAGCCCACTCGTTTTCCGTACAAAATCGAATTTCACAGTAGAAAAATGATTAAAAAAATATTTGCATACATGTTACGTGATAAATGTGGCCCTCATTAGCACCGATAGCCACAATCGTCAGAATTGATTTGTATAAAAAACGGATGGTTAAGCCATTTTTATACATATCTACTGTGACTGATTGTGGTCAATTGGTGCTAGGGACGGCGGCATATCATGTATCAAAATTTGGAAAAATATTGCTAATAATTTGTTAAAAATTGTTAAAAATAATAATTTTGTTTAGTTTTACGTAATAAAATAAAATTAAAACATACACAACCGGTTTCGGCTCACGCCATCGACAATTTTAAGATCTTACATGTAGTCAACAAGGGGAAACTTCTTGATAATTTAGAAACCATTGAGATTAGGGAAGCTATGGTTAAAAACAAAACGTTCCTTAATGACATAACCTTTTTAAGTAGTTCCCCCTTGTTGGCGCTTCCATTGGTTAATGTTTAATTGTTCAATTTAAAGTGTTTACTTTATGCGATGCTGTTTGTTATCCTGACAATGAGTTTTGTTTTGTTTTAGCTTGCATACCTTGTTGTTTTATCTGTTTTCAATCGCACTTGATGATGGCGTGAGCCGAAACCGGTTGTGTATGTTTTTATTTTATTTTATTACGTAAAACTAAGGCACTATATACCCGGGTATTGCATAGACATAGTAAAACTATAGACTCATCGTAAACATTCGGGTTGAAGCCGCTTGACTTCGGCTATTTCCGTAGTATAGGACCAGATTGAGCCTTTTGCCATTTGATACCATGTTAACATTTTATTTTTTATTTGATTATTTAAAGATTATTTAGAACGGAAAATCATGCCAGCTAACCAGCAATATTTTTATGCAGAACTTGGAGTACTTTTAATTTACATTTTAAACAATATTTTTAGCAAAGTTTTCCCTACTTTTAGATAAAAATAAATTTTTTTAATGCAGATCTTTCAGTACTTTTAATTTAAATTTTAAACAATATATATAATAAATGTAAATAATAAATATAATTATATATGAAACAACAAAGAAAACTATAAAGAAAACAAATAATAAAACTATTAAATTTGAATTTCCCGCCAAAATGCACTTATGAGGGGGCGTGGTCGTGGCTTCAGTCCTCCAGCACAGCCGAAATACGACATGGTGGCTCCATAGTTTTATTAGCTCCATGGGGTATTGTCATCCGCCATGTTGTATCCCATATTTCCTATATGGTAAGTATTGTAAGAAAAGGAAAAGATTGAAAAAAACGAATACACGTTTTAGTATTTTTTTTATTAAACACTTCCTTAATTAGTAATAAGTTAATAATAATAATAATAAATAAACAACGATAAATGTCTCAAAATAAATAGGTAAACACCTAATGCTTGGCTTATACACCAGACTTGTAATGGATACAACATGGCGGATGACAATACCTGTCTAATATAGAGCCCTACCCCCTACGTAAAACTATACAAAGTTATTATTTTTAACTATGAGTGACAGCAAGTTTTACAAAGTTACTAAGGAGACTATTATGTTTATTCTAATAATGCCCGCGGGAGGGTGGAACTCCGATTGGGCTTTAAATGTTGAGCACATCGTAAAAGTTAGTATCGTAGTTTCGGTAATCGCATTGAAAAAGATGTAGGAGGCGGGTTGTAGGCCTGTTGAAGCCAAACTGTCCCTTGTTTAATAAATTAAGACTCCAACTGATGTTAATTGCTTGTCAATCATTTTTTAATTACGTGCCAATTAGTGTTTCAGACGGATTGTCTTGAAAAATAACTTGAGCCTATTGAGTCTTACATTAGCCTATAACTTACTAATAATCTTCTTACTTATTTTTTTTTTCAGCAAACAGTGGGACAATGGCAGATCGTTTTCTTTATATCATCTTTCATGCTCTTCTCTTGCGGTATTCTTTACGTTTTATTCAGTGACTCTGAAGTTCAATCGTGGGATTCGTTCGTAGGAGAGGAAAAGAAGCTCACGGAGCCATTGAATGTGACTGTGAATAATATTCAGCCTGCCAACTCAGACAGATAATCCTGGCGTCTTGCGATACTGAATTAATTTAATTATTGAAGTTTTAGATAGGTATGTATGGTTGTGTGTAGATTATTATTTCTTTCCAATTTATACGTAGGCTAGTATAAGGAAAGCTTTGTAATGGTCGAAATTTTCGATTCTGAGATTTCAACGGATTCACACGTTTTGAGGTCCCAGTAACCCAAAAAAGTGGTTTTTACGAAATTTCTGCCTGTCGTTCTGTCAGTCTGTCGCTCTGTTCATCGATTTCCAGCAAACTACTCGGTCGATTTTGATGAAATTTGGCATGTAGGTTCACAAAAATCATACCTCAGGACATTTTTTTTTTTGCTATCTCAATTTGAGGGGGTTTTGTTCTCAAAAACTAAAAAAAATTCTTTCTCAAAACCGGCTCCAACAATTTCTATTAAATTCACATATTTTGTAGTCGTTATTAATGTTAATAAAATGCGGGGGGTCGCTTGCCCCTTGATAGTTTGCTTCTGGGGGTATAAAAATAAAAATAACTTAATTTTAATGAAAAATGACTAAAAAATAATTTTTCTGCGAAAGCTTTCCATCGATGATTTCTACCTTCAGACATGGTTTAGGTGTTAAATTGAGTAACGAAACCGGACAGGTTGCTTTCCCAAAAACTATTTGGTTTTGTGCAAAAAAAATTTCTTTTAACTAAAAAAAAATTCACGCTCAAAATCATTATTACTGCCATTATTACTGTGTGGTTTGACCTATCTATAATTTAACTCACCTCCAGTGACGCCAGGTAGACAATCCCTCCCCCCCCCCCTGACATCCGAAATTTAAACATAGGAAAATTATGTACCATGAAATGACTCATTTTCTCCATGTACTAATTGATAAATTGGAAAGCATGTTCGAGTAAACTTGGACCGGTTCTTAAAGAAAGTGATAGCTAGCTGAAAGCTCCAAGTCTATATATGTGCGAAATTAAATTTTCTCTAAAAAAAAAAACGCGTCAAAAATGCATTCGCAAAGGATCTAAGCATTGAACTACGTTGAATATGGAATTCGGCGTTAGCTTAGTGTTCATAACGGGTGATATTTTACATGACTATGTTTTTAGCCTTGCGTATGACCTTCTGCGAAGCTGCCCCTCTTGAGCTGTCTGGATGGCCCCCTTAGCCTTTGCGGTGCAAGGCAGCAAGTTAATTGGGTTTAACTTACATACTAAGCCTATATTATAGCCCTACAACTGAGATCCAATAGAGCTCTACAGCAATTGCAAACTTCTATGTTACCATACTCTGTTTTTGGTATTATCATTTCATTATTTCCGTAGCGAAATAAAAGTATATTATTAGTATTAGCCTATATTAATAGAATATTTATTTGACCCAATATTTATTTGATCGAAGAAATATTTGGTATGTTTATGTTAAAATATACAATTTGAATCTGAATTTAAGTCTGAGTGTTCAAAATGTTTTGTAAACAAGATATTTTGCTGATTTTTTGACGAAAATAATTTATTGCTCATTCCACAGATACAAAGATAACAAAGTGACCAGATAAAAAACATAAAAAATCCAAGTTATCGCAGGAAGTTTATATTTTCTAAACTGAAATATTATTACATTAAAAAAATTGGATAAAGAGCCTTAAACCCATTTTGTAGCACAGTTGTAAATCTGTAGGGGAAATAGACAGCTTTCACAGAAAGCTCGTATTTTTTAAGATTTTTTTATCTGTTCCCTTTTATATCTTTGTGGCTGTGGAACGAGCAATTAATTAATTACATCCAAAAAGTACGATAATTTCTTGTTTACAAAACATTTTGAACACTCAGGCTTAAGTATTACACCTTCGAATTTTTCTTGGTCCCATACTTATTGGAAAAAATATTGAAACAATATTCGAGTGGGTTATAGGGGGAATTGTTGAAAAGTCAATTTATTAGGCACGGTATTAAATTTTATGATAGATAGCCTACCTACTGTAACGTTGGAGGACTACTTTATTTAACAAATGCCGGTATGTTGAAATGGGATGCCTTTTCTCAAGTTGCTTAATAGAAGATATCTTGGTAGTAAATTTGTATTTGGTGTCGTATGACATATGAAATTAGGGAATGATGAGAGGTCTTAAATTGATCATAATCTTCTGCAACTTGTGCTAATTTCTGAAGGTACAAAACGTGTGACCCGAAGTTGAAAAAGAAAAACTCAATATCCAATACACGAAACACAGACATTCATGAAAATAGAAGAAACACAGTTTTTTCAGTGAATCACTTCCGTAAAAGAGAATCCCTTATGCCCACATATACGTGTAGCTCCAGGGAAATTACGTCAAAACCCAAGGATCTGACTGGAATTTTCCTATAGGAGAGGTCCATTTCTGGTGGCACCGTAGCTCAATTATTAAAACTGATTTTTTTAGCTCATAAAACTTAACCGAGTTAAATTAAAGGCTTGCGTAGATTGTGTGAGGGCTAGCAGGTGCTTAGCCATTGGTTGAGAAAAAAACATAACGAAACGTGTCTATGATTTTTTTAATGTTTATACAAGTAATGGAATAAATAGTGTTTGATCATCTTTAATTAATGGTTCGACAGTAGTTAAAATATTTTAATCATGTTTCCATCTGTAAATTTACATTCGAAGTGTTCTAAAACTTAATCAAATAAGCATTAGGCGGCAATTCCACCGACCTCGTTTTGCACCGTGAGCGTAACATTGACGTGGTAGCAGATATTAAAGACAGTCTAAAAATGTCTGCTACCACGTCAATGTCACGCGCACGGTGCAAAACGAGGTCGGTGGAATTGCCGCCTTAGACAAAGATATACTGACTGAATTACCAATTTATTAACTTGACTTAGGTTGATGAAGCAACCTCCTCGTTAGCCTATAATTTAGAGAATCAAGAAGAATCTGGACTGGGCGACGGGATTCCAACTCACGATCTTTGCCTTGCCGGTTCAATTGATCCTCATGATCTTCAACTAGATTCGTATTGTTATAGATAGATTAGCAGAGAACCTACACAACTATCTAACCGAACAGGTCTGCGAGCTTCTTCATTGCATAAAGGCAGTGCTTTATTTAATTATCTATTTATTAACATGACTTAGTGTATGGCATTGATCATGGATTCGAATCCCGATAAGTCCTGATGTTTCTTTAATTTCGGTATTTACTGAAATGGTGATACATTAAGGACTATGAGAATGATTCTTTTCTATAACGACATACCTACAGCCACTGCTGCAGTGATCTAACTTTTTTTATAGTATTCCACTGCTTTCATGTAAGCTTACTGCCAATTTCGTCCTATTGCCCTTGCCAAAAAACTGTTACTATTTCCACTGGACGTTACTTGTATCACTTCAGGTTATTTAGTGATTTGAGAGAATTTTTTGATAATAGCTATCTATCTTGGCGCAAAGCGTGATTTATTTCCAATTTGATACCATAATCCACTATTTAAGACACTTTTCTTTTATCTTTGCAAATGAAGTGGAATTCGAAAACCGAGGAATGAGTGTAAGTTGATGGTGTATTCGTCTTTCAAGTCGTCAACTAGTTTTTGATTCGTTGGCTGCGTCTGAGGAAAAACCTCAAAGCAGGTGTGAGCTTGACAAATGATAAACCTCGTACTTTGTACTGTGATGTTAGTCCTATTTAATGCTAGTTCTCAACGTAAGGCATTAACCCTGCCCGGGAGCAGTGATTTACAGGCTGCTGATAAAATTGAGAACTAACAAATATTGCCTGAGCTACCTGCGAGCGGCTCCTTTACGGCCAATTCATTACAGAACGTCATGGCTACTGGTGAGTGTAATCATATTCTGTAGGTTGCATTGTATATTTGCCTAAGCTTAAATTATTATTGAGTCTATAGGAGTTCTGCGTAATATTTTATTGAGAGCGCCCTCTTAAAACCTTCTACTCGCCCCTCACCTTTTTGAGCCATACCAGGTGAATTAACAATCGACTTCGATGGCAAGGTGGTAGCGTGCTTGTGCGAGCCTCAACACACCATGCGATCGGAGGACGGAGATGTATCGCAACTCAACACGGGTACTAACCTACTGCATATCTTGCAGACCCTTGGATTAAAGGGATAACTTCCTTTTTTCTCTTTGAGTTGTTGCTTCCGAATATACTTGTAAAATGGTTATATAATGACTCACTGTAGGCCTATGTGGTCATTAAAATCTATAGGCTAAACTTTAACATTTTAATTAAAAATTCCGTTTAAATTCATAGCTTCCACTGTTGTTCACTGGCCAGGAGCTTTGGTCCTAAATCTCAGCAAATGAGTCAGTCCCTATTTTTCAGATTGGATAAATGCAAGGACTGTATTATGGTACATAACGTTTCTCGGGTTTGCAGTCAACAGCATGATACCAAACAACATGAACCTAGCGATAGTCGCCATGGTTCGTACAAGAGCTAGTCAGCCGGGGCAGCTACATAGCGAGTGCGTCGCCCGAGCCAATGATAGCCTTGAACCTGAGCCTGGTGGGAATTTTGTAAGTATAATAGATAACATTGTATTCACTGATGTTGCGAGGTGTCAAAATAGGGTAACATATGACTGATATTTTCTCCATGAAAACAAATTGAAATTCATAGTTACAACAAATAAATGTCAGATTTCTAACATGTTCACGGTTAATGAGACCATTAGGCATAGCAGAAATTGGGTGCAGTGTTCAAATTGATCCGACTGCAGGTTGCTTCAAGTCAATATTCCCGACAAGAAGCACTGTGTTTACACAAGCTGTGATGCCAATGACAGGGAAAAGAAAGGCGCGCTGAACACGTTAGCGTACGGTCGAGTATACAAGAAATGGGTCCGGGTCCTCAGCACGCTAAAAATGGAATCTACTTGTTGGCGTGATGACGTCAGCATCAATTAAACTGTAAAGTGCAAACAAACCTTAATATATTGGCATTTTGTATCGGTAACCGCCAACAGTCCTATTATGGCGCTTTGAGATTAACATAATGCCGGGGTTTATTTTTTAATTCCGCATTAGTAAGGTGTCACATGACGGTGGTTAAGTATGCGTGGGAAATTCAAGTTAATAAATTATTGGAATACAAGAGAATAATGGTTGCATTGTTTTATAATTGAAAGAGATACTAATAGACATTAAAATGCATTGGTAGAATTTTGAAATATAATAAGAATTTTAATTAATATGTCTACACCTAAGGGACGAAAAATTGATAACTCACAAAACATATTAAATTATCAATTTGAATTTCCCGCGCATTTTGCCCAAATCGTCATAATAGGGCCGCAGCTCCATAAGGAACTGAACGGGATTTCCACCCAATGAATTATTGATGGTGATGATAATAGTAGTTCTTGCACTTGCAGTCGTTGCCAATCAACGTCACGTGGCCAGAAGTGGACGGTTTTGACTGGGACGAACAGAAACAAGGCCTGGTGCTCGGCTCTTTCTTCTGGTTTCACTGGGCCACTCAACTGCCGGGCGGCATTCTCGCTCAGCGTTATGGCGGCAAGACTGTCATGGGGCTGAGCCAGCTAATCACCAGCCTTCTATGTTTCATCATCCCTGCCGCTGCATACCATGACCTCTATGCAATGCTCTTCGTCAGGTTTCTACAGGGAATCACATCTGTGAGTTGGTCTGTATACGTTTAGAAATCTGCCCGTATTACGCGGTCGAAAATCCTATCAAATATTTAACTTTTTGTGTGTCGTCGAGGTTAGTATCGTAAGTTCAGCTTAAGCACTGGTGGTGATAATAATTGAAAGTACATCGACAAAGGCTATACTTAGGTCTACTATACCCTCCTAGTCTTGTAAATGTTGCCTAAATTATTATTTGGGAATCAGAGTAGCCTATTATACGAAGCAGTTGTGCATGTGAAGAAATTTACGCCGAAAAAGTTGTTAAGTAGCTTACTTGCTAAATAGTAGCAAATGTTCTCGACACACCGTACCGTACCATACTCTACAATCTACCCATTTTGTTGAAGGGCTTCGCATGGCCCGCCATGCATCATTTGACGGGAAAATGGATACCTCCTAATGAGCGCAGCAAATTTGTAACTGCTTACATGGGTGAGTTCCTCTTCAATGTTTTGTTAAGTTGCTAATTGTTTTGGGTCAGCTAAATCGTGTTTTCCATTCGAAAAATCTCCCACAATTGGCTACCTTTCCTTTGTGAAAGTGGGAAAAGTAAGTCAGTTTGTGTGCTTGCGTCATTATGGAGTCGTTTTTCTATTTGTCTAGTTTCTAACGTTTTTTTGAACGATAGATCCTTTACGACTCCCTCATTTTTATTTCCCCCTATTCAACTTCTCACTTTTACACAGACATGGGAGTGCCGCTAGTGAATTCAAAATTTACTTTTGTGGAACATGACTTGATTTTATTTAATTTCCATTGTGGCTGCATGGTGAACTGTGGTAGCATAAAACTCTAAAACAAAAAACCGCTATGTTGGCTACAACTAACTACCTGAACGCAATACGAAGACACATGGCGAGGCTTATTTTTTAATGCTGAAAAGGCATTCGTCATATTCAGGATCAGATTATTTTCATTAGTAGCCTAGAATAATTTCACTTTTAATGGCAGCACTTACAATGTGAACTATAGTGCATTATAACATTAAGCCTCCCTAAAGCGTCTTCGTGATAGTATGCATTTTAGTAACAATACATGATATATTTTACATGTTTCAGGTATCACAGTTGGCTCAGGTTTAACCTTCCCGCTGTGTGGTTTATTAATCGAATATTTCGGATGGGAGTCAGTCTTTCATGTTACCGGCACGTTGGGAGCTCTCTGGTTTGTTTCTTGGTACCTTTTTGTATACGACTCACCGGCTCAGCACCCACGTATCTCCAAGAAGGAGCGGAGGTACATCGAGGACTCACTTGGCAAGTCTATAAAGCAACACAAGGTACGCTCTGCCCCCGCCAGCTGATTGTTTTGTTTTGCTTGGAGCTTTACTTATGCTAACCAGGATACCTACTGCATTTTGAAACTGAGTTAGTTGGCTGTTATTTATTTCATTTGTTCATGTTGTAATTTATGAGGCTAGCCATATAATTACTCATGTGAGAGGCTAAACCGGCTCAAGTGGTTCGTAATCCGCTATAATCAGCTAGGAGGTCTCCTCACATCAAAGCTAGTTCAAGCATGAAAGCTTGGCGCTGTATTCCTCTAGGGCCAATATTAACTTAGATATAAATTTTTTAGGTTCAAGAGGTCATGAAAGGAAAAGTTGTGAGAAAAAATTCAGGAACTCGACCCTTTCAAAATACTGTAGATTTTTTTAGTTTCCTTAAAAGTAATTATTTTCTTAGTTAAGAAGTCAAAGAGGCTGCCGACCACTGCGTTCTTACGGTACTTTTAATATAAATTAGCCTGGAAATCCTCTATTTTTTTTCAGGTGCAAACCCCTTGGAAGCCTTTACTGTTCTCCGTCCCTTTGTGGATGAATATTATTGCTCAGTTTGGAGGACTCTGGGGTTTGTTTACTCTCCTTTCGCAAACACCGACATATTTCAAAGTTGTCCATGGCTGGGATGTGCGTGCGGTAATAATGAATTTAAGACACCTACTATACTTAGACAAATAAATTGTGAACTATGCAGAACTACAATATGTTGAACTTTAGATATTTTCATCATTTATTTATTGTAGGTCTACTCAGCGATAATAAAGTAGAATAGAACCATAAGCTAAGTATTCCCGTGAGCGGTGAAACGAATGGGGAAATGGCAAAAGAAGCGTTTCCACGTTGTAGGGTTTCAATATAAGAAATAGCGGCAAATGAAAAACAAATAAACACCGAAATTAAAGGATATAGAAAAACTGGGCTTGGCGGGATTCGAACCTACGATCTACGCCTAACTAAACAAATAAACAATTCAGCTAGCGCAGTAAGTAAGAGTTTGACTAGCAATCTAAAAAGCTTGCTTTTGATTGTAAGGCTTATGGCGAGTACCACCAGCTTACACGAGGAAACGAGCGCGGGTGCGTTGTTGATTAGCTGAGCTCTTGGAACCTGGATCAACTCTTCCTAGAGGCTAGAAGGGACTAAAATCTTAGCAAATATAGGCAATACTATCTTTCTTAACTTTATATTTGCAACATAAGTAGGTTGCCTCCGCTTAATGTCATGGTAGCTGTGTGTGTCTTGTACATAGTGATTATTAATTTAATTTAATTAATTTTAGACTGGATTTCTCTCGGGCCTCCCTCACCTCGTCCGATTGCTGTTTGCCATCGTCTTTGGCCATTATGCAGATTATCTTCTGAGAAACGATAAGATGTCGAGAACTAATGTGAGGAAGCTGGCTACCGCGGTATGTAAGTCTCTCTTTTTTAATGAATAATATCTTTCAAGTAATACTAGAATTATATATCAGTAAGAATGCTTAAGGTTGAAAACTATATATACATGTAAATTATAAATTATTATCATATTTATAATTATTCATTATGCTTGGTTTATTCTATTATTCCATTATTATTATTATGATTTACAAAATAATAATAATGGAATAATAGAATAAACTAAACATAATGAATAATTATAAATATGATAATATTTTATAATTTACATACATACAACGTCAGTTTAGGTTCAAACGAGATCAATTGTGTCCATATCGTTCAGTAGGCAAATTAATAATGACTCTATTTATGTTATGGAACCAACCTAGTGGACAATGAACTATGGCAAGAAATCATACTCTATTATAAATGCGATTTTAAAAGGATCAAATTTTCCCTTTTAAGCTCCAATGTTCACCAAAATGTATTGCCTCTTCTCCTCGCGTGGAACAAGTCTCAAATAATTGATAAGACGTGACTGTTCCAGTGGGTTCTCTCTGTAGATGGCAGTTCTTGCCAAAAGTACCTACTCAGGGTTTTAACCTGATATTAGTGGGTTTCTTTGACAAAGTTTTTTTCTTTTCGTTTATGGTAACATGACGACTAACTCTAGTTATTATGACAAGTTTTATTAAAACACTATTTTTTGGTGGTTTGTTCGTGCAATGAGATATACTAGGTTAGGTTATGGTTCATTGTGGGGGAAATTTGATGAATATGGGGGCACCCACACCTACAACACGAGGCAAAGGGGGGAACCTAATAAGGCCAGCACCTTGCACAGCCAAGGTGAGCGACTGGATCCTATACTACAAGGTTTCGCCTACCCTTTTCGCCTTACCCGTTTGAACAGAGAGAGGCGAGAAATGCTACTAACTTCCCTAATTTGCTTATTGACCAACACTTAGAGATATGTAGCTTTCTACACTGTCACTGAGGCACTAGCACAATGACAATGACAGAACTACCTGATGATGACGATATTTTGACGATTTTATTATATACTTTCTTGTCAATTACTTTTTGAGTAGGCTACTTGATTTTGTAATTATTTATTTATTGTTTCAGGCAATACTGGTCAAGGTATCCTAACTCTCGGACTTGCTTATGCTGGTTGCGCCTCTTCTGCAGCTATAATTCTGGTTGTAGCTGCGACTGCACTTCACGGAGCCGTGTCTTCCGGTCCTTTGGCTTCTATTGTTGACATTAGTCCTACATTTGCTGGTAAGCTTTGATAGAGATCTATGTAGGAGAGGTTCCCTTCTATCAAGGATGCTTTTTGAAAATTTGGTGTCACCTGCCACGGGTACGCCTTGCAGCAACGATGGGATTCTGATTGTTTGGAAGTACCAAAAGCGTGCTCTGATGGGTCGAAGAACGCGTGCTAGGTGTCACCAGTATTCCATAATAATCCTTTGCCGGAGTGAACGCCCCATCTCTCCTATATTTTAATTGATCAGTAAGGTTTAGGCTATGTGTTGTAAAATTGTGTTTTGCAAAAGCGAAAATAGGGTACAAAAATTAAATTTTAGAATATTCAATGCTGTTTATTTATACATGCAAACTACTATTGTAGTACTAGTAGTATAATATATGGGTTACATTGTGCCGGGGGAAGTTTACGCGAAAATGGGAATTAGCATACTAGCTACTATAGTAGCACTAATTGGGTTGCCAGATTAGAAAACTACAATATCTGGACAAAGTTACAAAATAACCGGATTTTGTGAATTTTGTCGGGACCCCAAGAAAGACCTTCGCGAGCCATCCATCGATGGATGTAAAAAGCGCAGCACCGCCAGCACCGTTCCTTGTGCAGTGGAGATTATTGGAGGAGGCAAAAGGAATAGTACTGTACTGTGGAGGCTACGAATTGCATATATTACATTATTGGAAAAATAAGGTAAGTACACTGCACTAGAACAATAAAACAACTCTATTTGCTATTATAATTGTTTTCTAGGAATTTCTTTGGGACTGTGTGGAGTGATATCGGCCATACCTGGATTCGTTAGTCCTGCCATTGTTGGAATGCTCACACTCAACAATGTAAGTAAGGCTTGAGCATCTGTTCTTAGTGACAATTGGACACCCCGCGAGTAGTTTGTTGTAAAAAGTCAAATTTCTCATAAAGCGTCGATAAATATCATAAATGAGACGTGGAAAAGGTAGAAGAAATGCTCCTTTTTTTAAACATACTTGGTGCAAAAAACGTGTACTAGGGGTGTGGGTATCCGATTTGCATGTAAAATTCGACAGGGGGGGGGGTCGTACAGGTGTTCAAAATCAAATATCACATGATATATCGATCGTAGAGCGTCCAAAAAGATCACATCCCTTATGCTCCTCTACCTTTTGATATATGATGTGTACCAGTCTCTAACACCCATTGGCCACAATTGGTAGAACTTGTTAGAATCAATGTTAGGGACGGCCGCACATCATGAGCCAAAATGTAGAGGAATGTTTTCAGTAAGGGATGTGGCGTTTTTGATAACTCTACTGAAGAAAATAACTAAATTAAATTGATGTGTCCCTAGGCAACTCAACTCAATTCAATTCATTTCAAATAAGTTTATTCTAATTTTTCAACAATACAGGTCTAGGTAGGCCTACATTAAATGATAAATCACTAAAATATAAAATTAAATTAAATGAAACTAGATTGCGATAGGGTTTAACTTAGTTTTTTTAAATATACATTGTATATAATTTACATCTCTCGTCTACACCGCTCTATGAATAACTGTATACGGTTTATTAGCAATGCAAAACGACGCGATCACGTTACGCCACTGTACAGAACCTTACAAGTTACAGAGAAGACAATATTATGGCTTATTGCTACTTCACAACGTGACCCACTCTAACGTACCACAATACATCCACGAAAAATACACTAAACTTTACACACATAGAAACGGGACACTTTACGAAATACCTGTACATAGGACAGCCAGATACGGACAGTCAACAATTATTTACTCGACATGACTGTGGAACCTACTACCTACTGAGATTAGGGCGGCTGGATCACACAATCAGTTTAAAAATAAAATAAAATCATATATTTTCGATGACACCTAGAACCTGTTACCCGGCCTCGTATAGCAGTACAAACAATGGACCCCCCCCCCTTCCCCCCCCCCCTATACACCCTCCTTTTTTTTACCTTCTTTCCCCCCTTTTTATATTCCATATACGATAATTTAAGTTATATTTTACTATGTATATACCACTGTTATTAAGTTATAGTTAACATGAAAAAAAGACTTTATAGTCTTATTGTTCGCCATTTGTATTCCAATACAGTCGTTTATTCATTCATTCATTCATACATTCCACCTGTAAATTGATTTTTTTAATATTTAGCACCCCGTAAATTAGCATCGTACAGTTTTGGTAATCGCGTTAGAAAGAACCGGTCCGAGTTTACTCGAACATGCTTTCCAATTTATCAATTAGTAGTTAGAGAAAATTAGTAATTTCGTGGTAAATCATTTTCCTATGGCTAAATTTTCGATATCTGGGGGGGGGGGGGTGTCGTCTACCTAATGTCACTGGAGGTAAGGTAAATTCTAGATAGGTCAGACCAACACATTACCACACAGTAATAATGACAGGGCACGCAATGCATTTGACCGTGAATTTTCTATCATTTTTTCAACTAAAAAATTTTTTCACCAAAACCAAAAAGCAACCTTTCCGGTTTCGTTACTCAATTTAACACCAAAAACATGACTGAAGGTAGAAATCAGCGATCGAAAGGTTTAGCAGATAAATTATTTTTTAGTCATTTTTCATGAAAATTTAGTTATTTTTATTTTTTTACCCCCAGAAGCAAACTGTCAAGGGCCAAGCGATCCCCCGCATTTTGTCAACATTAATAACGACTACAGTATATGTGAATTTAAAAGAAATCGTTGGAGCCGTTTTTGAGAAATAATTTTTTTGACGTTTTTTATGAGTTTTTTGAGAATAAAACCCCCCCAAATTGAGTTAGCCCAAAATAAAATAAATGGTCCCGAGGTATGATTTTTGTGAACATACATGCCGAATTTCATCAAAGTCGAATGAGTAGTTTGCCCGGAAATCGACGAACAGACAGACATACAGACAGAGCGACAGGCAGACATTTCGTAAAAATCACTTTTTGTACGTTTAACGTGTAAATCCGTTGAAATCCCGTAATCGAAAATTTTGACCACCACAAAGCTTTCCTTATAAATTTACTACGTATAAATTGGAAAGCAATAATGTGGTAGGTGTAGGCCTGTTGTAGCCAAATTGTCTCTTGCTCAAATTAAGAGTCTAACTGATGTTAATTACTTGTCAGTCAATTTGTAATCATGCCAGTTTCCAATTAGTGTTTCATATTCTAGACAGAATATCGCTAGAAATATCTTAGGCCCATTGTGTCGCATACAAATTTACTACAACTTTATTATGTTAAGACTAAACTTAGTAGTAGTAGTAATGTTCGTCGGGTTAATAACGACTTAGGCCTCAAATTTGGGTCCATAGAGCGACCCCGACTTGACTGTCCTATGCCAGGCCATAGGACAGTGGACCTCCTGATTATAGTGGATTCCGAACCACTTGGGAAACACAGTGAAGTCACACGATTAGTTCGGAGGTGACCAGGACAAGTCCTACCATGTTTCCCTACCGGCACTGTGCACACGACCAAGTTATAAGACTAAACTTACTCCTCACTTATAAAAGCAAATATTGTTACATGCATTATATATAGGTACAATATGATTATTTGCTGTATTTGTTTTATTATAATTTATACCTTCAAACATCATTTAAGATGTTGACCCATTACACATGCATAACTAATCTAACTACTAACATAACGTAACCTAACTAATATTAACTACCTATGTCATAAACTAACAATATAATTGACTAATGACGCTCCCTGTTATTAAGTCATACACTATTGGCTATCGAAGAAAAGAAAATTTATTTAGTAAATTATTGGGAAATATATTTTACTATTACTATTTTACATTAATAAAATAATAAAACTTCAGTGGTAATAAAGCGTGTACTGTACTGTGAGAAAAATTGCTATGTGTGCCAATCGGGGAAACAATGCGTAATCAATACCATTGTTGGCGGAAAATCAATGCGGTCGTTGGCATAATGCCATGAGGCATAAGTCCATAAATCGACCCCCAGAAATAATAACAGCAATAATCTTCTAACTTAATTTTTTTTCAGCAAACGGTGGGTCAATGGCAGATAGTTTTCCTTATATCAGCTTTCATGCTCTGCTCATCTGGAATTCTATTCGTTTTATTCAGTGACTCAGAAGTTCAGTCGTGGGATTCGTACGTAGGAGAGGAAAAGAAGCTAACGGAGCCGTTGAATGTGGCTGTGAATAATAATCAGTCTGCCAACTCAGACAGATAATCCTGGCGTCTTGTGATACTGAATTAATCGAATTATTGAAGTTTTAGATAGGCGTGATTCCACCAACGTCAATAGTGATAGTAAATGTAGTTTTGACGTAGTAGCAGACATTAAAGACATACTAAAAATGTCTGCTACCACGTCAAAACTACATTTACTATCACTTTTGACGTTGGTGGAATCCCCGCCATGAGTATGGTTGTGTCTAGTTTCCTATTAAAGGAAGTGAAAGTTATGGCTTAAAGCTCTAAGCTTTTATGTCAGAAATTATATTTCAGTTACCAAAATAAGACTTTTAAAAACTATGCATGTACTACTCCTACTATAACTAACCTTTCCTATAGCTCCCTACTCCCTACTATGAATGTCGCGGTGCACCACTGTACTTAACTTATAGCGAGAGGTGCAGTTCAAATTTTGGTTTCCGCAAGGGGCAACCCTGTTAGGAGAACTATACTCGAATGAAGCGGTTTCGGTCTCGCTGTGATTGGCGTGCCGCGTTCCCATACCTAACGTAGGACTATTAGCAACCACTCCTTACCAATCAGAGCGTGTTGCATCCTATACGATGGAGAAATGATACACCTCTCCCACAACAAGGTTGCCACTCGCGAAAAAAGCTTCTCGTTGCCATTTGAGTCTTAAGAAACCTGAGGAGAGTCTGGGGTAGATAATATCATGAGCGCAAAAGCCCATTAGGGTAATGTGCCTATTTAATTGTAAAAAAGGCATAAATAGGCCATAAATATTGCAAAAAATAAAATAAACCAAAATAACTGAGTCATGAAGGCAATTAGACTAGGTAAAAAACAAAAACATTATTGCATTCTATATTGTATTTATTTGGGGTGAATATTGCATCTCGTCGTTAACACTAATAAGTCAAAAAATTAAAAATATATATGGTGGCTATAAATATAACGAGGGTGTGACATTGACCAAGTTGTGGAGGGATCGATACTCGTGACGTCATCACGTAGCGGCCGCAGCGCTGTTGTGGAATACTTTTCCCACAGCCTGTAGTTGGATTGGCTCATCCAATTGTTATCAAGAATGGCGTGACGTAGAGTTTGGCATTGTCTCGTTCACTTCATCTGCTCCGGCAGTTAATACTACGCTATCGAAGAGTCGGTCGTGCTGTTAATAGGCTTTTAAACACCATAGTAGGCAATTGCGTAACGTAACAATTATTGCCGACTTCGATATTCTTAAGATGCCGGTTAATGTGTTTTTCCTGCTCTCGCTCAAACTGCATTAAATTTTTTCAATGCTGTAATTAAGGTAGGTGGCGTTTAGTTAAAAATTTAAGTATCTTATTGTAGTTTCAAGCACTGGTCGACCAATTTGTTATATTTCGATTGTTTGGTGGTAGCCTTGGTGCCTATGACATGGCTGAATGGAATGCTATAGGTGCATTATACCGTAGGCCTACCTTTATCGGGGAGTGGAGGGTTGGCGGTGAGAGGCTTAGACAGGGATGGATCCAGCCCAATTGGGGGGGGGGGGAGTTGTGGGTCAAAATAGGAAAAATATATGTAGGATCGACGATGAAATCAGAGCGTAATAAATTATTTTACAATATATTATCAAATTGGGGGGGGGGGGGGCAGCTACCCCCCTGTATCCGTCGATTTGCTTAGGCTACTAGGTGACGGCTCAGCCACCGTTCCCAACCTTGAATACATTATTATTATTAGACATAGGTACAGCAGTAAACTACGATGATGTGAGCCACACGTCACAGCAGAAAAAAACACGGTAAGTTGACTGAGGCATACTGTGCTAGTGCTACGTGAACAACAGTCATCTTACGAATGATGTATAGAGGCCTATGCGTTGCGTGCTTTCGTCTCTGAGCTCATCACAACATAATGCAATACTAACTACAGGTATATTGCGTTAGGTTAAGGCCTTAACGGAACGAAATACAAGCAGCTTAACACCGTCTTAACAGCTAAGCTGCATGTAATTAGTTAATGGATGATCTTTATGATTTAAGTCAGTAGGCTAATCCAATGCATGACGTGATGATAGGCCTAGCTCTCATCGGCCATCAAAGTACCTACCGTCCTACTTGCATCTTAGTACATCGTTTCCATCGGATGGCGATAGCCTGATACCCTAGGCCGTGCCCAGGTTTATGTGTTCGGGGGGGGGGGGGGGTCCAATTTTTTTTACCGGTACGTTTTTATTACCTAATTAAAGTCTATTATATCTGTTGTAAACCCCTTTTAATTCGGAGGTAGTCCGGACCCTTGGACCACCCCCTGGGCACGGCCTTGCGGATACCTCAGAAATGCCCTTTCGGCTTACTGCTAGTGCCCATATATACGTAGGCCTACTTATTACTTGGCGTAGTTATAATAATATGATCTTTGCGCGGTCCGCTATCAGTCATCATGATCCTGATCCCATAATTTGTAGGCCTATTTGTATGCAAGGGCCAAACTACTTTGGACATGCTGATGTTTTTTATGTAGGTACAATAAATTAAGGTAAGATACTTAATGGGCTGTGAATACTGTCCAGGTTAGCAGTCTTAATTTCTCTATGTAGGTCCATAACGGTAAGCTATTGTACCGTATATACCAGGGGAGTAATGATAATGCTGTGGAAAACTGGATAAACGCATATTCAACTCAGAACCAGGCATCCAGTTTATTTTGAAGTTTGAGGATCAGAAGTTTAAGGTTAAAAAAATAATATACTCTTATTATTATTATTAATATATAATTATAAATTATAAATTATTTTAAAATAATTATAAACTTTAAACAAGCTTGAAAGGCGCGGGATGTAGAGCATTTTCTGCTCCAGTTCTAGCAGAAGAATTGTTATACTTGGCTTCAAAATGGCGGCCGCATAAGTTTTTGATTGGTTGCTTACTTGCTTCGTTGCTTGCTTATTCAAAAGAAATTGAAGATTTTGCCTGTTTTCTCTCCTAGTAATGTTATTCGTGGAAATTTCACATTTTCAGTCTTCTCTAATAGCATCTTAGCACAGTTATGATCGTATCCTGAGGTAAGTTCAGCTGTTTAATGTTTTTAACTTGGAGGTGGCCACTGACTTTGACAAGGCAGGCAGCCCATCACTTGGGATGTAAATTAAAATATTTACTAAGGCTGCCGGTAGTCGGTATTAAGAGTTCAATTAGGCGACATTCATGGACGCCCAAATCGATAAGGATGATTATTTAAAAAATACTTTTCATTGTTCATGTTAAGTTTAAAAAATTAACGACAGTTGTTATTTTTTCTTGGAAGTGCAAGCACTATTCTCACACGTTCAAAAATAGCAATGTTTCGTCAGCATCATGGGACACCTATAAAACAAATAAAACCTTTAGTCACTTGTCACACCCTTTAAAGATTCTTCAATTTGCCAAGGTACGAAAGGAACGAAAATTAAGAACTACCTAAATAAAGCAACCACAATTAAAATGGAGAGGGGAGGGGGCGAAACATACTATGAACTCTTTGGATTGTGTATTTTTATGTAATTTACACAAGTTAAAATACAGCAACAATCGTGACTCGACAGTACAGTTAGGTGATGATATTTGATTGATAGTGACCGGTAGTTAACAAAAAAACAATTTTTTTCCGACGCTCTGCCCATGGAGTCTTTCGTTTTGTCTTCTTCTTCATTAGAAGAACACTACATGAAAATATCTCTGTGTTTATACCCTTTTTTGTGATTAAGCCCGTGTTCAATCGCATAGGATCCCAGATCCCCAGGGAAAGTAGGCGCCGAATAGTAGGGGTTTATACCGAAAAGGCATGAGTGGAATGACAATATGTACCGAGGCTTATATCGTCGGATAAAGTTGTCTATTTCACGGATGGGTCCTTGTTGGGGGGGGGGGGGGGGGGGCAAAGCAGGGGCAGGTGTGTTTTGCCAACATCATCCTGTTTCAATTTTCATTGTATGGAGGAGGGATATTTCGGATAGTCATGCAGTCATTTTGGCTCTTAGCTGTCTCAGTGGAATCTGACTGACTGTGGAAACTAGAACTAGAAAGAGATTCTGGAATCGATAGCAACGGCTCTAACGGACCCTAACCTATTCACCCTTTAGTATCAGCCGTTTTGAATAGAACTCTTGTCGTATTAGGCTTTAAATGGCAGCCAAGGCCAGAAGTGCGTGTATCGAAGTTATTCATCTCCCCTAAGAGGGTTGCATAGGTTGAATGTCGGTAGAGAGACGGCTCGAACGGCTGTGGGCGTGAATGTATCAGATTGACGTGTTGAGTCGCCTCTGTGGGTTAGCACCCGTGTTGAGGTACGACACGTCTCCGATAGCATGGTGTGTAAAGAGTCGAACAAGTAAAATCATTCATTGGCGATCATCACGGCAATTTGGACCTTCGAGACTGCTGCTCTCAAAAGGGAAGTCCTCTTGCCAAACCACGGCCTCAGGTTCTTCTTATGCCAGGAGCCATCTTTCCTTGGATTATTACATGCAGAAAGCGATACTTTTCTTTCCTCATCACATGACCGCAGTAGGTTAGTTTCCGTTTCTTAACCGTCAGAAGCAACTTCTGCATCCATATTTCATGCGCCTCAGGACCTCAGCAGGATACGACCTCTCTAGGATATGCGTAGTAATCTACAATATTGTGAAATAGTAGCATTTTAATTTCAGTAGCAACCTGTTGCATGCCAGTCATTTCTGTATTAATGAGCGATGTTGGCATAAATGGCCTATGTTTGCCTTGTGGAAAGCCCTTTTCAGTCGCGTGGAACGGAAAACTCCATTTCCATGCCAAATTATATGGTTGATACCCTATGGCCTTGAGTTTCGTTAGCAACGCCTGGTGCCATCGCGATGGCAATTCGCAGTGAGGCTAGGCCTTTTGATATAGTAAGTAGACCACTGTCATTGCGCCCTTAAATTAATTTTATTTTAAACATCTACGGCTTACAGAATTGTACAGTATATCATGTATTATCCGTGGCAACAGGCTTACCGCTGGCAGAAACGTTTGAAACAATTTTATATGTAGTCTCATTAGCTGAGATACGAGTATAAATAAATTCAGTTGTAAGGGAGCTAGCCCATATTTAGTATTCCATCTTTGTCTCCACCCTGTGCAACTTCGCCTCTTATTTTCGTCATACACCTCCATTTCTCCTTGAAAGCCACGTGTAAAAAAAGTATTAAGATGACATAGAAAATGAGCACCCCTATAAATTTGTTGTTTTTATTGACTTTCTATTTTTTATTTAATTAACAAAGTAAGATATTTAAGATTGGGCTCATGTAAGTTGTAGAAGACTACTTCATGCATCATATAATAGGAAGTATTAAATTTTTGGTACCTTAGTTCCTTCATAAAAGCCATTGGGGACTAAAATTTAGCGTAAACTAGAATTTTTGAAAAAACTTACAAAACCGAAAAGTAAATATACCCTATTACATGATGCACGAAGTTGTCTTCTACAACTTAAATGAGCCAAATTTTTAATAACCTGCTGAGCTTGAAATAATTAGATTACTCGTGACTTCGTGGTATTCCATTTTAATAAACAAAAAATAACAAAACTTAAGAGTTTTAGTGGGTTTCCCTCTGTAGATGGCAGTTCTTGCCGAAAGCGCTCAGGGTTTTATACTAACGCAAGTGGGTTTCTTAGACAAAGTTAATTTCTTAACGATTATTTGGGTTTTACTAATTCGGGTTGTTATAACAAGTTTTCTAAAACTAACAGTTTTTGTTATTTTTTGTTTACTGTTTTGTTTACTGCTGAGCTAATTAAATAAAAAATGAAAAGTAGCCATTTCATTTTGGGGTGCCTACGAGCATATCCTCTTATAGTCAACTTATAGTCATTGCACTTAATTAACTACAGGGAATAATTTTTGCATCTATTGTTTAATATTGTATATATATAATATAATATAATATAATATATATATATATAATATTAATATCCATTGTGTGGGTCTAAATGGTTAAAATGTGGCTGATGGACCTAAAATCGAATGTTTCTTATGCATTATTATTTATCTGCCTGTTATCACTACACTGCTGCTACGTTCGCGATCCAATCATTCAAACAAGTTTAAGGCTTGTATTCTCCACTGGTCAATATTCCGTCATTTGTGATTAAAAAAGTTGATATTTTTGTTTTAAGGAGACTATTATATGCAGATACTTTACTTATCTATTATAAATTAAGTTATAATATGGCAGCAGACTTTTTTTTAAATCACAAATGACGGAATATTGACCAGTGAAATAGACGCCTAAGAAAAGCGTCAATATAATGGTGAATATGATGCATGCATTTCCTCGTTGATTATTTCCATTATTCCATCAATCAATCAATCAATCAATCCATCTTTGTTCATGACCCCATCATTCAAAGAAGGTCAAGTTGTCTTGTTTGACGTAACTTACCGCGCCCGTATGAATTAGGCCAAAGTCGACGGCTTTCCCCGCAATCACACATTAAAAGGAAAGGAGTCCAGGCCCTGGACAGAGACAAGGATTAAGTGCTATTGGTACCGCGACAAAATGTTAGCCTAGCTAAGCTGAAACACAATGGAGCCCCCCCCCCTTTTTCCCTTCTATATTTTTTCCCCTTCCGTTTTATATTCCATATAATTTAAGTAATATTACTATGTACTAGTATACTGTTATTACCTATGGCTAACATGAAAAAAAAGACTTTATAGCCTTATTGCTCACCAATTGTATTGTTGCAATAAAGTCGTTGTTCATTCATTCACAATCGGGCTTCTGCCCTTTATGCGACACCCGGGAAGAGATGGACGGAAATCATCTTAAGACGTGCCAGGCTCTTGTCAGTAGCAGAGGTTCACCAGATTATGTGTTGTATTGTTGTATTGGGCTGCAAGAAAGCTGATGGCGGAAGCCTAGTGCTATGGTGGAATTAAAAAAAAAAAAAAAAACAATCGTGCTTTTTGGCTCAGTCAGTCAGTCTGGCCATTTCCAACGAGAAATGTCCTCGAGTCCAACGATTTTTTTTTAAATTCACATAATATATTGTAGTCGTTTTTAATGTAAACAAAACCCTTGATTGGTTCTGGGGGGAAAAACTCAATTTTATTGAATAAATGATTAACAATAATTTTTATGCGAAACCTTTCTTTTTACCGATGCTTTCTAGCTTCAGGTATATTTTAAGTGTTATATAGATAGAGTAACAAAACAGAACAGGTTGCTTTCCCAAACAAAGGTTTCATTTTGAATCAATATTATTTTTTAAAGGGATTATGAATAACCCAGCTCCGCTCTCAATTTTATGTCTGGTTTAGAGCCGTCCTGGCTACTGATTTTCGTCTGGTCTCTTGTTGCACACAGGACGCTTGGTGGAATAATCTGGCAAATAATCTGCTGCTGTGCTGTGCTAACCTGCCTAGCGATTCGAATCTTGTAAATGAGAGCATATAAGTAGAGGCTTTAGATGAGACAGCCCTTGTCGGGCTTTAGGCGGGATTTAGACGACTCCCCGGATAGGCGTAGATCGTGGGTTCGAATCCCGCCAAGCCCAGTTTTTCCATATCCTCTAATTTCGGTCATAGTATTTCCCGCGAAATCTTTTCTAAGTGTAGTGGGACCGGGCCTTAAGTCCCTGCTTAAAACTCCAGTTTTGCAATGGCTCTTCAACGCGACAATATAACAAAGCTTCGCCGTCGCCTATTTTAAAGGTCTACCAGTTTGATTTGTCATCACGCATGCAAACTTGATGACAATGACCGTGACTACGCACACTAATAATTCGCCTAGGTCATTTACTAGTTTTTCGTCGGCGCCCTATCAGCAAAAATTAGTCATTGGTTCGTAGAATGTTGTTATCTCCATATATCAATTTCAGTCGATCAATCTGTGTAAAGTAGACTTCAAAACATACGTGAACGTGATCAAATAGTGAAGAGTTGTGATAATTTGTTATTTCCGAGTGGCTACTTTTAGCATATACAGTAGGTACTAGGAATCGGTATCGCAGGATATTAGGTTGGTTTTTCTACTACCGCAGTTGAGACCTCATTGTTGCTTTACTTAAAAATTATGGGAAGTACATAGTAGATTATTTTTTAATTGTATATTTTTTAGTCACTTCATAATAATCTCAAAAAATCGTACTTTCTTAATTTCAATTTGGAGAATTAAAGGTTAGAAATATTGGTTTGAGCTTTGAATTTCCTGTCTAGGCGCCTCCGTATATTTTAGTTATTATTTCTACACGTGTAATGTTTATTTATCGTATCTATGGCGGGGTTTCCACCGACCTCTCATTGCAGAATGCAAAGACATTGACGTGGTAGCAGACATTCAAGACTTAGGCGGGTCCTGTCATTGCAGAATGCAAATGCAAATGCAAAATTTTTGTTTTATTCTATGCCATAGTTAAAATTGATCAATGATCATAGAGTAAAATCACAAACAAATAAACTAAAATTAAAAAATGGCGTCATGGAATATGTTAAGTACAAACATTTTAATAGATTTCTATAAAAAGAAAAATTCAAATTTTCGTCTATGTCATTTGCATTTTCAATGAGAGGTCGGTGGAATACCCGCCTAAGTCTTGAATGTCTACTACCACGTCAATGTCTTTGCATTCTGCAATTAGAGGTCGGTGGAAACCCCGCCTATGACTCCACTATTCTGTCTATAGTCTATCATTATTCCATTTTCAAAGTTAAAAATTTATTTTAATCTGGTTATGCATTATAAAATTTCTTTGCAGATTAAGGAGGCAGACAGTCGTATACCGCTGTAGAGAGATTGTTGACCATGGAAGCGGAGCACGGCATCAGGTAATAATAACTTTAAAAAAAAATGAATTTACTATATTTTGTAGTAATTTCTGTTATTCAATTGATGGGATCGCCTAAGAGTAAATTATATTCAGGAATATTCTGATGGCAAAAGCCTTACAAGTGTAAAAATCAAATGTCTCTTGATAAATCGATCGTAGAGGTGTCAAAATTATCAGAGCTATTAGAAAAAATTTTCCTGAGCATTTTGATGCATGCTATATGCCTCTAACACTGATTGGCCACAATAGTTGAAATTGATTTGTGTAAAAAACAGTTGGTGAGGGCGCCTAGAGGAAGGAATTGGAAAATTGTAGCCAAAACGTGTTAGTTAGGGGCCACATATCATATATCCAAATGTAGAAGAGTATTTCTTCTAAGCGATGCAATATTTTTAATTAAACTTCAAACGCCTTTTCTACGTAAGATCGTAAGATGGGATCATGGCAATGTGGACCTTAGAGACTCTGAAAAGGGAAGTTATGCTCCGCCTAACCACTGCCCCAGGTTCTTCTGCCGGGAGCCTTCAGTCCTTGTGTGGGGATGCCCCGCGCCAATCAGAGCGAGGCGCCATGTTTGATTTCCTATGTGCCAGTTGCCCTCTTGCCCATGAATAAATTATTGTTTTGTAGTTAGGTGCCCATTCCATTGACCGGCTAGGGCTATTTCCAAAAACGGTGACGTGGTAGCAGACATTCAAGACTTAGGTGGCGTTTCCACCGACCTCGCATTGCAGAATTGACGGAAATGTTTATTTTCCTCTATGCCATAGTTAAAATTGATCAATGATCATGCAGTAAAATCACAAACAAACTAAAATTAAAAAATGGCGTCATGGGATATGTTAAGTACAAACATTTTAATAGATTTCTATAAAAAGAAAAATTCTAATTTCCGTCAATGTCATTTGCATTCTGCAATGCGAGTTCGGTGGAAACGCCACCTAAGTCTTGAATGTCTGCTACCACGTCACTGTTTTTGGAAATAGCCCTAGCCGGTCAATGGAATGGGCGCCTTAAGTTGCAGTGGTCGAAATGTATTTCTCTTGCCGTGCAGTAGACTTGGCACAAGTGAATAATTACTTGAATTTGTAATACCTTCCGATTTCGAAATAAATTATCAAAATATTTCTTCGATGGAATAAATATTCGAGTACAGTGTCGGGTTTGGCCTTGTGGGGGCCCCTGAGCCGGAATTGTGTGGGGGCCCCTTTCGGGCAGAATATAGTCTTGCACGAATATTCCACTATCATTTATAAAATAGAGACGCAGGATGCAAAATAGAATAGAGTAAGGCGATTTATCATTAATGCCACGGACAATTCCAATTTCCCGCCAAATATTTCGACAAGTTTATTTGTTTTAGTGCTTTTAACCTATTGCGATTTTGTATTTTGCTGCTCTTTGTGGGGGCCCTCCTGACCCCATAGCCAAACCCGGCACTGTTCGATTGTGTAATGTGAGGGACAGGCACCGTGAATGTTGGTACTTAAACTGGGCGGATATTTTATTGTCAGTGTATTGTTCCCATGGCTGTTGAATTTACCAAAGCCTGGTTTGGCCTATGCTAATCCGGGCTTAGTATATAGTTCTTGTCTTACGCACCTGTGAACATGTACTTAATTTGTTGTTTTAGGCTAGAACCGCCTCTAGTGACCACTCGCAATCCACTCTATTTGTTCACCAGATTGCAAGGTACGCTGATGGACGTTTCAAGTTGCGTAAAAACGCTTTACTGATAACAACACATAGCCAGTCTCCAACCGTCAAACTATAGTTTCCATGCCTTCCTTTAAGTTACAATTGTAAATAAGAAAAATAAGAGGCCGTCCGTTCTGAAGCTTAGTCTACAATAGGAATATTTAATTACCTTATTAATGATTTATTTAGTATTTTCTTGAAATTAGCTCTGTCCGCTGTCCCTAAGGTGCCCATTCCACCGACCGGCTAGGGCTATTTACAAAAACGGTGACGTGGTAGCAGACATTCAAGACTTAGGTGGGGTTTCCATCGATGTGCAGAATGCAAATGACATTGACGGAAGTGTTTGTTTTTCTTTTTATAGAAATCTATTAAGATGTTTGCAATTAAGATATCCCATGAAGCCATTTTTTAATTTTAGTTTGTTTGTTTGTGATTTTACTGTATGATCATTGATCAATTTTAACTTTGGCATAGAGGAAAACAAACATTTCATTTGCATCCTGCAATGCGAGATCGGTGGAATCGCCACCTAAGTCTTGAATGTCTACTACCACGTCACCGTTTTTGTAAATAGCCCTAGCCGGTCGGTGGAATGGGCGCCTTACTGCAATATTATCAAATCAGTCAGTTTTAATTTTCCTGCATGAACAACTTGGCAACCTACTATACTATTGCTAATTTTTTCAGATGCCGTTCCTGCGCGAATGGTGCTTTATGTGCTGTCTTTCTCCGGGTTCCTCGTCAGCTTTATGATGCGGACCGATATAAATATGGCAATGGTGGCCATGGCAAAGACAAGGGGTGTTGATATTACCGACAATTCCAGTGTACCTGACATTCCAAACTACTGCTACGTTCCCACAAATGTCTCTACGGAAATCACCATTGTGAGTTTTTTAGTAGTTATTAGTTGGTAGCGTATTTTCGTAACATTAGTGAACTTTTGCGTGAAAGAAAAGATCGCAATTCGTTTCTGACTATACCCTGCACTGTAAGGTTGAACACGCTTTTTTTTTTATTACGGCCACTTGGCTAAGCCAATAGCAGGCCGATATACAGAGAAAGCTTACCCCACCGGCATTCCCCGAATGTATTTAGCAGATCCAGACAAACTTATGGAGAACATAGTGACCAATTGGAAGACTCGTTGAGCATGCTGACAGAAAAAAAACTATCAGCTTAAATTAAACTTGTCTCTACCACTGAAGCCTTAGTTAACCTTTTTTAACCCGTTGCTAGGAGTGCTACCTAATATGAAAAACCACCGTGACACGTGTTCTAAGGTCCGGTAGAGGATCCTTTCTCTTGACTGTTGCTTTATTTCGAACATTGTAGTCAGCAATATGCCCGGCCCCCCGTTTTTCCAAGCCAATGAAGGGAAGGCACCCATTAGGGTTAAGTAGACCCGGGTCCGGTGGCAAAAGTTTCCTTTCATTTCGAGTTTCGAACCTTTCGTTTCTTAGTCCACTTTTCTACCGGTCAGCCCATGTAAATTCGCCGAAATAATCCGATCCCCAAAGAAAACTGGACCAAATGGCATAGGAGGACGCTCGATCAGTTCTGAAGACCTTGACTTTGGTATACTGACTCGGTGGTGCATCGTATCGTATTCTTATCTGATTGAGAATTGTTTAGACGTGGTCGATTTTGCATGCTATCCACCACGTTTCTGATTAAAAAGTGACGTTAGGACGCTATGTACACTAATGCAGGGTCAATGGGATAGTCACTGTCATATCGGTGCGTATCCGTTATCTTGTCATGCCTTCTCACAATTATATAATTTTTTCTGAACAAGAAGTTCATCGGGTCTAAGCAATTATTTCTCCTTAATAAAGGAGTGCTAAAGCATAATGTTCTATTTATACAGCATGTCATGACTGGATAGTATGGTATAAAGAAAGAATTATGATATATTATTATAGTTTTCCTATTGATACGTTAGTGTTAGTAGTATTTTTTAGTATTATTTATAGTAGTTTGTAGTATTGACGTGGTAGCAGACATTAAAGACAGTCTAAAAATGTCTGCTACCACGTCAATACTACATTTACTATCACTATTGACGTTGGTGGAATATGCGCCTTAGGAAAGCGTTGTGATGATCGAAATTAGCGATTTCGAGATTTTAAGGTACCAAGAACCATAAAAGGTTTTTTTGCTAAATGCCTATCTGTCTGTCATTCTGGCTGTGCGTTGTCGACAAACTACTTCATGGATTTCTATAAAATTCGGTTTTACAAAGATCATATCTTTTTTCTCAAAAACGGTTTTTTACTTCCTTAAAATTCAAATATATCGTAGTCGTTATTAATTTATACAGTCCCACTATGTCGCTTGCCCCTTGATAGTTTGGTTCTGGGGGTAAGAAATAAAAGAGGCTCAATTTTCATGAAAAATGACGATGACGAATGCTTAATAAATAAATAAATAAGGACTTTTTGTTGTTTCTATTACTAAGTCAACCTAGTGGAGATAGGGCTATAAAGCCCTCTCTTACACTCAACAAGGAAGGCTCGGGACCGCCTGCTTTACATGCCCTCCGAAGCATGGCCAGAAAATGTAGCTAGTGTGGGACTCGAACCAACAACCTTTCGGGTGAAAGTCAGAGTCCGTACCACTACGCTACATGTCCCGATGCTATGCTATGCTGTTAATTTTGTGTATCACTATATTGGCCTGTCCATTGTATTCCATGCAATTGTCTTGTCAATCAATCCAGTCCAAGCACCCGAAATTTAAGGGCAAACCGGAGTCGCGCCGATATTCCATTTCTGTGCAAACTTTAATTTCTCATGAAATATGGAACGCAGAACAATGAAAAAATACTGAATGGAAAGAAGAATTTTTCCTCCTAATTGTGATATATAGTATGTTGCAATCATCAATACCGATCGGCTATAGTTAGTGAACTTGATACGCAAAAAATAATGGTCACTCAGGAGTTGAAGCTGAAGGAGTTCATCAACTGTGGCGAATTGGGGTTAGTTAAGGCCACATACTATGCATCAAAATTAGGAGAAAAAATTCTTCTTGCCATTCAGCATTTTGTCATTGTTCTGCGTTCCATATTTCATGAGAAATTGAAGTTTGAACAGAAAATTGAATGTACCGGTGACTCCGGTTTGCCCTTAACAATGTGACAATTATTTACCATGGATCTAACGATTATTTATTTCAGTACCTACACTGATAGATAAATAGGGAAGCATGCGCGGCGTCTTTCGTATTTGTTCTTTCACTACTGAGCCAACCTAACGGAGTTAGGGCTACAAAGCTCTTTTTTTACACTCAAGTAAGGTATCCCAGGGCCGTTTGCTTTGCATGAGAGATGATGTATGGGCATAGTCAGGGACTCAACCAAAAACTTTTCCAGTCCCTACCCCAGTAATTTTTTCAAACTGCCTAGTATTTCCTCTCCAGTAATACAACACTCCCATGTTTTTTCCTAGTCTGCTGCTACCTATACTATTGTCACTTACTGTATATATTGTGTATATTTCAACCAGTTGTCTTTTCTTACAAATATACACTATGTTATGTACAGTTTGCTACACAATTCCAAATTTGTCGGTAAATTCGATTCGAAGCAACATTAATAAGTTAGTGCCTGTGTGACTGTATTGAGAGTAGCTTCCTGCATGCCAAAATGACGTCAGCTAAATAATAATTTTAATGAGACCGCGAGATGTTTGCGTGTGAAGGAAATGAGAGAGTTGAAAATAAAAATAGGGGCTACACCTGCCAACATACGAGCACGGTCGCTTTGTGTTTGATCACTCAACCGAGGTCCAATCATGTGCATTTCATCTGCAATATCTCGACAAATTAATGGTATGAGGCAGCCAACTTTAATCAAGAGCAAATCGGACTATCCGTTTTTTTGAAAAATTTCTCATAAGGCGGCTATTCCACTTGTCAATATTCCGTCATTTATGCATCAATAATAAGTCTCTACCATATTATAACTTAATTCATAATAGGTAAGTTAAGTATCTACATAATAGTCTCCTTAAAACAGAAATCTCATCAATTATTGATGCACAAATGAATATTGACAAGTGGAATGAATAGCCGCCTTTAATATCAATCATTAAGTCATACATGAGTGCAATAACGTAGAAGAAATGCTCCTCTATATTTTGTGACATAGGGTCGGGTTAGTTGTAGGAGTTAATTTGTAAGAGTGGACCGAAAGGCCCAAAATTCGCCCATGTGGAAAATAAAGACTTCTTGCTTTCTTTCTTAACACCGTTTGGCCACAGTTTTTGAGGGCGTGAGAATATAGGGTAATTGTCCTAGAGTTTCGGCTACTTTTCCCCATTCTAAAACACTAGATTGATCGATGAGTAGTAGTAGTATGGTTGGACACAGTCCCAGGCCACGGTGTGGGCCCATAGGACAGCGGACCTCATGATTATAGTGGATTCCGAACCACTTGGGAAACACAGTGAAGTCACACGATCAGTTCGGAGGTGACCAGGACAAGTCCTACCATGTTTCCCTACCGGTACTGTGCACACGACCAAGTTATCTGCATCTTTGAACCTGCTCTGGTCCGCTGGATTCAACAGTGAGACAGTTCTAGAAAGGTGTAGAATGGGCAGACAAATAATAGCCTACACTAAGAAAAACTACAAATCAAAATTTAGAACATTTCTTCTACTTTATGACATCTCATGAGCCCTAGACTTGATATTTTATGACAAATTCGATTGTGCTAGTGGGCTAGAGGTGCAAATATATTTTAGAAAACTAGGTTAAATTTAACAAATTTATTTAATTTCACTATTTGACGAGTTTTCTGTAGTTTTTTTTAGTGCAAATAATTTCCAGTATATACCCTATACCCTATGTAGGTGCGCATATAAACAATCCAGTCAGTATTATAAATAATAGGCACTCTCCCCCCCCCCCCCCCCGCTAACTTCTAACGGCTCTAACCCGAGAGTTGGCCCTTGCTTGTCATTTTAGCGAACTATAAGCTAAGTTTATGGAACTAAAAATTGGCCACTTTAATCTCGGTTGGTTTATTTTTTTAATTTAATTTAATATGGAGGTAAGTAATAATGATTTGGTATATTAAAGTTGTAGAATTCTATTTCATTTACCATATTATTAGTTATTTTTAGTTTTTAGTGTTAAAGTTTTCCATGAATTTGATCATTAAATAAATTTTAGTTTAACGGAAAAATCACAGCATGAAGACTAAAAGTAATATATGCTTAAAGTAGTCCTAGGCTTACAAAGGCTTTCACGACCGGAGTTACATGAAGAATCAGTAGAACCCGGAATGATAGGCCATGGTCGTTCAGAAAGTGTACTTCTAAACGTTTCGTCAACATCTGCGGTCGGCATCTTCAGTGGAACTAAGATTGTATTTCGGAGGCTCAGCAGCAACTTTCAGGACGACCACGGCCTATCATCCCGGATTCTACTGGATCTTCAAGTCCTAGGCTTGTAAAACTTGAATATACCAAATCTTTATAACTTGCGCAGTAAATTACACTTAAAAAAAAAATAAAAACTGACTGATTATCGTGTGATGCACGGATCAGTTTCCTCTTAACTTCTCACGAAATCAATTTAGCGTGTTGTCGGCGAGAATGACAAACAAGGGCATCTCATTGTCATCGGCATTAATTATTAACCGGAAACGCTTAAGGACAACATTCGCAATTTTGTTGCAAATTATTCTAGGAGATAGTACAATACATACAATAGTTGAGTAGCCACTGCGTCATCACCAGCAAGTCAGTGTTATGAAGATGGAACATAGAAATAGGTGGCATTCCAAGAGCTATATGACATTCCTTGTATTCCTCACCATTTCATTCGCTCACGTCTCCAGTCCGTTATCTAGAAATGGATGCCCTTGGTTTTTACTTTACTAGGTTTGCTTGCAGTACAGTACCATGGTGTAGTAGGCCCTGTAGTTGTGAATTTTGGGGAGATTCATCTGCCTATTGAGGCGACGACAAATGCTCGACTTCGGGCAAATTTCTTCACAACTTATCATTTCATGACCCCCCTGAGCCTAAAACCAGCAACTGTTCAAAATTGTATACATATGTAGTATATACGTACTACCCGACCACAATAGGATGACATTTTGAACGCTCATAAAATTGGAATAAACAAAGTGTTCCAAATGTCACCCCAACGTGGTCTGGTAGTTCCTAAGTCAGTACCTAAAAAAACAACATAATTTGTAAATCGCATTATCACAAGTAACCTATAGATGTACCACAGTAACTACTCTAACCAATATAGGGGCCCATCACAGAGAAATCTGAAGGGTCCCTTCCCTACCTTCCTTTACTCGAATAATTAGCATAGTAGAAAATACTAAGTAAAATTGTAATATTTGTTATATTGTTTGTACTGTATATTGTATGAAGGAAGGAAATAAATTATTTATTTTATAAAATTTATTTATGTACCAATATCGATTTTGGGAAACACTGTAACTTCTGTAGGTACTATCCGATTTTGATGAAACTTGGCAAAAAAATTGTACAATTAATTTAGTTAACCAGCTAGATCGCCATTTCGTTTCAAGATGGCGGCTGATCATAAAAAATTCATATCTCAGTTAATATTGGTCGCAGAGGAATGGACTAGAATGTAACTTAAATTATCTACGATAGTAGTAATTAACACTTTTATGACAAATGAAAGATTTCAAGAAGGTATTCAGTGATAGTGAAAATTATGTTATACTTAACCGAATTCGGAATGCATCACTAAATTATATGATGTTTGTTGTAGAGTCAAGACGGTGAATTTTCATGGAGTCCTACTATTCAAAATTCCATTATTGGTTCATTTTACTGGTTCTACATTGTTTCTCAAGTAAGTCAAATTAACAAGATAATATTTATAGATAATTTCGTCAGAATCACGAAATGGAGCACCTAGACTTACAGCTTGCATGTAAGAGGGGTCTTAGTTAAATTTCAAAAGTTCAGTTTTACAGTTAAGGTAGGGCCAGTTCTTTTAAATAATTTTGGTACCGAAACTTGTCTAGGGTATAATGGTGAACTCACGATCCATTTACCGTATATTTTAGATTTTTTTTAATAACAAAAAGCATGTATAAAATTTAAGTGTTTCAGTGAGAGTTGAACTGACAAATGGTTTTATCATATGTCCATGATTATGATATTAATTGATTATTATATACGGATATGGTAGCAATCCGTTTATTCTGTGGTGCGCGCCTTCGTTTTCTATGGGATCTCTCTATGATAGTCTTACTAAAATTAATGCATTTAGTATGAAATAGGTCTCGGGCAAGTCGATCATATACATGTAATAAATTGAAGTCTGCTTTGTTCGTTTTATGGCTACCTTCCGTTCTGTTTTACATAATGACTTATTTTTACAGATTGCTGGGGGCATGTTGACGCAACGCTTCGGCACCAAAGCTGTGTTCGGGTACTCGCAGTTGGCCACTGCGATCAGTGCCCTACTTATACCATGGGGCGCCGGCGTCCACTGGAGCGTGTTGATCGCGCTTCGCTCCGTCCAGGGCATGGCGTCGGGCCTCACCTGGCCTGCCATGTACGCGCTCGTCGGCCATTGGATACCAGAGCACGAGAGAAGCCGCTTTATGTCTTCTTTCCAAGGTATATAAAAATGGCTGGCCCATTAGTCATTTATGTATACATTTTTGTAGTGAGTAAAGGTTCAACATTGTCCTTTTCTTGTGTCGGAGTCTATTGATTGGTTTGCAGCAAAGGTTTCCACCATCTCCTGTTTGATTTTTGAGTTCCAAGTAGTTTCCGCATCTCATATCTTGCTTGAGGTCTTTTGTATACCCTACGATAGTTCGAGCCAGCAACCGGCATTGGCATTGGCAGTCGCATAGTATCCATGTTAGATTACATTGTGAATGAATTCTATTTGAAAATTACAAAATCAGGCCTGAGCAGCATTTGAGTCTGTTTATTTGCAGGGTTTAGCTTTGGAATAGGCGTGACTTACATGATCGCGGGGTTCCTCATCGCGAACTTCGGGTGGCGCATAGTGTTCTACGTCACTGGCACCCTCGGGCTGGTCTGGTGCGTCTTCTGGTACTTCCTGGCATTCGACGACCCCGTCGATCATCCGAGGATATCGCCCCGCGAACTCCAGTATATCCAGACTCACGTCCATAGTTCTCATAAGGTAGAGTGAGCATTTCTGATTCTTTTATCAGAGTTAGTGCATAAAGCTCGATGCTAGAGATCATTGCTGGCTATGGGCGTCGATAAATGCATAAACCCACTTCCTGTAATTTATCTTGACGATAATACGGCGTTGTAGTCACAGCACTATCGTCCGGTCCCACCATCTCTTAAAAAGTATCTGTGAGGAATAGGGAATACTGGCCGGGAAGACCATCAACCATCAACCATGGTTGTGCCGTGAAGTATTCCTTATCGAGACTTTTCACGCGGTGGTGGGAACGCCCTAAATCACCTTTGTGCGATAGCAAACAAACAATATTATTTTATTTTATTCTTATCGAAAACGTAGAGATTAAAAAAGGTTTAAACAATTGGGAAAGAGCCGGTCCGAGTTTACTCGAATATGCTTTCCTATTTATCAATTAGTAGATAATATGAGTTAGTCCATAGTAAATAATTTTCCTACGGTTAAATTTCGGTTGCCTCGACATTCCCTAGCGCTCAGGGTTTCTAATATGATCAGAGGGTTTCTTCGTCAAAGTTAATTTTTTTGGAATTATTTTAGTTTTACTTACCTACACTAGTTTTAATAAAGAGTTTTACGAATATTAAAATGAAATTCCTCAGTCACTTAATTCAATCTATTGTGCAATAGTCATAGTTTCATTTATTTCCTGGATTTACTTTTATTTCGATGACTTCCCGTTATCACTTCTAACGGTAAGTTTTTTGTAAATAAGACATTTTGTAATTTCAGGGCATGTCTGCGCCTTGGGGTGCGATTCTAACTTCGCCGCCAGCCTGGGCCATCGGCATTACGACATTTGGCCGCATTTGGGTGCACTACACATTCATGATTCCTGGTCCTAGGTACATGAAGACCGTGCTGGGACTGCGCATCCAGGAGAATGGCATCCTGTCTGGGGCGCCATTTATCTGCAGCTACCTGTCTTCTGTTTTCTTCTGCTGGATAGCTGATAAACTTCACACGAAGGGAATCATGAGCCTGAGCAACATTAGGAAATTTAATACTGCTATCTGTAAGTGATGTATCATTATGATGTATTAAGTTACTGTACTTACTAGTTATAGTTTGACGATGACGTGTGCCGAAACCGGGTTTGAATTTTTATATGTAACGTAGAACTATGCGAAGTATTTTTTTTTAAATTTTTACCATGTAAGACAGTAGGTTTTACAAAGTTAAGAAGGAGACTATTAGGTAGGCCTATGTGTATAGTATTTTGCCCACTGAATTGTCACTAACTTCTAAATGGCGTTATAAATAATTATTTTTTATATTACTTCTTCAGCTTCCAATTTCATCCTTCAAAATGTTCATAAGATTTCTTTAATACAGAATTGGGGAGTATAGAGTTCATTGTGTTATTGAAAAAAGATAAATCGCATACAAACAATTTAATGAATGTATCCGATTGACCTTTTCAGTCGCCTCTGTACCCGTGATGAGTACGACACGTCTCCGATTGCATGGCGTGTAAAGACTCTCACAAGTGCAAGCACGTTACCACCTGGCCATCGAAGTCGATGCATGAATATTAGGAAAAACCTTATTTCGAATGAATCCAAAGCTAGTACCAATTTGTGCCATTTGTTGTTCTGCAATAGATACGCAAGTTTTGGGCGCTTATTCTACCAACGTCAATAGTGATAGTAAATGTAGTATTGACGAAAATTTGAATTTTTCATTGATACACGCCATTCCAATGGTTTTTTTCAACTATTGATCTCTTTTCTTCTAATGACACGTATGCGCCAAATTTTTGAAATTTGTATGCATTTGTTTTTTGAAATTTTGTTTGTATTTGTTTTCTTCGTACACTTATTATTTTTAATAAAACCTAATAATAGTAGGAGATCCGAAGTAAGATCGACCTTCACCGATCTGTTTAACGGATGAAAACTATTTTATAAACAATCTATTAAAATGTTTGTACTTAACATATCCCATGACGCCATTTTAGTTTGTTATTGTTTGCAACGCGTGATTTTACTCTATGATCATTGATCAATTTTAACTATGCCATAGAGTTAAATTCAAATTTCCGTCAATACTACATTTACTATCACTATTGACGTAGGTGGAATAAGCGCCTTAACTGTGGTTTACTTGGTACACAATTAAACCATTTTTAATAATAATAAAATAAGATGTAATAAATTATGTGATGCTTACAGCTCAAGTGGTACCTGGCATCCTGCTGCTGGTGATTGGGTACCTGGGCTGTGACTTGGTGAGTGCCATGGTGTTGTGGTTCATAGCGGTGACGTTGGTGACGGCGGCGTACGCGGGCGCCATGGCGAGCATCGTGGACATCGCGCCCAACCTGGCTGGCCCAGTGTTGGCGTTTGCCCAAACCATCCACATGACCGCGAGCTTTGTAGCGCCCCAAGTGGCCGGGGCTATAACCACTGATAGTGTAAGTACATATCTGAATATCTTAGTCAGGACATGTAGAGTAGTGGTACAGACTCCGACTTTCATCCGAAAGTTTGTTGGTTCGAGTCCCACACTTGCTACATTTTCTGGTCATGCTTCGGAGGGCATGTAAAGCAGGCGGTCCCTGGTCTTCCTAGTTGAGTGTAAGACAGGGCTTTATATCCCTGGCTTAGTAATAGAATAAAAAAGTCAATATTTATTTATTTATTTATTTAGAAATCTTCTTCATCTACTTCAGGGTGTTAACTGACTCTCAACTCACAATGGATTAAACTTAAAGCGAGACATTAGAAATCAAATAAGTAAATGATGACTTTTTGTTCTATTACTACCTACCTACCGGAGTTAAAGCCCTCTCTTACACTCAACTAGAACGGGAGCGCCTGCTTTACATGCCCTCCGAAGCATGGCCAGAAAATGTAGCAATAATTTAATAAATACTTTGCACAATTTCCACAAGCATATTGTATTTTCATAGGTGACAGCTGTTATAACCCAATCTGAGTCACCCTCCCCCTCTCGCGGGGCACCAATGTCACTCGTTTCTTTTACAAAGTCGAAGTACACCGTAAATATTTATTGTAGAGCTAAAGAAAAAAAATGTCGGCAATAGAAAAATTATTTTGATACATGATATGTGGCCGTCACTAGAACCGATTGGCCACAATCGTCAGAATTGATTTGTATAAAGAATAGGCGTGCGGGCGCCATTTCACAGTAAATTAATTTTTTGTCCAGAAAAATATCACTTATGAAACACCAGCATGTTAGGCAGGGTAATCATCATCATATAGAAACCAATTCTTCGTGCATCTTCACGTAAATCATAAAAATTCAGATACATACTGCAGTTGTATTACTTTGGCTTTTCGAATGTTAACCAAATGTGCATGTCCAGTTTGAATCACCCTAGCAACTGGGGATGCAATTTAAGGGACAGAATTCAGAATATTATGTCGTATTTGTTTGTATTTTCGACCAAAAAAAAAAATATAAAAGTGGTAGAAGAAAAGTTCATATAACATTCATTTATTCCCTAGAAGCTGTCTGTTTCCCCAATTGATTTACTACGATTCTCTCAAATTTATTTAATGCCCTTTATAGGGGTGTTTTAATAATAATAATAATTAATAGTAATTATATTTCAGGAGAGAAAACGTAAATTTCCTACGAAAGCTTGTTTTAATTATGAAGTTTTCATCTGACCACTTTCTTACCTTTTGCGGCTGTGGAACGAGCCATTAATTAATTTATTCAAAAATACAAGAATGTTTTGAAATCTGTCTCTCAATAATAATTTTCATGCATCTTTACAGGAGGGTTTGGACCGATGGCGCATCGTGTTTGCTGTGGCGTCTGCTGTCGCCTGTGTGACGTACATTTCTTTCCAAATTTACGGCACTGCTGACATTCAAGACTGGAACTACCCAGGGGGAAAACCTCCCATACGGTCCAGCCGCTCCATAGAAGTGCTGAAACCTCTGCAGGGGGATCAGAAAGAACCGGCTGAAGATCTCTAACACTTAACCTTTCGCTTCAGCTACGACGGCGATTCGTGAGAATCACACTGTGTAGTAGCTGCAGTGCATTATGACTGCCCAAAGTAGGTTATATTGTGTAGTTGGTAGCCCTCTAATAGGCGCGTAACCTTGGGTTACTTTAGTATCTGTCCATGCATGAATAAGTACAACTGACGGGGTGGTGGGCGGTGGTGTCGTCTGTCCCAATAACGCCATAACACAGTCTTCACGTAACAATCATAAGGCACTTGTAATAATTAGTATTACAGAATTGCTTTTTTAAAATAAATAGGCGCTTTACCCTTTTGGACTTCCGCGCTCATGTTGTTGTCAACCCCAGGTTCTCCTCAATGTTCTGAAGAGTGGGGTTGACTTCAGGTATGATCCATGTGCAGGTGTTGCAGTGTGTACGGAAGCCGTAGAAGAGCTTTGGGACCAACGTAGCAGGACGATGCCGTTATGGCAACTAGGTGGTGGGTCGTTTTCCATAAAATGACCGTGTGTGAGTCTGGAGTGGCCCAGACACATACGAATTTCCTCTAGTCTGTGGGGGTGGCTTGCTGTTGCCCACCAGCTGAGAGTGACTTAATGATGCGTAGCTTGTATTGCTTCGAAACTGCATTCTTGGGTCCGCTTATAGAAATTACCGAAGGCTATGTTGTGGAACAACTATTATGCCACATACTATCGTATATATTTCTTAAGACTAGTGTGGGCACTGGGCAAAAAGTCCACAGGAAATGTATCGATTAACAATTTCTGTTGGGCAAACATTTCTTTTACTGTTCTTCAAGCAAAATAATTGAGAAATGCACAGCTGTTTGAGCGGGAGCTTACCTAAAGAGTTGTAAGGATTCGTGTGTGTCAAGGTTACGCGACCCCTTGGATTTGATGTCTGCAGGCGCACAATAGATAGTTTCAGTTTAGTATTATAGGGGAAGCGTATGTCAAGTTTGTTGCTGTGATTATCATGTACTTCTAGTGAAAAGTAGCCTCTTGTACTTTAAAACTAGGTACTTAGCTTACCTCCAGTGCTTGGGGGAGGCGGAGTCGGGTTATTTTATGAGTTTTTTTTATTGTAGTACAAGTTTCTGTCGGTTATTTCTTTTAAAACTTAACGTTCTGCTTTCGTTTCTTGGCTTATCTTGGGGAATATGAGCTTCCAGCTAGTTATGATAACCATAACTTACGAAAACAGTCCGTTGATTTATTGTATTAGATATCTTCTATCACCTTACAAATTCACCTGGGTACAGTCGGATTATTCATTAATTTTCTGGAAATTTTTATTACTACCTATCCATTTTGGGGGACCCATAACTTGATGGGTAACATAAGTGGCCGCGCAGTTGTAAAAAGAAAGTATTTCTCAGCAGCTGAGCTGACATTTTGCTCATGTGCTACTAATATTTTTTAATTGAAGCCGAATTGGTTAGATAGACAAATTTTTACTTAGATTTCCACTCAGTTCTCCATATTTACTATATGTATTTAATTATGTTACAGAAAACTTAATATGGCAAATCATTTATATTAGACAAAAAACGCAAAATGATTGATTATTGAATAAGTCGTCGTTCTTCAATTTGTTTATGTACAAATCAAGTTCTGTTACAATATGCAATATTATTAGAATCAGCTGAAATCTCGTTGTTGTTAAGGATGCTGAGTAACAGTGCAATGTTGGAAGTTAAACCTGTTACAAATACAGCTTGTGCTATGTGCTATGTACAAGTATTTCCTGTTTTTGGCTTAAATTTGCTATGTTATGTTCCAAAAATGTATAAATCATGACTTTGTGCAGCTGGTAACCAACTCAATGTTCATGAAGTCTTGTTCATGATCAGCCTTTGCCTCGGTGTATGAGTTGCTGCCATAGACTTGGAGAATATAGACTGCTTAAGCCATGTGCTTTACTACTGAACCGTGACGGGACCGATCACGCAGCATAAGCAGTCTATATACACAAGTTGCTGTGAAATGCAGAATTCTGATTCTCTGTTAACTAACTGCTGCGCAGTTAGATTAAGTAATTAATTTAATCTTTCTTTAGTTATAATTTATTCTTTGTTTAAAAATGATCCTAATTGTTTTTAAGGAGCAAATAGGTACCTAGCCTAGTGACAATAGTTTTAGGGAGATTCCTCTATCTATTGAGATGGCGACCAATGTACGACTTCCGGAAAATTTCTTAACAACTTTTCATTTCATGACCCCCTGAGCCTAAAACCACCCTCCGTTCAAAATGTTATATATATTCAGTATGTGTATGTATACATACATGCATAGCGTAGGTAGCGTAGAGGAAAAGCAGGGTCTGCGGAATCTCCCTACACCTGATCGGTCGGAGCCGAAAGGAATTTTTCATTATTGGCCCAAATTTAAAAAAATGTTGCTAAATGTTTGTAATTAATAACGTGATGAATAGCCCAAACATGAAAATCGACTTTGATGGCCAGGTGGTAACGTGCTTGCACTTGTGCGAGTCTATACACGCCATGCGATCAGAGATGTGTCGTAACTCAACACGGGTGCTAACCTACAGAGGCGACTGGAGAGGTCAATCGGATACATTCATTAAATTGTTTGTATGCGATTAATCTTTTATTTTTAAAAAAAAAAGCTCTAAGTTATTCTATAGATACTTTGCTTACAGTATTTCGTTGACCGTAGTTCTCTATTAAGTGATAGCTTAGGAAGTCCATTAAAACGATTGATATTTCTTGAATTTGTTCGTAAAGAGATTACAAGCTTGAGGAGCGCTATATTTTCAAATGACATAAGCCGCACCATTAATAAATGTTACTTGTTTCACTGATTTAAGTACTACAATACCTATCTAATGGGGGTATTCCCGTGGCGTATTTAATATATTTTTTGGGGAGCCATGACCAGATCGCCACTAGCTATCAACGTCTTACCGCGGGCAGAGGCCCGAGATTACATTGGCTGCTGACCCGAACGTCTATTAAATCTGGCAAATTTTTCATTACAACATATATTTCTACTTTCCCTGACTTCCCACTGTATCAAACCGGAAAGAAAAAAATATTTAATTTAAATAGGCGAAGAAAATAATAAGCCGTATTTTTTGTTGTCCGTTTGATGTCATAGGAGAAGAAAAAATACAAAATTCTAATAAGCAAAAGAAATGATGGGCCATTTTTTTGTCCGTTTGATGAAATACTTGCGGTAGGTAGTTACTGTGTTGTATACGAAAGTGTCCTTAAGACTAAAAATAGCACTGAGCATTGTGCACTTAGTTTGGAAGTGGCCTATTGTCATGAAGTTAGTGACTAATGAACTTACATAATTTTATATACTTACTAGTGCGTTTTGTAACCTTATTTGAGCTGGCACTTCAACTGAATAATCAGTTACATGCAGTACGTATACATATGGATACTTACAACTGCTATTATTTATTTTATTTTAATATGCTGCAATGTAATTACACGGAGTGCCACTGATTCTTGAACCATAAGCTATTAAATTTTTCCAGTTTTATCCATGTCAGTTTAATTAAGAATTTTCACGTATAGGCTAAAGACTTTAATTTTTAGACTTGAGGCTTGGAATCAAAACGTTGAAAAGGTTTCTTTATTTATGTCATCACGGTGATATTTACATTATGCTCTATCTTGGATAATTAATTATTTTAATTATAATGTATCAGCGTTTTGTTTCTGATCCTTACGGCATGAAATGGAAATAATGGAAATTTCGTTATTGAAGTAACACACATGCTGACCTTTTTGGTATAGAATGCTAGTACTTAATGTAAAAAGATCTCGTACCAAATATTGTATCAATTTCTTATGTAAAGTTTAGGTATTACAATTATCTCTATTGTATTGTTTCTGGTTCCCGGTATAGGTAAACTAAAATGACGGTAAGTTCACTGAGGCATACTGTGCAACTGACACGACCGTCAGTCATCTTACAAATTCTATATGTGATGCGAGCTTTTGTATGTATTTGTAATATAGATTGATTGAAAATCCGAGTATTCATAAAAAAAAAAAAAAAAATTGTACAACGTGAATTACTAATCCGGCTTTGCACAGCTGTGCCCGTCAAGCTGAAGCATGTGGCGCATATGACTGTTGATCGCGTAACACTAGTACAGAATGCCTCAATCAACTTACACTGATTTTCTCCTGTAACTTATAGCTAAACTCAGCGTAGTTTTACAATACTTACTATATTGTTTACATTGGCAAACCTACCTAATACTCTTGCAACTTATTTTAATCACTATCATAATTCATTTCTCTAGCGTGACAATTAGTTATTGGTTTATTGCACATAAAGTTGTCTATAACTCATGTACTAAATCCTTACGTTATTGTAGCCTATACCCATAGTTTTACAATAACTACTCTACTATGTTGAGGACTCTTCACCTTTTACAAAGAATTTATGGGAATGTTAATTTTGTTTTGTTACGGAGCCTATTTAGCGTTTGTTTTTTTACATTTTACATTATAGAAATCTGTGATATTGGACATTATTATTATTTAACCTTCAAGTCAACCCGATGCCTATGTCTGAATCTGACATGGTTTTGAGTTCCTTTTATGCTTTCTGGACTGGATGGTGATTTTTCAGGAGATAGCAGAGTAGCCTATGGCGGCTATTCCACCGACGTCGTTTTTCATTGTGCATGTGCATGACGTGGTAACAGATATCATTAACAAGTCTCTACCATATTATAACTTAATTTACAATACATAAGTTAAGTATCTACATAATAGTTTCCTTAAAATATGGCAGAGACTTATTAATGATCTCTGCTACCACGTCATGCACATGCACAATGAAAAACGACCACGGTGGAATAGCCGCCTAACTAATATGCACTTAGGCGCGGTTTCCACCGACCTGCTAGTGCTAAATACAAATACGGTGACGTGGTAACAGACATTCAAGACTTAGGTGGGGTTTCCACCGACCTCGCATTGCAGAATGCAAATGACATTGACGGAAATTTGAATTTTTCTTTTTATAGAAATCTATTAAAATTTTTGTACTTAACATATTCCATGAAGCCATTTTTTAAATTTAGTTTGTTTGTTTGTAATTTTACTCTATGATCATTTATCAATTTTAACTAAGGCATAGAGGAAAATAAACATTTCCGTCAATGTCATTTGCATTCTGCAATGCGAGGTCGGTGGAAACCACGCCTAAGTCTTGAATGTCTTACCACGTTACCGTATTTGTATTTAGCACTAGCAGGTCGGTGGAAACCGCGCCTTATTCACATAAACAATTATTCTGTAGTGGGCTGTTAAATAAAAAGCAGCTTATGAGCAGATGACCCCCGCATTTTCTGTTTTTTTGCACAAAGTCAAATTTCTCAGGGCATTTTAATCATAGTGTCATGAATGAAATGTTATGAAGTGGAAGAAATGTTCCTCTTCATTTTGATATGTAGTGACTAATGAGCCACAGTTGTGGAGCCTCTTCATCCTGACACCCTCAGTGAGACAGTGATCCTTATTTTTAACAAATCAAGTTCCATAACTGGCGGATCAGTATCAGTGACCGCACTATAATGTACTGTACAGCAATGCGACCTGGCGACTTCGATGGCCAGGTGGTAACGTGCTTGCACTTGTGCGAGCCTTTACACGCCATGCAATCGGAGACGTGTCGTAACTCAACACGTGTACTGACCTACAGAGGCGACTGGAAGAGGTCAATCGGATACATTCATTAAATTGTTTGTATGCGATTTATCTTAAAAAAAAAAAAAAAAAAAATGCGTCGGGGAATTTATTTTCTAATTTATGGCATTTTATTTATGGCTCTGCGATAAATATTTCATGAGAAATATGACTGCAAACAATTGACGTTAATGGTACAAACAAGCACGTAGCCAGGATTTTATTTCGGGAGGGGCTAACTACCAGGGGGTGGGGGGGGGTATGGAATACCCCCAGTAAAACGGCGGGTCAAGTCTTCTGTAATCTGCGGAAGTATCTTGCACTATCGAATCTACTGTATATACACTGGATCGAGCGAGAACAAATATAAATAAACTAAAAAATCATTCCCCCCCTTTTTTACATTTCGGGAGGGGCTTCAGCCCCCAACGCCCCCTCCCTGGCTACGTGCCTGGGTACAAAGTCAAATTTATCATTAAAATCGATCATTCAATGCGCCTGCTGATAAATTTTGTATCATGCCATCAAGCAGAAAAAAAATTTCTCATTTACTGTATGCATATTTTACTAACAAGCAATAGGCCCTACCACAGTTAGGTTAGTTTTTGAAGGTGTGGAAAAAAATTGGTCGACACCACCCTTTTAAAAACGGTGTTAGTAACAACTACAAAGACAGTACAAACTGATGTTGATGGACATTTTCTTCTACTAGGTACTTCTACTAGGTAGGTCTACTCATTCATGGTTCTAAGATCGATATTTCATGATAAATTTGACTTTGTACCAAAATCGTCTAGTGGGGTGTCCGAGATTCTCTAAGAAACTATAATATATCATTTTATGAGAATTTGGTGGCCTAGTTTCTTGAAACATCGATTCGAACAATTTGGCGCGAAATTTTATGATTGGTGGGATTGCGCATGCGGAAGCAGACGACAGTCCTAGTCAACAAAAATGTTGTCAATATTCCCTAAATCTCTTCCGTAAGTAATATTTCTATTATTATTAGTAATGTCAAGCTGAATTTGGGTTTAATCGTTCTTCTCATGATTGTCATTCAGTTCTGTAATACTTTAAGGGGCTCCAATTGCATAAAAGTTGAAAAATCATGTTTCTAATGGGAAAGGTTCAATCCTTTCAAGGGATTTCTCTGCATAAAATTTTATTGTATGGCACTGTGCCCAGGGTCTTAATCTTTCAAACGTTGTTGCAAACCAAAATATTCTTGAGTCATGCTGGGTCGATTAATTTTATACCAACTGTATTTTTGTAATCCTTTTATTTTATCGTTTTCAAGATAATCTTTGCGTAAAATGAATGTTCGCTTGCCGCAACAGTTGCGACGTTGCAGTGAGCGAGTGCTAATAATGCCAAACACATAAATGTTCAAGGAGAATGCTATTAAGTGTTTAGCTTCATTGGCAGGCCTTGTAATCTCTGGGTGTTAACTGAAATTAATAGCTTTTCAGCGCAGGTCCCACATGCGCTTACGGCCTTTGTATTGCCAAACGTTTTTACTTCGTTGTTATTATTATTATTATATTATTTGAAGGAGAATAAGCCGAGCCTACCGCTACTTGAAATCTGTGAAGGTTTTACCTTCGTATAATAATGCAGGTGCTTCCTACAAATAGAACACAATACTTACTCCTTATCCCTCCCACGGGGTCGACGGCGCGGATCTCAATCTTCCAGCCTCCAGGTTTTCCGGTCTTGTGTATCCGGAACACCTGGTAGATTAAGATCCAATGACCTGTACAATATACGAAGGCGTCTTGCTTGTGGAAGAGGAAGACATTACAAGTTGGGGTGAGAAGGCGTGATGTGAATGGAATGCTGCAGCTGGCAGGGCCCAGGGGTGGTCCCCAGGGCTGCCAGATCGAGCGAAGTTCTAAACCGGATAAGAGCTCAAAAGTCATTTTACCTAGCGTTAAATGTTTTTTCTGAAACTCCAATTTTACCTAGTATCAATTTTTTCTGAGACTCCAATTTTACTACGTTTAATTTGAATTTTCCAATTTAATTCTTTTAAGTTAAGTACCTAAATTCAAAATTGCGAAGTTAATTAAAAATGGACAAAACATATTTTCTATTTTGCGGTATTAATTATAACCTAACTTAGTAGCTTAACAATTATTTTTGTGTGGGTAATCCCTAAAAACCGGTCAATGCATTGTCCGGTTCGTCAACGAATTTTCAGCCGGACAAATCATTGAAAAACCGGACTTTCCGGGCGAAATCCGGATATCTGGCAGCCCTGGTGGTCACGGCATCCCCTATCTGGTGGAGTAGGGTATTACCCGGCCGGGCATCCCCGTACAGCATTCGTATATATTCTAATTCTTTAAAATAAAATCAGTGTGTCTTGAACCCTTGCCTTATGAACTGTACTCATACCATATGCATCCGAACAGTAAGGACGATATTTTCGCAGTTGTTGTTGTTGTATTTATAAGTAGCACTATGTGCTAATAAATTAACTGAGTTCACTTATTACTGTTCAGTTCATCAATATTAATCTGGATTCAGTGACACTAGTACCATCTTCTTAAATTTCTCGACGGAGTCTTGGTTTTTTATTTCCCTACTTAGCGCGTTATATTTGGATAGCCCCTCATGGAAGATGCTCTTCTTACGAAATGTCGATGTCACGTGGTCAAGGTTTATATCATTTTGATGTCTCGTATTATGCCCGTGAGTTTCACCAAATGTCCTTATCATAGATCTTAACTTGGTGGCAATCCCTTCATAACTTTATGTATGAAGACCATAGTGTCACAATACACCTGATCCTTAACTGATAAAACTTTAATGTCCAACAACATATCGGAGACACGCGTATCATTTGGAGTGATTAGGATCACTCGAAGTCCTGTGTTGATTACCACCTGTATTTCGGTCATAGTCTCAGTCTCAGTGTCAAAGCTGCCAACCCAAGCTCCTGCCCAAAGAGTAGGGACTGTAGCGCCTGCCTTGGCTGACAGTGTGATATTTATTAAGGACTCAAAATCCCATTTTTTGGCTTGTCCCACTGAAGTGTCCCATTGATTATATAATTACAAATTATATGATTTATACATGATACATTAATACAAGTAAACTTTGTCAACCATTGTCGATAATTTTATTTAATTTTTAAAATTTTTGTTGTGACACGTGAAACGCTATTATGTAGATTGCAGATTGTTGTCTACTGCAACACGTGCTTGGACCCTTGGAAATGACGAAAGGGTCATACAGTCATACCTCGCGCCATTGCGAACCTAAAACCAACCCCCCTCTTCAGAATGCTCTGGTGTTGACAAAAGCATGATTGCGCAAGCCCAGAAGAAATATGTAAAAAATATGTACAAAATCAAATTATACAGGAATATAGCTTGTAGAGCTTTCATTGAGGCATAGAGGCATAGACGCTAACCCTGATTGGCCACAAGGCGTGGAAAGTGAGCACATTTTCAATATTTTCACTCCTATTGCAATGGTCGTCAATTGTTAATTTGATTATTAAAATATAGAGAAACATCTCTATTTTTCGGTGCAGGCGGAGAGGTTTTGGAACTCACTACCGGATCCAATCAGAAATGAAAAAAATTTAAAGAAGTTTAATAGGGCGTGTCATGATTATTTTATGAGTGTGTATGTTGTGTAAATGGTGTGGAAATGGTCGTTTTTAGTTTTAGTTTTTATTTGAAATAGTATTTAAGTTAACATTATGGGTTAATTGTAAGAGTGGGCTGAAAGGCCCATAATTCGCCCATATGGAAAATAAAGGCAATTTTCATTCTTTTTCTTCTATACCAGATAGCTGATAGCTGATAAATCAATGATAGATTACCCTATCATAAATATTTACTATGATATATGATTTTGGACACTATAGATGGGTGCGGCCGTGAGGGTTGCGTTAGTTTTTAAATTTTCATTAAAAATATGGTTTATATATGCTTGCAAAATCCATGAAACTGAAGCATCCCAGCTGCCCACTGATTAAAATCATTAAAGAAATATACTACATTTTACCAATTTTCTTTCTTCTTTTATATATTTTTATTTTCAAGGGTCTGCATTTAAGCAATTATCAAAACAAATCAAAACAAAATAGGAATGTTGAATGCAATCGCCAAATCTCAATCCTTTGGGATACGTGACCTTCTTAGACCTGTTTGTTAACATTGTCAGACAACAGATGCATGGTGTTAATTTGTCAGTTGGCCCTCTTTTGTCAACTTTATCGCCTATTTTTTCGTCATCCGATATTGAAACTCATGGCCACTGATTCGTCATTGTTGCCGAATTATACTTCAAAATTAATTATTTGTTACATAATTATTATTTTCTAATTACTTTTTTCGCAAACGAAACAAACAAATGCATTTTAAGAGATAAAAATTCAAAACTAATTAGCAGTATGTATCAGTACAATACACCAGGAAATTCTTTGCAGGCTTAAGCGTTGCCACAATCTACAGTTTGTACACACTCCTCCTACGCCCTTATCTTTCAAAGTTCCGGAACGAAATGTTTGCGATAAACTCCAGATTAATATGCTAGATAATCGCCAAATACGTGTTGCAAGAAAGAAGTGAAGAATGAATGAGTAGTTGCATTGTAGTAGAATGTTGTCTTCTAAGTTGTCTACTAAGTTTGGCTGGTGAGGAATAAATAGGGCTAAAACGGGACTTTGATATAATTATGACTTTCCCTAAATGTATTCCAATCATTTTCTTTCTACTCCATAAAAAAATAATACTTGATTTTGTGATCTCTTCTGACCGTTTAATTTTTCATTCCTAATTGTCTGGGCACTAAGCACAATGCGGATGGTTCATTTCTACTGCTCGTAACTTACTGCATCGCCAGTTGTTGGCAAGTTATGCACTCTACTTTTGGCTCCAAACTATGCAATTCAAATAAAATCAAATGCATTAAAAAAACCATTTACCCCAATATTACAAATGGAAGGGGGACCCAAAGGACAAGTCCCGTGCTGGCCCCACCTTTACAAATGAGGAGGCTATACAAACATGGACAATTCCAAGTTGTAGAATTTTTCAGGAGAGCGGATTTTTTGTTGAAAATTTTGATTAAGTTTATGATTAACCCTAGACTTCACAGCGCTTCTGTGCACAATCTGGCTGCTTTTGTCACTTTATTTTACAATGTGGACATTAAAATTTTCTGCAAGGTCGGTTCAAAACACCATTTGGTGAAAAATGGAGTTGTCCACGTTTGTAACCAAGCTCCTCAAATATAAAAGTAAAATTAGTTAAGAACAAATAAAAATTAGAAATTAAGAAAAATAATTGTGCAGGCAGATAACTTAAGAAATGTAATAAAAAAATACTGGTTGACATTCGACACTGAGAGATTGTAAGGGGAATTTAGTTTTATGTGGCTTTAAAATCTGGTCAAATTCTTACTGTTTTGTTAATACTTTAGGCGGATGAGCATAATCAAATCGTCTCCTAATCATGCCATTCGACAATATGTTGGTCGGGTCGATGTGCGGGTGCTTGGGACATTGTAACAGTTTTGTGAGCTAATGCCCAAACGGTCATAAGCTCCAATACTGTCCGAATCCAAGGGAGGGGCGGAGAGCCCCACACTGATTAAGAAGCTTAACCTGAGTTACGTAAAAAAACCCCAAAAGGATTTGAAATCAGAAGTTGAACTTGGTTCTCTGCAAAAATCCTCCAGAGTCTACAGTACAGTATGATCAATCAGTTAAAAAATAAACAGTTTAAATTAATTAAATGTGTTGGGCGCTAGGTGTGGATGTCCGCGGGCAGGACTTCTATCCACGGCGCGGGCCCTGGTGGCTCCAGACACGGCAGAACCGCGGAATAGGTCACTTCACCTTGAACCTAAGGTAGGTATGCATCCAACTTCAACAGGATGCATGGCGTAGCAAAAAACGCAGTAAAATGCCATTTCTAGGGCGGGATTTTATTTGTTAGCGCTTGATTGTCTGTATTGTCGAGTTCAGACCTATTGCAACATACGGCTTGATAACCGTTAATCTTACTGTCAATGATGCAAATAAACTGCGAGTATTGGAAAGAAAGATAATAAGGAGAGTGCGATGATGGAGAGTGGCGTATAAGAAACAACGCCGAAATAGGCACAATACTCAGAGAAGACATAGTCCGGTTTATAAAACCGCAACGCATAAGATGGTTAGGGCACGTCGTAAGAATGTCAGACGACCGCATGCCGAGAAAGATGTACGAAGCAAGCATGACAGGAAGACGGCTGGCCGGACGTCCTCGATAACGCTGGAAGGATGAGTTGGAAACTGACCTTCGCGAGTTGGGAGCCCGTAGATTGTGGTTGTACAAAACCGAGATGACTGGAGGAGTGTTGTCGAGCAGGCCAAAGCTCATCAAAGGCTGCAGAGCCAGAAGAAGAAGAATTGCCTAGTTTAGCAGCTGTTAAATACTCACCTCAGGCTATGAACCCTCTGGTTAGAGGAACGCGGAAAAGCCTTCACCAGGTTTCATGTCATATGGTATGACACCATATTGACATCACTCAGCCTCATGTTTTGCATTTTGGCGCCCTCACGCATGGAAGGCCTTGTCACAACGTATACATTTTAATTAGAAAAAATAATTGTTCAAAAGTGTTTCATTTTATGTTATCTTCTCCTTAAAATATTCCGAGTATACTATATGAGAAGAGAGGAAGACAGTGTACCGACTGGTTGAGATGTTATCTTGCCTCCTTACTATGGGAATCCGTTCTTCTTAAGACTATTGACGCAATTGATTTTTACCTGTAGCCTATCAACTTGTTTGCAGATTGATGTCCGATTGACGCAAAGGCGTCATCATCATGAAGTTACTGGAGACATCCTTATTCCCTCCATGATTATGGGCATCAGTCATCTTAGAGATCCTAGACTTAATAAGGTAGCTATTAAGCTAAAATATCAAGATATTATTAATACATTTTTGTGTTTTGTTTACGTAGTGTGAAGTGTCTTTTTAAGAAAACATTTTCAGGCTCGTAAGAAGGAAACACTTTACCCTAAGTAAACACGGTTTAACAAGTTTACATTGTGTTTTTGCCGCTCGAATCCCTGCTTTCTATAAATGGGCTCTGAGATGTAAACTGTCCTTATAATTAATTCCAGGGATTGGCGTTTACACTGGAAGAGCGGCAGATTCTTGGTATCCACGGCTTGATGCCACCTAGATTCAAAACACAGGAGCAACAGCTGGAACTGTGCAGAATCTCGGTGGAGAGGTATCAAGAAGATTTGAACAAATTTCTGTACCTGAGTGAGCTGCAGGAACGAAATGAGAAGCTTTTCTTTCGTCTCCTAACCGAGAATATCGAGACTCTGATGCCAATTGTGTACACGCCAACTGTGGGATTGGCATGCCAGAAGTTTGGTCTCATTTATCGGCGACCCAGAGGGCTCTTTATAACTCTATATGATCAGAATCACATCTACGAAGTTATTCGTAATTGGTAAGTGACTTTGTAAATGCTTGACACGAAATCATCATATCATATTATGTAAGGCATCTGAGTGTGAATTTCTTCTTATGTGAATTATACATCTCAGCAACAACACTTATACCTGCGTATTATCCCAATTTGTTATATTTTCAAAATCGCACATAGGAAGGTGACCTGTTTTAGGGGGGGGGGGGTCTGAGAGGTACTTGCCAAGGTTGATACCTGATAACTAAAGATCCGCCCACTCTGAAGCAATACCCAGGGTGGAGCGTTGTTAGAAGAGAAAAAAAATGTCTATGTATTACTTTAGTCTCATTGTATTACAATGTCTTAAAGACATTTTTATTAGCAATTTTATTTTCTGTCATAGGCCAGAATCAGACGTTCGCGCCATTGTCGTAACGGACGGTGAGCGTATTCTGGGGCTGGGCGACCTGGGCGCTGCAGGTATGGGAATTCCTGTGGGTAAGCTGTCCCTGTACACGGCACTGGCCGGCATCAAACCACATCAGTGTCTGCCTATCACCCTCGATGTCGGCACAAACAACAAGCAGCTCTTGGAAGACCCGCTGTACATTGGGCTGCGACAGCGCCGTGTCACGGGCGCCAAATATGATGATTTCGTTGACGAATTCATGCAGGCGGTTGTCAAGCGCTATGGGTCGAACACCCTAATCCAGGTGAGGTTGTCCCCTTTTTATATTTATAACAGGCATGGGTTATTGATAAAAGACATGACTACTTATCAGGTTAGTCATAATAAATAATCTGCTCCAATTGTCCTGATACCTAAGCCTCCTGCACTTATTTCTGTCCCCCCACTTCTGATCATTCAACTCTTCCCTTGGTACCAGTCCCACTCTTCTGAGATACTCTTGCATCTGAATTCGGTGTCTCTTTCTTGATCTTCGAGACTTAGTAAAAAGAGCCTATATTGTATCTTGAGGTTTTTATTATTTTATAACACGGGGTAGGTGAAGAGTGCAAGGGAAGAGGCACTATTATCAAGATCAATGGGGAATACTTTAACTGGGTTCGAACCCTGGGCGCCAGAGGATAAGTTGCACGCTACAAGGTAGTCGGTAATAGAATACGCTTAGGTATAAGAGAGTTGTGAGCTTCTAGATTAAGATTCGCCATGCATACGTTGCCAATGTTAATGAGATGGCACTTAATGTTGTGACATTGAAACGTGCTTAGGTTTCCATTTGTCAGGGATTAATTATGACGTATGCAGTGAAGAGATACCTGCTGAAAGACTTACACTAGACCTTTTTCTGGTTCAGGCTCATGTGTTGTTCTGGATATTTTCATTTCCAAGGTGCCATAGAAAATAGTGCTCTATTTTTAATAACGAAAATGAAAAAAATGTTTATAATGAAACTAATAACGTTTTAATTATTTTATCCAGTATACATTTCAGTATAAAATCATGTGTATTTGCTTTATTTTGGTTTGCTTATGATAAATAACAGGATTCAATAGAACATATCCATACAGGCGTAGGCTGAACTATGTGAAGTTAGTTTTTCAAGTACAAGTTCTTGGGTATACTTGCATGAAAAGGAACGCAACTTGATTCAGTGTAATATTTATAGGATGTTTTATAATACGCATGCCACTTTGCTTGTATTTCCAGTTTGAAGACTTCGGCAACCATAACGCTTTCCGCTTCCTCGATAAGTACCAAAAACAGTATTGTACGTTCAACGACGACATTCAGGGTACAGCAGCTGTGGCGGTGGCAGGCGTCCTGGCATCCAAGAGAATCACTGGCACCAAGTTCTCCGACAACACCTTCATGTTCCTGGGTGCAGGGGAGGCGGCTCTGGGCATTGCAAATCTATGTGTCTCCGCGATGGAAGCCGAGGGAACCTCTGCCGCAGAAGCGCGCAACAGAATTTGGATGTTTGACATTGATGGGTAAGAGTGACACAATCGAAGGTGATATCGAACTTACTATTAAACATTACATCCCGCATTGAAAGATGTTGACTCAAAATTTTATCTGAGTGTGGTTTCCCATATGTTTGAAGCGATTTTGTGCCATATCTTTGAGAGGATATTTGATGAGATATTTTTGTCAGATTAACATGAGACATTTTTTCTGACTTTATCAATTGGGGGTGGGTGACCTTTTGGCTATTAGCTGGGATGTGTAAAGAACAACTGCTATTTAATTTCGAGAAAAGCAACGAAGTATCCCACCTTGCTGTATAAAAAAAGGAAAAAAGGATAATATGGAACATTTTGCATCAAAATTGTATCCTAGAAATATTAAAATGCTGGAGACACAATGTGCGACTCTCTGATATATATACGGTATATACCTAGGTACACACGAGGTGAGCTCTCTCACTAACTAGTGAGTTGCCTGGCCGACTCAATTTAGTTTAGGGTTATTTTTTAGTTGCGCCACCTGAATTAGCCTGAAGGTTATTTAATCAGAGCAATATACAATCCTAATTTCATTTTTTTTTAGGCTACTAACTGTTGACAGGCCCGAAGGTGGGCTTGATGGTCATAAAGCCAGCTATGCTAAAAAGCACCCGCCGACTAAAAATTTGCAAGGAGTGGTTGAAGAAATTAAGCCTTCCATACTAATTGGCGCTTCTGCAGCAGCGGGAGCTTTCACGCCGGAAATTTTATCTCGGATGGCAGAGTACAATGACCGACCTGTTGTTTTTGCTCTTAGGTATGCAAATTCTGTATTTTTATTTACATTGGTCCGTTCGGATGCATATTATTAGGTCTCTCATTTTTGTTTGGAGAGTTACCAGAATAAAACGAAGAATTGGTATGACATCTCATTGGGGGCTTAGGCCAGTTAGAGGATCCTCTTTTTCTTGACCACTCCTCTATTTAGGATGATGTGGAAAGTAAGCTGCTGACGGTTAAGACACGGAAACTAACATGCTCCGGTCATGTGATGAGGAACGAAAAGTATCGCCTTCTGCTTGTAATAATCCCAGGGAACATTGAAGGACAGAGAGCTCCCGGTAGAAGAAGAACATCATGGTTTAAAAACCTGAGACAGTAGTTTGGCAAGAGCTCGACTACCCTTTTCAGAGCAGTAGTCTCCAAGGTCCAAATTGCCATGATGATCGCCAATCTTCGTTAGATGAGGTATTGAATGAAATAAGATAAGGTACCCCGCCCCGCACAGTAAAACTTACCCTTCCGTGTTCTCTTTTGGACCAGAATGTAAGAACGCTATGGAACCGTATAGAAACATGTGCAAACCTGCCTTCTAATACTTCTCCTGCTGATAAATAATGTTTATAAATGTCGCCTTGTTTACCATATGGTTATCTGCAATGTGAGGAAATTATGGAAATACTTTATCGGTGAGGGGGAGGGGCGTCCGACGAGTAACAAGATATGAATGAAAATAATATGAAAAATGCAGCTGTTCAGCATGGTGAAATCTGTCGTTTTTTATATGAGGTGACTATAAACATAATAGTCTCCTTAGTAACTTTGTAAAACTCGCTGTCACTCATTGTTAAAATTAACTTTGTATAGTTTTACGAATAAAACTAAATTAAAAATTCACAACCGGTTTCGGCTCACGCCATCGTCAAGTGCGATTGAAAACAGATAAAACAAAAGGTATGCAAGCTAAAACAAAATAAAACTCACTGTCAGGATAACACACAGCATCGCATAGAGTAAACAATTTAAATTGAACAATTAAACATTAACCAATGGAAGCGCCAACAAGGGGGAACTACTTAAAAAGGTTATGTCATTAAGTAACGATTTGTTTTTAACCATAGCTTCCCTAATCTCAATGGTTTCTAAATTATCAAGAAGTTTCCCCTTGTTGGCTACATGTAAGATCTTAAAATTATCGAAATCACAGGCATGGCTGTGGGTGTTTATATGTTGGGCAAAGGCGGACTGAGTGTCGGGTTTTCCTACCCCCCGTCTATGCTCCGCTATTCTGTCTTTCAACCCTCTCCCAGTTTGTCCAATATATAAGCAACCACAATCATTACAGTCTAGTTGATAAACCCCTGATTTCCTCCCTTTCTCCAATTTAGGTTTACAATTAATCAGTTGCTTACCCAACGAGTCCACAGAATAAAATGACACATTCTTATCGACCCTATCTTGATAATTTAGGAACCATTGAGATTAGGGAAGCTATGGTTAAAAACAAATCGTTACTTAATGACATAACCTTTTTAAGTAGTTCCCCCTTGTTGGCGCTTCCATTGTTAATGTTTAATTGTTCAATTTAAATTGTTTACTTTATGCGATGCTGTGTGTTATCCTGACAATGAGTTTTATTTTGTTTTAGCTTGCATACCTTTTGTTTTACCTGTTTTCAATCGCGTGAGCCGAAACCGGTTGTGAATTTTTAATTTAATTTTATTCGTAAAACTATACAAAGTTAATTTTAACAATGAATGAGGTGACTAGATAAATATTAATTATTATGTAGATTATTATGAAAGATGAAGTGATTTTACATTGTTCTCTTACTTGGTGGTGCAACCTTTCCCGAGCTCGGTTAGGAAGAGATTGAACATAGGTGGCGCACGAGTCGCCAACGAATGATAAGATTGGCGCGAATATTTAAGTTGTGACTAGTGACTGGCCTATATTTCCTTTATTGTTTCAGCAATCCAACCATCAAAGCTGAGTGCACGGCTGAGCAGGCGTACCAACACACGCAAGGCCGCGTCATCTTCAGCAGTGGCTCTCCGTTTCCTCCTGTCACGTACAACGGGAAAACGTTCAAGACGGGACAGGGAAACAATGCTTACATCTTTCCAGGGATTGCGCTTGGTGTGATCGCAGCTGGTATGCACCACATCACGGACGAGCTCTTCCTTATGTCAGCACAGGTAAGTAGAGTAGATTAAATATCTTTACATCTAATTGAAATAAGGATATTGTGAATTATCGCAGTACATAGTTTTGTTTTGCTTATCCAAACAAATGTAGCATTTCGGGGTGTATGTCGTTGAATATGTTTTCCCTATTGTTTAAAACTTTTTAAACCTCCCAATATTTATATGATTTGTTAATTTTCAGATGGTTGCTGATCACGTAACAGAAAATGACTTACAGAACGGAAGCTTATATCCACCTCTGAGCAGTATTAGAGAATGTTCTGTGTCTATAGCTGCTGAAATAGCCACGTACGCTTATGAAAATGGTATGTCTATTATTATGAAATATTGTAAAATGATGTTAAGTAGAAATATTTGGATAATTGAAGCTCAAAAAGGGTATAATTATTTTGTATGCATCCTTTATTAATTAAATGAGTATTGGTACTGGACTGAAAATAAAAAAAAGTCTAGGTTAACTGAATATCACTGTCAAAGTAAGCCATTCGACTGTCGTCTCACATAAGTCACGTAAGTCACGCATCAAGGATTTTGGTCTGAAAACGATTCGGGTAGTGAAGTTCTACTGTATTGTGATTTTGTACCATTGCATTGGATAAGGCATTGCGAAAGACATAGGAAATCACCAATCACAGTGCTTTGCTTTAAGACGGATGAAATGCCACTGATCACGTTGTTCTACAATATATAGCATTTGTTTAGAATTACCTAACTCTGTATTAGCTTCGCACTCAATTAAACGCAATCTGGCACAATCCATTGGCAAGCAGCCAATTTACATGTTTTTGCGATAATTTTTCGCTGATCGAGCGCAAATTTATTATTATAATTTTTATAATAGGCATTTTTACATATGTATATTCGTGAGACGGACTAACTGCTATTGTACCATGCTGAAATGAAATTTACTCTTATGGCTGTTATTCTCATTCCTCTATGAATAACTTTCCTATGGAATTACATGCTGTGATTAGGGGGTCAATTCCCAATTATAGCGCTCATGATTAACTTGTGGAACGTCTTCGTTCTGATTGTTGATTGGTTCGCTTGGTAAGAGCATTCTTTCCCGCCAATAGTAATTTTTGAATGTATAGCACCTTTAGTTGATAATCCACACTCAAATGATCAGGTAATTGTCCAATTGTCCAATAAGAGCTATTAATTGAGGAGCTTGGTTACAAACGTGGCCAACTCCATTTTTTCACAAAATTGTGTTTTGACCCGACCTAGCAGAAAATTTTAATGTCCACCTGCGCGTTGTAAAATAAAGCGACAAAAGCAGCCAGATTGTGCACAGAAGCGCTGAGAAGGCTGGGGTTAGCTATAAACTTAATGCAATTTTCAACAGAAAATCTGCTCTCCTGAAAAATGCTAAAACTTGGAGTTGGCCATGATTGTAAACAGCCTCCTCAATTATACATGACGCCGTCTATCCCACCTTGGTGGGTCATGGACAAAGATTGATTGATTGATTGACACACATTATAATTATAATAATCAACAAAACTAACTGCTACTTTGTCGTTAAATGAATAAAATACAATAAAATAAAAAGTAATACGATGAGCTTCTCTCTATAAGTAAACCATGGGCGCTAAATTTACAATTGAACGCCGCATCAGAGGAGGACATTTCGCCACATTGCTTTTGTTGTATTTCTATAGGCAAGTTGTCCATTGTAACTTAATTTTCTTTTGTCTTTTCCAGGCCTGGCGTCGACTTACCCGGAGCCGGCAAGCAAACGAGCGTTTATAGAAGCTTTCATGTATAACCACAACTACGACAACATCCTGCCTAGTACCTACTCGTGGCCTACGCAGCAGGAAGTCAACATGCCTATAAAGGCAGGTCCCACCAAATTTGGTGATTCTAGTAGTACTGATTAGGCCGCAGTTCACATTATTTGAAGTATTTGCCGAACGTGGATGTTTGCACATAGATTTTGTCGCGAGCATTCGAAAACGATCCGTCCTGTTTTTTTTCTCTCAAATGAAGCAATCTTTGTTGTGTGTAGCCTAGTCATCTTAAGAATTTCTTGGAACAAACATCATATTTTATTTATGATCCTAAAATGTTTAAATATAAACTCATGCTGACATTTTTTTTATCAGTTACGATGACATAATTCAATCTACACATGATCAAATGAATATGAGAAAGTTGCCTGGAATTTCTCATGGTTCTGTTTATAACTTCTTTAGTTTCCGAAAGCCGAAAGGTGGTTAGTTCGAGTCACACACTTGCTAGATTTTCTTACTAAGATTGGAAGAAGTTGGTCTGCTAGGTTGGTTTAGTAGCAAAATGAAAAAGTCAGTGTCATGTTTATTTAATTGACTCATATAACGACCTCATCAGTCGTGGGTACCTTGTATGCCGAGCCGTAATTTCGCATGCCCCAAAATGATTAGAATATATTTAATTTTTCACAGCTTAGGAATGCATAGACGTTGAGCATTATTATTATTATTATTATTATTATTGCAGGGTTTTTATGGACGTAGTCCTACTTATCCTTGCCGGTTTTCGGACATTATTGGTATTTTGTCGGAATGAATTTCTAACCGTTGCCAAACTGGTTCACTACTCCATGTCAACCCACACTGACTACAAGTGTCAATGGGCTAGCTGAGACATGCTTACCATTGACATTATAACGGGTGTTAGCTCGATATAACTAACTATGGGAATGACTCCGAATTAGTTATACTAATTTGAAGTTTCGCATCTTATCAATTTACTGAAACCGAAGCTTCCTTATTATAGGTAGGGGGAAACGGTTGAAATTACATGCTTCCGGGGGAATAATTAGTTTACCTGAGGTCGCATGCGAGGCAAGCCACACCTGTTAAAAGAACAACGTATAATCTATAAACTGACTGTATGGGATGTGATCTCAATTTAGAAAAAATAATTTATATTAATTACAAGAGGGGGTCTTACGATTTATAATTATGTTACAAACTTTGTTCAAGTAACGATTTTTTTAAACTAGTCTTGTTTATATTTTGCTTGAAAGAGGATATTTCCGTGAAGGCATCTCCGAATATCCCATTTATTGTTTTGCATTCAAATAATTTTTCACAGTAGATTTGCTGTGTCTTTTTTTCATCCCTTTCTACAACTCCTTCATCCCAACAGTGTGATGTGAGGCTACATGTTTATTTAATATTGGCTTATACTGTAGTACGACGTATCATTATACATCATGTATTGAACAGACGATCTACTGCGATGTAGTAGGTTCAATATGTATATTTGTATGTTCAATATCATAATACTATGTCAATTCAATTCACCAGGAAATAAGTTCACTTAGAGCCTCAAACGACACCGAAGTATTTTTTGGGTTGATTCATGTTAACCAATATTACTTTTTTTCAGTCATTAGCGGTATTTTAGGGCGTGTCATACAAAATTTGTCAATTTCTACGAAGGTACCATCCATTTACTGCTTAGGTAGTCTAGTTGTTGATAATAATCCTGCACTGCAATAACTCAGCCACGTAAATAACGCGCGTTTTTGTGGCTTTAATTTGGCTATAGAATAGTAAATGTTTGCATGTGTTCGACGATTCCTAGTCCCCGATTTTCGATCTCGTCCATTTTGTTAGCGTTTGCTCTTATATGTAACTCCCAAAAATTGTTTTGTTGTCTTGGCATAAAATTGAACTGTATATTTTCTTTATTTGTTTTAGCAATCTAGACGGTGAGGTTATAACAGAATGTAAGTAATTAGTATTTTCCTGCTGGTTGAAAACCTGCAGCATGGGCTATCATCTCTTCTTTAGCATGAAGTTGTTGGTTCCGGTTCGTGTCCAGCCATTTGTTTTTTCGGGGCATTCTTTGCACTTTGCTTTTTCCATACACCTTCCTTGGGCTTTGGTTTGATTGGGATTTTGTTCATTCATAAGGTGCCATAATATTGTTCCTCAACTCTTTATTGTTTTGTATTGTTAGTATTATCTAAGAGGTCAACTTTTGCTAGTCGTATTGTGTAAGTCCTATTTTCCTTTTTGTAAAATGGCACTGCTTGTTAGCGTCCTAATTCCTTTCCAGACCCCGCCTAAATTTAAACAAGATTAATTTGTCCCGGCTTTTCATAACCTGCTTTTTCATCACTCCAATTAAATTATATGTTTATAATTTTTTATGTATAAAATAACGGTTATTTAAATAAAAATACCCATGTATAACTAAATTTATTGTCAGAATTGATTTCTAATAGGGCGGTTGTCGGTCACTAATATGGTTAATTTTTAATAACTAATATGGGCCTACAATCGTAGCCTACCTTAGTGAGTAGTTTCACCGCAAACCTGGTCACTTTATTAAAAGTTTTGTCGTCTTGCATGAGGAATTTTAAGAAGAGTTCCTTTTGTGAATACGTGGTATTATTATGTACATTAACAAACATAACATTATAATTAAATTGACACTCACTAAACCACATACAGTATATATGTAGATAGTAAACGTTTTTGTGGCTTAGTGTGTGGCAATTTATTTATAATCATGCCAAAGTTTTTTGATTATTTATTGGCCTATGTTTTCGACGTTTAAAGTAGTCATGAAGACACCTCTACTAAACAACCCTAGTGGTTTGCCATTCAGACCGGCAGCCGTTCAAAGCCCTTCTGTGTATGTGGTTACCCTACTTAAAATTAAGTGTGAACGTTTAACAAAGTAAGCATGAGTTAGGTGTCATATCGTAGTAAAATAAAATATTCAAACCATCGATACTCTGAGACCTACAGCCCTACTATGCCGTTTACAGATGAAAAAAACACAGGGAATAGGACTAAATTATTCTCAAGAAACCCCAACTGATTCATTTGTTTTAAACAATGAGCGAAATGCGCGGGAAATTAAAATTAATAAATTAATTTGAGTTTTTTTAATTATTTATATTTTTTATTTATTTATAAGTATTATGGAACGATGGACCGAGTACTTCAAAGAACTACTCAACAAAGAGAGCGACACTACACCAGAAGAAGAACCACTACCACAAACTGCGGAAATGCTTATACCCCCACCAACACTAATAGAGGTAGAAAACGCCATAAAAAGGATGAAGGACTATAAAGCACCAGGCAAAGATGGCATCACCAGTGAAATACTAAAATACTCTGGGTCAGAGGTTGTAAAAGAACTACATGACATTATTACAAAGATCTGGGCAAACGAATGTATGCCGGAAGCATGGCAAACAGGAACTATAGTACCGATTTACAAGAAAGGCGACAAGTTGGACTGCAATAACTACAGAGGAATTACACTCCTTAATACTGCCTACAAGACTTTCTCAAATCTTCTATTAAGAAAAATCTCACCGTATGCAGAAGAAATAATAGGCGAGTACCAATGTGGTTTTAGACCAGCCAGGGGAACTGTTGACCTAATCTTCGTTGTACGGCAAACTATGGAAAAATGCTACGACCTACACATGCTCTTTGTGGATTTTAGACAGGCTTTCGATTCTATTTGGAAAGACAGCCTATATAAGACAATGATCCGACAAGGAATACCAAAAAAACTAGTTAATCTAGTAAAAATGACTATGGAAAACGCCAGAGCCAGTGTAATAATAGACGGACGATGTGGAGAAGAATTCCCACTCGGCAGAGGGGTACGACAAGGAGACGCCCTCTCAGCTACACTGTTCAACCTGGCACTGCAAGCAGCGTTACAGAATATAGTAGAGAGTGGGACAATTGTATACAAGTCACAAATGATCTGCGCATATGCGGATGACATAGTCATAATCACTAAAAATAGGAAGCAACTAGGAGAGATACTTGCTAGACTATGTGTAGAGGCGAGTAGAGCTGGACTAGAAATAAATGTCTCAAAAACTAAGTATCTAATAATGTCAGCGTTAGAAAGGAGACGGAGAAGTGACAACCTGACTGTACAAGGAATGGCTTTCGAGAATGTAAAGAGCTTCATCTACCTTGGTGCAGAAGTAAACAATCAAAACAAAACTAGCGCAGAGATAGACAGAAGAATAACAGCAGCCAATAGAGCATATTTTGCCAACCTAAAATTGCTCAAGTCAAGACTTATCTCTAGAGCCACAAAACTACGAATATACAAAACCCTTATAAGACCAGTTGCAACATACGGATCGGAAACCTGGAATCTCACTGTAAACGATGCCAACAAACTACGTGTACTCGAAAGAAAGATAATAAGGAGGATATATGGACCCCTTTACGAGTACGGAGAACGGCGTATAAGAAACAACGCTGAAATCGACGCCGCTCTCAACGGAGAAGACATAGTAAGGTTCATTAAAGCACAACGATTAAGGTGGCTGGGACACGTTGTAAGGATGTCTGAAGAGCGCATGCCACGAAAAATGTACAAAGCAAGCATGACGGGAAGACGACTGCCAGGACGGCCAAGAAACCGCTGGAAGGACGAGTTAGAGAATGACCTTCGCGAGTTGGGAGTCTCCAGATGGTGGAGCGTTGTGCAAAACCGAGAAGAATGGAGGAGTGTTGTCGAGCAGGCCAAAGCCCACCAAGGGCTGTAGAGCCGGAAGAAGAAGAATCGTAGTAAAATAAAATATTCAAACCATCGATACTCTGAGACCTACAGCCCTACTATGCCGTTTACAGATGAAAAAAACACAGGGAATAGGACTAAATTATTCTCAAGAAACCCCAACTGATTCATTTGTTTTAAACAATGAGCGAAATGCGCGGGAAATTAAAATTAATAAATTAATTTGAGTTTTTTAAATTTTTTTCTCTCTTAGAATTAGGCAAATTATTCATAATTCTTGACATATTTCAAAATTGAGACCTGTACATTTTAATATTTATTTCTATTTCATTCAATTAAAATATACAACTGTAGCTGTCGAAGGACGATGCAATTGAATAGGCAGTGTAGACTTGAATTGGTTTGTATTGCAGTGCTTCGACTCAAGTTAGAGTAATTTAACACACAGTGGTTACAATATGAGCTGTGAGACGAGAACGATACATGCTTACAATTAATATTGAATTTGATCCAGCCTGCTTCCATATAGAAAAACCAACTCTGTGTCCACAGCTAAAGGAGCTGATGAGACACAGAGGGTAGATTAAAGATATTATTGAATAAGAGAAATAAATACGTAAAAGGAAGATTGAGGAATATTGAATTATCTGAATGTGAACAGCGCCATCTAACGGGAAAAAGGTGAAGCTGGAAGCAGACTGGTTATTACACATGTGGGACTAAGTGGTCCCCACATTACCCCCCTCCTAAGACTGGAAGTCGGAGAAATGTCGTGGAACGTGGACGTGACGACCTGAGCGAGTGGTGCGAGTCGGTGGTGTCGGCACGACGTCAGTGGCAGGAAGTGGTGAGGAGACCTTCTCCTGAGGTTTATCTTGAGCAGGATGCTGATGCGGGGGGTTGATCGTAGACTGGTGAGACGGTTCGTCTGTACTGGCATTAATGTAGGCCGGCTTGACCCTGTCCATTGACACAGTAACCGCACGACCGCGGCTTGAAATCGTAACTGTTTTGTCGGTGCGACTTAACACAGGGAATGGTCCCGCATAAGGACGTTCGAGGGAAGCACGGACGTGGTCTTGTCTCACGAAAACGTGCGTGGCCTTGGCAAGGTCTTGTGGGATGAATGTTTGATGAGCCCCATGTCTCTTGACGCGAGTGGGGCGTAGTGAGTCGAATTTCCTTCGAAGTGAGATGAGAGTGTCCGCCGGACTCTGATTTGAAGGAGGAGTTGTCAGCATCTGTCCTGGTAGTCTTAATGGTTCACCATAGACCAGATCTGCTGGAGAAGCTTGAAGATCTTTCTTAAGAGTGGCGCGCATGCCCAGTAAAACTAGCGGAAGGGCTTCCGTCCATTTGTCATTGGCATGACACATAATGGAGGCTTTGAGTGAGCGGTGCATACGCTCTACCATGCCGTTGGATGCAGGGTGGTAACTGGTAGTCCGTGCATGGTGAAATCCGCATAATCGGGCCAGGTCAGCAAACAAATGGCTCTCAAACTGTCGGCCGCGATCTGTAGTAATTGTCTCCGGGCACCCAAACCGGCTGATCCAGCAGGAAATGAGGGTTCTGGCGACGTTTTCGGCGGTGATGTTCACCATAGGAGCGGCTTCCGGCCATCGCGTGAAACGGTCAACGAGTGTTAACAAATACGTGTAGCCTTCCGACGGTGGTAATGGGCCTACAATGTCGAGGTGTATGTGCTGAAACCGTCGGTCAGGCTGAGTAAAGGTTCCAATCGCAGTGAGGGTGTGTCGATGTATCTTGGACAATTGACAGTTGACACACAGACGAGCCCAAGCGCGGCAATCCTTACGGATAGAAGGCCATATGTAGCGTTGGGCAACCAGGTTAGCAGACGCTGCTATTCCTGGGTGATGTAGGCTGTGTAGGTGCTCGAAAAGTTGTCGACGTAATGGTTTGGGCACAAATGGGCGTTGTATGTCTTGACTAGAATCGCACGTAAGGACTGAATCAGAGCCCGGAATGGGAACATCAACGAGGATGAGGGACGTCTTTCTACTGGACCGAAGCTCTTTGAGTTCTCTGTCGTCTTTCTGAGCAGAAGAAAGTTGCTCAGGAGATACGGGAGTAGAGATTGCTTCGATTCTTGAGAATGCATCAGCGGCCAAGTTGTCCTGCCCAGCGATGTATTGGATGTCCGTGGTGAATTGAGAGACGAATTCCATTTGCCGCATTTGGCGAGGTGAGCAACTTGTTTTTGGATTCTGAAAAGCGTGCGTCAACGGTTTGTGATCGGTATACACGACAAAAGCGCGCGCTTCTAGCAGGTAACGGAAATGACGAATGGCGTCGTGTACCGCAAGCAATTCGCGATCGTAGGCGGACCATGTTCGTTGACTCCTTTTTGGCGATAATAAACTTGTCCGGGGCCAACCGGCGTGGGCGAGCGGAGACGGGAGGTCCGTCTGTCGTTCTAATGTAGTGGACCGTGGAGTGTTTGACCTGGTCTGTGGGTTGTCTCGGCCGCGTGAGGTCGCTAAACTCCTCAATTATTACTTTTAGACTGGCCGGGGTACTGTGCGGTATTGTTAAGGTAGAAACGCTAGGTTGCTTGGAGGGGCTTTGACACAGGTTCGCCTTGCGATGCGTTGTCCCGTCGATCAGCTTTGAGTTCTGGAGATCCACCAGCAAATTAGAGGCTGCGAGAAAGTCTGCACCGATGATGGGTTGCGTGACATCGGCAATGATGAAATTCCAACGGAAACTGCGTCGTAATCCCAGGTCCAGTTGTTGAGCTGTTGTTCCGTACGTATTGATGATTGTGCCATTGGCGGCAGTCAGCTCGAGTTGAGTACGACGGAGCGGTAGGTTGAGACGGGCACGTGGAAAAACGCAGATGTCGGACCCTGTGTCAATGAGATAACGTATCTTGGTGCAAGGGTCCGTGATAAGAAGGCGATGTGAGGTTTTAAGCAGGTGTGTAGTGGCGCAGGCAGGCCCTGCCTTTACTGGCTGCGATCGTCGTTTTTCGGAAATCTGCATGGCTGCTGGCACTTTCTGGCCTTCCTCCCATAGGTTTGGTGGTAAAAACACCAAGTTGGGTCTTGTTTAGGCGCTGGTGAACGGAACTGGCGCTGGAACCGTGGCTGTGTGGCACGTTGTCCGTATCTGTCGGCGAACTGTGCCTGTAGAGCCGCGACGTTCTCTGTTAACGTCTTCAATAGGTCCACAGGGGCCATTGTGCACTCAAGAATCCGGTCACGTGTTGCTGAATTGATGGTGGCCATCTTGTCGGCGAGGTTCGCGACGTCACCTAGTGACAGGTGATCATGACCGATGATTGCCAATTGTATAGCGTGCGGGAGGCGAGACGTCCAAATGGTGCGTAAAACCGAGTCTGATATGGCTTTCTCTGCGAGGGCCCGCAGTCTCCGGAGAAAAGAGCTGGGAGTTTTGTCCCCTATGCCTTCCGACATTAGTAGCTGAATGCGACTGCTTGCTGGAAGACTCATTCGTTGGATTAACTGCGTTTTTAGCTCAGTGTATGGGTTTACTGGTACTGGGGCAGCTAACAAATCTGAGATCTCGCTGAGGGTACTTTGGTCGAGCGCTGAAAGGACGTGGTAATATTTCGTCGTTTCCATTGTGACCCCAGCAAGTGCGAACTGAGCCTCCGCTTGAGTGAACCACAGTGCCGGTGACAGGTTGGCCGACTGTGTCCAAAAGGGTGGAAGCTTGACCGAGACTGCCATCGTACTAGCAGGGCCTGTCATCTTGGTTGTAGCCGTGGGTGTCGGTGTTGTGGCTGTAGCTGTAGCGGTTGTAGCTGGAGCGGTCGTAGCTGTAGCGGTTGTAGCTGTAGCGGTCGTAGCTGTAGCGGTTGTGGCTGTGGTCTGCGGCATCTTGCAGGTTGTGGCTGTGCTGCTGCGGTGAATGTAGCTGCTCCGGGGTGGTTTCCACCGCCTATGGCCGGATGAGACGTTCTGGAGGCTGGAACTGGAACTGGCTGGAAGCTGGAAGCTGGAACTGGCTGGAAGCTGGAAGCTGGAACTGGCTGGAACTGGAGCTGGCTGGAACTGGAGCTGGCTGGAACTGGAGCTGGCTGGAACTGGAGCTGGCTGGAACTGGAACTGGCTGGAACTGGAACTGGCTGGAACTGGAACTGGCTGGAAGCTGGAAGCTGGAACTGGCTGGAACTGGAGCTGGCTGGAACTGGAGCTGGCTGGAACTGGAGCTGGCTGGAACTGGAACTGGCTGGAACTGGAACTGGCTGGAACTGGAACTGGCTGGAACTGGAGCTGGAACTGGAGCTGGAACTGGAATCTGGAAGGCTGCTTGTTCCGTTGTCGAGGGTCACCAATGTAGCTGTCGAAGGACGATGCAATTGAATAGGCAGTGTAGACTTGAATTGGTTTGTATTGCAGTGCTTCGACTCAAGTTAGAGTAATTTAACACACAGTGGTTACAATATGAGCTGTGAGACGAGAACGATACATGCTTACAATTAATATTGAATTTGATCCAGCCTGCTTCCATATAGAAAAACCAACTCTGTGTCCACAGCTAAAGGAGCTGATGAGACACAGAGGGTAGATTAAAGATATTATTGAATAAGAGAAATAAATACGTAAAAGGAAGATTGAGGAATATTGAATTATCTGAATGTGAACAGCGCCATCTAACGGGAAAAAGGTGAAGCTGGAAGCAGACTGGTTATTACACATGTGGGACTAAGTGGTCCCCACACAACTATGCAGCCATATTCTTGTAGCATATTCCATTAAGAGCACCCCAAAATTTGTTGTTTTTATGGACCTTTTATTTTTTATTTAATTAACAAAACAGGTCATTAAAGATTTGGCTCATGGAAGTTGTAGAAGACTACTTTGTGCGTCATGTAATCGGGTAATTTTACTTTTCGGTTTTGTAGTTCTACCAAAAATCCCAGAATACGCATAATTTTAGTCCGTTCTGGTATTTATGAAAGAACTAAGGTACCAAAAATTTAATATTTCCTATTACATGATGCGTGAAGCAGTATTCTACAACTTCCATGAGCCAAATTTTTAATGACTTGCTTTGTTAATTAAATAAAAAATAAAAAGTCAATAAAAACCACAAAATTTGGGGTGCTCATTTTCTACGTAGCATGTCCTCTTAATTTATTAATTTGAATTTCCCGCGCACTCTTTTGTTTAAAACAAATGAATCAATTTGGGGTTTATTGAGAATTTTTTAATCCTATTTTCGGTGTTAGGTTAATCCGAAAACGGCATAGTAGACCTGCTGGAACATTCGTAGGCCTACATACCTAACATTAATAAAATAATGTAATTCATCTTCCATTGTGCGGGGCTGGTCGGATTACGAGTCCACAGATCGACGGATGGTTTCCGGACCACCAGTTTGTACTTATTTGACCTTGGTACTGTGCTTAACTTAACCAAATACGGCCGCATTTATCGAAGAAGGCGAAGCGTATTGAGACTGTGATTTAATCATTTTTCTACAGGAATTTGGTGCTTAACGTGCTATCTACAGAGTTGTAATGTAATGCAACTTGTGATGATTGACTATAATGCCAATTTGCGTACAAATTGATAAAAAGACTGGGTTTGGTTATAACTTATAATATAATACTGCACAATCATAATGGTAAGGTATGCAATGCATTGGGGCTCGGATTGTCCATAATATCTTCAAAAAGTATTTTGGAAAAGCACCCTGTTCTGTGTTGTTACCTAAAACAAACCCAAACCTGAATTTAAAAAGCATAGATGGATGTTCCCCAGAAACATTATTATTCGTTAGTAATTTTTCATGAAAATAAAATGTTTTATATTTTTAAGCCCAGCCAACGGCCTTACCATGTTGATTCCATTAGAGCAGAGCATGTTTCAAACTGTGGCAACTTGTTAGTGTGCACAGCGTTGGCAGTGGAACCTGGTGGGACATGATAACGCGCTTTGGCAGTATAAGTCGAGTCCTGGTCACCTCCGATTTAATCGTGTGACTTTACCATGATCCCCAAGGGGTTCGGAATCCACTATAATCAGGAGGTCCACCCTGTCAGTCAACTCCCCTTTTCCCGAGGTGAAAGAGTCTGCCCTTAGGGTGCCTCAAGTTAACAAACAGACTCACTCCCCCCGCCAGGCTGACAGGGTTGCTTAAAAAGCAGAAATGCTGAAAGCAGGCGTTAGAAACAACATATTTTTAAGCCCGGAACCAAGCGATCAAGAGGGATGCGACCCAGTGGGTTTTTTATGAATTAATAAGGTATGATGTATAATACTATACTAGGCTATATATATGCAAATTTTAAAAAAATCGTCCGAGTCATTTTTGAAAAAAAAAAATATTTTAGTCGTATTTTGTTTTTTTTTGGAGTATGAAACCCCCCAAAATGAAGCTATAAAAAAAATGAACCCCTGGCAAATATTTTTGTGAACCTGCATGCCGAATTTCATCGAAATCTATCTAGTAGTTAGGTCCCAAATCGGAGTTACAGACAGACCTACAGCTTACAGGTAAACATTTCAAAAACCACTTTTGGGTTTCTGGGATTCTCGAAATCGATAGTTTCGACCACCACAAAGGTTTTCTTATACTAAGTATAACATAGGAAAGCAATTAACGGTAAGTTTAGGGTATAGTTTGAGCAAGCAAACGGAGAAGCAAATAGCATTTAGGCAACACAGAGACAGTCCTTTCTGAAGTGACTCAGTGGAACATTGAATTCTCAAAAAATAAATTTACAATAGATAGGATCACTGTCGCCACAGCCACCCCCGAAAAAAATCCTGGCTACGTGCTTGTGTATATGTATTAGGATGCCAATGGTCCACATCAAAGAACACTAGCGACAATACTATGGGGGGGGGGGGGGGCAAATTCGACTGTGACCCCCCTCCCCTTAAAAAAAGTCTATCCGCCTCTGGTGGAACAAAAAAAAGGGGTGCAAGCCAACATGTCCTTTCTTGTGCGTATAAAACATGTACGGCCGGTTATGGACTATGCAGCCGAGGTAACTATCACTGCACCGGCCGCCACCCTAAAAAATTGAACCTGATGCCAAACCAAGAGTTGCGTAACGGAGGTTCAAAATCCACCCCAATTACAACAATGGAGCTTCAGGCAGGAGTCGATTAAATAAAATTAATTATGTAAGCTTTTCCGACAAACTATGTCTTCGAAATTTTCTGAGTAATATCTAGAAATTTCATGTCAAATGTCAATGTCAAGATATGTAGAGTAGTGGAACGGACTCTGACTTTCACCCGAAAGGTTGTTGGTTCGCTTCCGACACTTGCTACATTTTCTGACCATGCTTCGGAGGATGTAAAGCAGGTGGTCCCGGGCTTTCCTAGTTGAGTGTAAGAGAGGGCATTATAGCCCTAACTCTGGCTTAGTAATAGAACAAAAAGTCATTATTTATTTAGGCGCCCATTCCATTGACCGGCTAGGGCTATTTCCAAAACGGTGACGTGGTAGCAGACACTCAAGACATAGGTAGCGTCTCCAACGACCTCGCATTGCAGATTGCAAGTGACATTGATGGAAATGTTTGTGTTTCTTTTTATAGAAATCTATTAAAATGTTTGTAATTAACATATCCTATGAAGCCATTTTTTAATTTTAGTTTGTTTGTTTGTGATTTTATTGTATGATCATTGATCAATTTTAACTATGGCATAGAGGAAAATAAACATTTCCGTCAATTCTGCAATGCGAGGTCGGTGGAAACGCCACCTAAGTCTTGAGTGTCTGCTACCACGTCACCGTTTTGGAAATAGCCCTAGCCGGTCAATGGAATGGGCACCTTATTTCAATCTACTTTGTCAAAACTATAACTATAGGTACCGGTAGCCTACTACTATAGTATAAGTAATATGTAACCGTTTACGTCATCATAACCCTTGCCGTGTTCAATAGTCTATAGGTAGGTCTACTTAATTACTAAAGTTCTGTTTCTTTTTGAGTAGCCCAATTATGAAATGCGAATATTTCAAATGCAATAACACGGTTGCATTAGCCTATTAATAATAATAAAAACGCAGTATAGTGGTATTATAATAGATAGAATATTACTTCTGCATGTATTTTTAATTATTAATTTATTATTGTAGTTGTATATATTGTACAAAGCTGAACTGTACCGGTATTATTTTATATTTTAGTAGGTTTTAAAATAAAGAAAGGTGCATGCTCAATTGCAATCTTCTTTTCAATTTAAGGAAGGAATATTTTACTTACTCCATTATTATCTGGAAGTTGCCTAAATAAGGGTATTCGACATGTTGACAATGACATTATTTGACAGACAACCTCTGCTTATAGGAAGCGTAAATCTCATTGGTTGTTTCCTTAGCAACAGCGTGACGTGGCGGACAAGCAACAGCAAAAACTTCAATCAAACTTTATAAGTTTACTCCTAAATACATCAACCGAAATTTCTGACAACTTTGAATAAGGAACCCTGTTGATTAGAGGACTAGATTAGATGGAAATGGAATTAAGTTTTAAGGGTTTATGTCGGAGGGTTGTTTCTCGGTGACTGTGTCGCGCGTGGTAGATCAATCTGAGAGGGTGGCGCTCGGCGCAAACGCATCCGACCGCTCCCACTGCGCCGTGTAGCTCGGGTGGGGCGCCAATATGGGCGCTGAAACCCCTTGATGGTGAACACGGGCCGAGTGCTGTTGAAATTGTGCGTGTCTGGCTAAACCCTTGCTGTGGCCATGCCGTCTTCCTACTGCTGTCGACGAATAGGGTGATCCACCGCCTGAACAACGCCATACACTGCCAAACGCTGAGCGACCCGCCAGCTGATGACCCAATTCGGAAACGCTGCAGTCCTTTGTTTGGCACCTTGTCTTGCTAGGGTTTGGGTAAGTTTCGCTTAAAAACATGACTGGTTAGGCTGTGGTTATACTAAGTTTCCAGTCCTGATTGCTGTAGGGGTTGTAATAATTTTGTATTGGCTTGTTATGGGGACGAGGTTGTGTACGTTATCATTACCAGGGGCGTGTTCGGCTATACAGTAAAGGTGCTTTCATACAGAAAAATACTCAAAATTAATGTTTATTTTGAGTGTCCAGAAAAAAAAGAGTGCGTGCCGTAGATAAGGAGTGATTTTTAATTTGTGCAACGCAAATACAACGCAAATAGCGTGCTTCGTTCTTTTTAAAAACAAACATTCTCATTGCCTTTATACATAAGCTACTAATGTATTTTGATTGAGTATCTGTGTTTTCTAGCTTTTGCTCAGAATCTGGCTCAATTACAGAGTTGCATAATTTGAAAAATGCAGAAAATTGTGTAATGTTCCCGTGTCCTGTGATAAGCTAAAAACAAAATTTTACAGGAAACGCAAATACAACGCAAATAGCGTGCTTAGTTATTTTTAAAAACAAGCATTCTCATTGCCTCTATCTATACATAAGCTACTAATGTATTTTGATTGAGTATCTGCGTTTTCTAGCTTTTGCTCAGGATCTGGCTCAATTACAGAGTTGCATAATTTGAAAAATGCAGAAAATTGTGTAATCTTCCAGTGTCCTGTGATAAGCTAAAAACAAAATTTTACAGGAAACGCAAATACAACGCAAATAGCGTGCTTAGTTATTTTTAAAAACAAACATTCTCATTGCCTCTATCTATACATAAGCTACTAATGTATTTTGATTGAGTATCTGCGTTTTCTAGCTTTTGCTCAGAATCTGGCTCAATTACAGAGTTGCATAATTTGAAAAATGCAGAAAATTGTGTAATCTTCCAGTGTCCTGTGATAAGTTAAAAACAAAATTTTACAGGAAACGAGGAAAACTACAACGCCCTAATGTACACAGTTAAATACTTAGTATATTTGTGGGATAACTGTTTTCTTTGTAAGTTTCTTGTTACTTTAATCTAAATCACAGCAAAGAGGAATTAGGGCCAACATTACCCCTAACTCTCACATAATTCATGAATTTAAGGCCTTCTCCCTTCTGGTGCGTTAGAAACGTTATACGGATACGAATATCGAATATGCTAAAAAGTTAATTTAAAAAATCTGTGGTGGTAGGGTCTTTTATCATATCATGACCATGATCATGACAGAATACGTAGTATTGTAGAAGTAATATGGCATTTTCCTATGGAATATATTGGGATTATATGTACAGTATAAGATCATGAAAGACTTGAAAATATGTTATGGTCTTATTTGACCATATAGGAGGCTTTACATACAATATAACTTAATGATTAAATATTTAATATATTATAATACACTTACTCTAATCGCATTCTTGAAGCTGCTCTCTCTTACTGGAGTTGTTTCTTCTTTTTCTGTTAACTGCTAATTGTCCTCTAAGTCGCCGTTACAAGTCTTTTATCACTTCAATCAGTAGTCTAAAAGACATGCAACTAGCGCTCTGATTGGCTAATAATGACGCACAATTGATACCAGTAGGCTATAGGTACACATGGTACATACGTGTGTTATACCTTTAGAGTTTAGACCTCGCTGCCCAGAGTGAATCATTATATTATGCCATTTAGGACAATTGTCAGCACAACAAATATTGTATATTACAAATCGGAGCACATAAATGTGTAGTATACTATACTTTTAAAATCTGATATTTACTTAGGTATCTCTTGTAGTACGGTAGCCTATAAGGTAATTTCATGTATATGGCTAGGCTAGGCACTGTTATTGAATGTACAATATAACACTAGTGTTATATATTGAATATTTGAAATATTTTTATAACACTATAGTTTTATACTGCATATTCAATGTACTGTCTACATGAGCCTACAGTAGGTATGCGCAGTGTTCGTCTGGCTATTGTAGGAAACGGACGGTAACGAACCAATACTGACGTGCATAGGCACACTACGTATTTGAAACATCCTAGTACCAAAAAATTTGGGTTATATAGACATTTTATGAAGCCTATACCCAGTGCAAGACACACGAAAGCTTGATCCTATAGGAAAGTTAACCACATCAGTGCATTTTTAATAAAATAAAAATAAATGAATTTATCAAAATGATCACACTGTAAACAATGAATTTTAACGGAGGATTTTTATATTGTTGAATCAAGCTGTCCCATAAAAATCTGTTCCCAACCCTTCCCTTTGCCCCCTCATGAATATTCTACATTCTCTTACTAAGGTCTTCTTTGTGTTTGAAATTTCTGGATTTTGAAACTTTCATAGGGTTTGTAAAGTTGAATTCTGATTTTTAATATAAAAATAAAATTTTTGCTGACCTGTGTACTACACTGTACAGCAAGTACCTACTCGGCTACTGACCGAAAATGTACTCTGCTGATATCCCATGCTGTAAATTTTACGTTTACGATAGGTAAGTTACCATAGTGCAATTTGCAAGTTCGAACTTTTTTATTACAGAATGACGATTACGGATTTTACTAGTCTTCGCCTGTTTCATTGCGTTAATGGTGAGCTTGTCTCAGCTTGTCCTTTATCGCTTGTAGCCGGTGTAGGTTGACATCGAGAACATATACCAGTTTGCCAATGGCCAACAATTCTTACTGAAACAGTACAAATAATGTCCGAAATCCATGGGATCGTGGCATTAGGCATGGGACCTATGGGCCTGGGTCTATAAAAAGTCCTTAATGAGAAAAAAAGAACTACTACGTGTATATTACTGGTGTGTGTAGACGACTAAATATGGTAGGCCTACTCGTAGCAGGCCCTGTCCTATATATATATACGCAAAGCTTCGGGGGGAGGGGGGGGGGGGGGTGCCATACGAAATTCATGGCACTTGGAAAAATAATAATACTATTACAATATAATACTATTTTCATATTATGAAATAATTAAAAATCAGGGAACGGATTTCAAGCATCTGAAAATGGCGCAATGTACGTTAATATACCCTCAGTAGACTGCTATCTTTTCTAAGGTTGTCAAAAATGTTGCCGAACGTAAAGCAAGAAAATACATTATTTATCAAATCATGAACAGATTTTTGAGCTCTATTTTTTAGCATTGGTGTTTACCGAAGTAAATTAAAGTGCACCTTGAGAGTTTACACCTTATACTTTGGATATCTAGGGTAAAAAATTCCTTTCAGTTCTGGCTGATCAGGTGTAGGAAGATTTCATGGAAGCGCAGACCCTGCTTCACGGGGCGGTGATTTCTTCTTCCTTATAAATGATATCACATTGAAGAACACATTTTGCACTAGCGCCGACCTCGCCTTTCCTCTATGCTATGCTATGTATAATCAAAAATAAAAAATACCAACTTTGGAAAGGGAAAATTACGCTCTCAATTGACTTCATTCTTTTCCCGACCACAACATCAACAAAATACTCTTGTGTGTTATATTTCGAACCACAATGTAAACGACTATGAACTTTTGCTTAATTATCACATTATTTTCACTTTGACTAGACGCCTTGAAATCGTTGATATGTCATAAAATTAGCCGGTACCAGTATCGTAGATAAATGAAAATGACTGTCAGTCACATTTTATTCGCGACCGCAATATTAACTGAGATATGAAGTTTTTAAGGTTTTGATCGGCTGCCATCTTGAAACAAAATGGCGGAACTGTTTAACGAACTCGACCAAGGCATTTATATGATAGATTTTTGTTTGATCAAAATCGAATAATAGGCACCTATTACCTATCGAAGTTACAGTGTACATAATTACTCGTATATAGGCCCTACGTATACTTACTTTAACGGCGCCTAAACCCTCCCACGGGGTCGGTGGCACGGATCTTCCAGGTTTTCCGGTCTTGGGTATCATCCGGTGAGAGACCGAGGGTCCTGGGGTCCTCCTTCACTTTCGTTTCAGAGGACATCCTCGGTCGTCCAATAAGTCGTACATACAGTTTATATATAGCCTATATATGTGACATTTTGTTTTGGAACGGAGGGTGGTTTTTTACGGCTCAGGGGCCGTGAAATGAAAAGCTATGAAAAAAATTTCCGATAGCGAAACATTGGTCGCCGTCTCAGTAGTAGATAGTAAGTACAGATGAAATTTCCCTATAAGAACGTGGCAACATAAAAATTGTCTTCCTGGAGTCCCGAATTTATATTTTGACCAGCCGTTGGATTGAGTCATCAACGTTCTATGAGACTATAATTAGGCTAGACGTTGTTAGAGGTACTCTAGAGCGAACATTTTGAATGAAACGATTTTCGAGTTTCATGAGAAAATAATGCTATAAATTTCTGACGTTTCCCCATAAATCTCTCGGCATTTTTAAACGACCATGTGATTTAGAGAAATCTATCTTGATGGCCATCATTTTCAGCAAAGCACCTATGCAAGCAAATACCGATACAGTGCAGTAATGGGTTAGAAAGATATTTACTTTTGGCGGAAATCGGGAAACAGGGGCGAGGTAACGAAATATACACACTGTATCTGCATACAGGCGCGGATCTATCGGGCTATAGCCCCCCCCCCCCCATTAGGGTCCTCAAAATGAGTAAAACCCCTCTATTTCAGTCCTATTTTTCACAAGACCTCCGGGCCCCCCTTGTGCTCGATTGTATTAATTACCAATAAAATAGAACCCTTATTGTTCTGAAAATGCGTCAAACCCCAATATTTCAGCCCTGTTTAAAAAAAAAAAAGGAAATTTAATCTTAGCCCCCTCCTTTGTCTCATTCTAGATCCGCGCTTACCTGCATATTATTTTTGTAATTACTGTAGGTCTACATTTAGCTCCCCCCAGTAGGCAGGTACATAATGTCATACAATACAACGAGAGCACAGAGCAGATTGCAACATCAAAACAACAACAAAGAATTAAAAACAGTTGAAAAATTAATTTTTAATTTTTTTTTATTATTTTAATTTTAATTTTTAATTTTTTTTAATTTTTTAATTAATTTTGTTAATTCTTTAAGAAGGCCTTTGAGCCTTCTCAGAACTAGTAGCCTATATTTTATCATCTGAAATATTATTACTGCTGCCTGATCATGGCGATTATAATACCGGTATTTATTTAATCCCCTGGTATTAACAATGTAAACAAATAAATTTTGAATAACACTTTTCATTATAAAATTAACTTGTTTACATTTTTAATACGAGGGGATTAAATAAATACCGGTATTATAATCGCCATGATCAGCCTGCTGGTAAATAAAAAAATAGCTATAAAGTGCATTTGAAATATTTTGAAAAGTAGTTGTAAATTGTCCGCTTTTTTAGAAATTTCGATTTTTTGAGAATTTTTCATCTGACTAAAAAAAAACTTTTCCCAAAATTCCTATAAATATTGTATGTACCCGAGGTCAAGGCCGTAACCAGGATTATTTTGGTTCAGGGTTCAGAAATTTTATTGGATATTACATAGTGGTTTTTATTTTCCCTCTCAAAATCCGATTCTATCCAGTATCAAGCCATTTAATTTGGAGGGGGGGGGGGGTTTGAACTCCCATGAACACCCCCTTGGCTACGGCCTGACCCGAGGTCCCATGTGGCCCATCAGTGGAACCATCACTGCCTAAAGGAAACATCCTCGGCTGTTTATTTAGGTGCCCTCTTAAATTGCAATCAAAATCTCAATTCATTTTGTAAGCACCTAATGCTCAAACCAAACTCCGTTGTCTCTGTTATGCAATGAGAGGTTGGGGTATTTTAAGTCCCGTTTGAATCTGCATATGAAATTCCTAGGACACAGAAAAGAGGATGGTTAAAATGCAAATTCCTGGACTCATGGGTTTTGTGAGGCTAGTGCTTGCTTAATGCTTGATTAAAGTTGTTGGAAGTCGCAGCACTGAAGCTGAGGGTTTGGCTAGCCCGAAGCTCATTATGCAAAATAATTTCTGTATCAAACTTAATTTTCATTATTTTTCAATGCATTTCAGAGATGTTACACTGTGGACAAAACTTATAATTGTTAAAATTAATCCGAGGTCGCTCTTCTTTCACCATATCGTATATAAGGCAGCAGAGATTTTGTAAAAAAAAGAGGCCTTCGTATTTTTTGACTTAATTAAATAATTCCTCAGACCACAGCCGCAAAAATATGAAATTGAAGGTCTTATAAAAAAAACTTTAAAAATATATACTAGTCTGCTTTTTTTGAAAAGTATTTTTTACGAATTTGTCATACGACCATTTTCATATCTTAGCAGCTGTGGAACGACAAATTAATTAACTTTATCTATCGGTTTATAGAGTTGATGTGAAAATATTTTATAGACACATGTAAAGCAGGCGGTCCCGGGCCTTCCTAGTTGAGTGTAAGAGAGGGCATTATAGCCCTAACTCCGCTAGGTTGGCTTAGTAATAGAACAAAAAAGTCCTTATTTATTTATTTATGTCGACCGAGTCTTTTGATGAAATTAGTTAATTCCTAGTTCCGCCTCAGGAATTATATGAAAATGGTCCGATGGAAAATTCATTAAAAAAAAAAACAAGTTGCCGCAGTAAATTTATATTAAATCGTGTCTGAAAAAGCTTATACTAAATTACCTAAAAAACACGAGAGTGATTAATACTGATTTTATGCATATTAGTGCAATAGTTAAGTCGGGTGAATAGACTGCGTTTTGAGAACACTTGTATTTTTATATGAATTTTTCATTTGAATACTTTCATAACTTTTCGACAACAGAACGAGGAATTAATTAAATTAAAAATACTTGGCCATTGTTTGTTTACCAAAAGTTTTAAATCTCTATCTTAATCCTAACATCTTCAAAAAAAAAAAAAAAATCGAACTACTGTGAACAAAAATCCGTCAAATAGTTACATTAACTCCCCAAGTAGTCCTAATCAGCCTGCTGTCTTTGTATATAGGTTGAATATTTGATCAGCACTCAACGTCATGATTGGAGAGGTGTGGGGGATAGATAAAAGCTTGGAAGAAACATTTGATTGATGATGAGATTATTTAGAAAATCCCCTTCTTATGGCTATGCGGCATCCCCCATCACTGATGAAAGGTTACAGTATACCTACAGTATATAGCTCTTCAAAGTAGCTGAGCTTCCGTGTAATGCCTGATGGTCTCAGAGGTGAAGATGCGATAATCCCTAATCTCTACCTCCTCCTCTTGGTGAAGATGGAAGCGTGTAATAGTGACTGAACAGATAGAGCACCGAGTTTGAGCTGTGATAAGCGATTTTTTCTGACCACAGCTGCACAGCCAGAATTTTTTTTTTTTTGGGGGGGGGGTCCAATTTTCATGCAAAATCAATGTTTGCCCACTTACGATAGGCTTTCGAATGGGGTGGCGTTTCATTTGGCGCTCCCCCCCCCCCAATGTTCGTAAAATATTAGAACAAGAGGAAAGCCACTCTCATGGACATGGCCTCCAATTAGGGCCATGATCATAATTTCCTTAATTTCCCTTGCCCAGGCACCCGAGGGCTCGGGAGGCCGAAGGGGGGCCCGGGGGTGTACCCCGGGGAAGGGGTTAGAAAAAAATTGGCCTGAAATTGTGGAGTTTTACACATTTTGATGTATATACGCCTTGTAAAGTATTCTAATAACGTTTAGGTTTTACAGCCGAAGAATAGTAGACCTACTGCAAGAAAGTGGGGCCCGGGGCTCACCTCCGGGGGAATTATTTTGAAAAAGAATAGGCCCCAAATTGGGGAAATTTCCGCACTTTGAAAGCAGTTATGCTTGTATTTTACATGGGAAGATTATTACAGCTAACGAAGGGGGCCCGGGGGTCTACCACGAGGAATGTTCATTAAAAAATAGGCCTGAAATAGTTCGTCGCAATTAAATTTTGATTTTGCAGACGATAACTTTGGGTCCAGCCCCAGATGATCCCCCCCCCCTTGGCTACGCCTCTGCAGCAGGGCTTTCTTTTGTCCTGAGGTTGGGAAACTGTCCCGAACCTATCGTACACCGGCTACAAGCGATAATGGACAACGATAATGGTTTAACCAAATATATATTTTTTTTGAAGATACCGTACGAGTCCGTGCATCCTTAATAATACGAACCATATAATTATTATTAATAATTAATTAATTAATTACTATATTTATAATTATAATACTGCCTGAGTAATTGTTATTTTGTACAGGGTTTTCCCCTCCGGTTTTCATTAATTTTGTTTTACTATCGCAGTGGTAGACTTTTTGACTATCTGAGATAAGATACACATGTAATATGCATCGTCTGGCCCCGTGGGTAATGATATGGACGACCCACTATCCTATGATGTTTGTAGTCGCGTTGCCAAGGCGACCATCGATCAGCATCCCTATTTTACGACGGCTTACAACCAACACTTCTTCTTTTTTATGCTTCATAAAAATAACTGTAAACCCAGTAGGTGCCAACTATGGCAATGCCCACAAGTTATTGGACTGGATATTCTCAGGCGATGGTCGAGGGCTTGATCTTCTAACTTCATTCCCACGCAATCAGGATTCAACTGCACTTGTCGGGGCTTGTGGTCCAGCCGTTAAGACGACGTCCCGGTTAGGGTTATAAGCCCGCCAAGTCCAGTTTTTTCATATCCTCTAATTTTGGTTATAACGTATAGGTTTATGTGTAGTATTGGGCCAACGGCCTTACCATGTTGATTCCATTAGAGCAGAGCATGTTTCAAACTGCGGCAACTTGGTAGTGTGCACAGCGTTGGCAGGGGAACCTGGTGGGACATGATAACGCGCTTTGGCAGTATAAGTCGAGTCCTGGTCACCTCCGATTTAATCGTGTGACTTTACCATGTTCCCCAAGGGGTTCGGAATCCACTATAATCAGGAGGTCCACCCTGTCAGTCAACTCCCCTTTCCCCGAGGTGAAAGAATCTGCCCTTAGGGTGCCTCAAGTTAACAAACAGACTCACTCCCCCCGCCAGGCTGACAGGGTTGCTTAAAAAGCAGAAATGCTGAAAGCAGGCGTTAGAAACAACATGTGTAGTATTGTATTTGCCTGGGGGAGCTCACAAAATAATTTGTAAAGTACCTATCTTATATCATCAGCGCAACGTTGAGTTGTCAAAATAATTTTCTGTTGCAGTAATTCAGTATGGAAAATATATATGTGTATGTAATATACCGTAGTTGAATGATTACGGATACAGTAAGCCTAAATAATTGTCCAGGGGAATACGCAATATTCGAGTCAAGATTGATGATTCAATAGACAGTTTTCATATTTGCTGTAGTTCGAGCACTTTCGTTTTAGTTTTTTTTTCTTCTCCTCGTAGAGTCCAGCACTCTATCAGTAATTAAATTACCATCAACAAGCGAAAAGTTGCTTTTTTTTCCTCTACCCCAACCAACTCAATTTTCTTTGTCTGACTTATTGACGTTGTTGTATTATTGGTTTCAGGTGAAAAGGCCAGACTTTGTCCTCTACAACCAGAATCGTGGACACAGACGATAATGGTAAGTTATAAGGAGATGGGGGAGATATTGTACAATATGCACATGCATGTTGTAATATATTGTAGAATTTTGTAATGAAGGAAGTGGCATTTGAGAAAGACGAAGCTTTAACAAATTAGGCCTGCAGCCATTTGGGATTAGGTAATGAAACCCCGGGGTTTAAGATTCAATTGTTTTAAACAAATGAGTGCAAATGCGCGGGAAATTCAAATTGATAAATTATTCCTCGGCTATATTTTTGGTGAGCTTTCCTTTTCTCCCTTAGATTAATTAAAATTCTTAGTATGTTTCAAAATTCTACCTGTATATTTTAATGTTTATTGGTATATTATACAGTATACATGTATATTAGTATTTCCTTCAATTAAAAACATTACAGCCATTCTCTTGTATTATAATAATTAATTTGTTAGATTTTTCCGCGCATATTTTAACAATGTCACGTGATACCTTGAACTAATGCAGTATTAAAAACTCCGGTATTATGTTAATCCCAAATCACCATAATAGGACGCTGGTAGACCTAGTATAACTTACCAAAAAATAGTTCTTCGTATTTTGCAATGAGGGAATGAAATGGGGGCCAAGACATGAAATGTTTTTTTTAATGTAAGGAATATATCCCCCTTCTACGAAGAAATTATAATCTTTTGGGTGATCCTAAAAATCATTTCAGGTAGCCTTCTTCTTCTTCTTCCCCCTTAGTGCCGAGTGCGCAGCGTGAGGGGGGGGGGGGTTCGCCTCGAACCCATTTCCTGAACTCGCCCCGGTCGGACGTTAACACCTTGAACTCAGCCATTATTTTCCCTCTTGCTCTGTTGTTCAATCCTTTCCTCAAGAGTTGTCCTCGGCCCATCGATGGGTCTTCTTCCTTGCGGCCTTGCTTACGCCAACTTCCGGGTGGTCCTGGTCTCGTCCATCCTTTGGACGTGGCCGAACAATTGTAACTGCTTCTTCTGCATGCTTTTCTCTACGGAATCCACTTGCAGGTCTTGCCTGATGCGGTCATTTCGGATTCGGTCCCACCTTGTTCGACCGGCAATCCGCCTTAGATACTTCATCTGAGTCGCGTTTATTTTACTATTTTTCGGGTAGCCTAAGGCCACGAACTTAGTCAATGCTCCTATCAGTTGCTGTAGGTACCATTTAATAGCCTACCTATTTAATTACGTAGAACTGTACTAAGTAATAATAATTTTTTCACAATGAGTGACAGCAAGTTTTACAAAGTTACTAAGGAGACCATTATGTTTTCACAGTTCTAGCGACTCACAAACCATCTGAGAGTCATACATAGTGTATATTGAAATCAAATGAATCTGCTGAGTAAACATTTTAACATTTTAAAGCACAAAACCTGTGCACTAGCTACATAGTGAGCATTTAACTTAGTAATTTTTTTAATCAATATTTATTATCTGAGGAAGAGTAGATATCTAGCCCTAGCCAAGTGAAGCCATTTGGAGCCATGGTTGGCTCCGGAGACAGGGGTTCCCGGCGAAACTGCTTCTAGTGATTCTATTGATAAACAATCTAACCGTTGCCGCCTTATATACCACACAGGGGCTATGTAATCCTGTCCCACTGCAGCAATGGAGATAGTACTGGACTTCCCACCCCTCCATGTTGCAGTGGAAACTTCAGCAGAAATGGCATTACTAGGAGTGGAAGGGCAATTAAGAGAGACTCAGCCTCTCTGACTACGTCTGAACACTGCCTGGATATTCCAAGTGATAGAATCCATCTAAAATACTGTTTTAGGAGGGAATTCGAAACTATATTAGGGACAATGAAAGAATGCTGCGAATCAGCAGGAATTCTCAATAGTCACACAATCAAGTGGTTTACTGATGGCTCTAGGCTAGGAAGTACCAAACCAAGAACAGGCCTTGGCGTCTTTGGTCCTGGGGTTAAATATCTGGAGTCTCTTAGGGAGACAACTATAGTCTTGCAGATTCTGCAATGAAGGTGCGGAGGACCTGCGATGCGATGTGATGCAATCGCACGAAGAAGAGCAGCATGCTCGGAAAGCTTGCAGTTACATGTAAAAGACCTACCACTTCTGAATCCCCTCAAGATCCTGGCTCTCGTGAGGGAGATAGGCCTCGAGAAAGTGATGTAGAAGTGATGTAGATACTTTGTTGTAGGGGGCACAATAGGCCAATAGGCTTAAGTGCACACAGGTAACACCTGTACCCCAATTTATAAAAAAAAAAAAAAAAAATCACACCGTGAAGCACCTACATCCATCGACTCGCATCTGTACTCCATGGTTAAGTCATGCTTTCGCCGGTTTCATCGCGTCAATGGTAAGCTTGCCTAATCTTTTCCATTGTCGCTTGTAGCCGGTGTAGGTGACATACCAGTTCACCAATGGCCAAAAATGCATACCGAAACAATACGAATAATGTCCGAAATCCATGGGAATGTTGGCAATGAACAGATTCATAAAGAGTTCTTCAGGATCTACATTTACTAAGTTCTAAAGAGTAACCTAAAAATCATTGCTGAGGCAACTGTATACATTATATTAGACCGTATATAAAACATGAAGGGCTGGTTTCCTGCTGACCTATAAGATGGAAAGGGTGAGAGTGCAAATGTAAATGCCACGACAGTCATCCAACAGGTGTTATACACGTGCAGATACTTCACATTTACTCAGAAAGCCCTCTATCATAATAGGTACTGCTTGTTTTTGCAATTACTACAACATGCAAGATAATTTGAAATTCATTTGCAACAGCTTCTGTATATTCTGTATGACCTTTTGTGTCCAACCAGGTTATTAATTAGGGCTCTTCTCACCATCCAGATCCAAGTGTATGTAAAACTATTTTATGCGGAATCCGAAAAATACGGATTTTATTTATTTATAGCAGTTTCCTATGGCGAATGACTGATGTATCCGTTAGGATTCCAAATCCCTAAGGCCTGGTCCCACCATCGCCTGAAAAGTATCGGTTATGAACAATGAACGCCACCTCCGTGCATGCAGTATTCCTAGAATTTTCAAGCGATGATGTTACTGCGATTATGCGACTTTTATTCACCGTGACCATCTCGCCGTGGACATCTCACCATGACGATGAGTTTTTTGACGTTATTTCGTATATCATATTTTAATTTCGCAACAGCATCCACAGCAGTTCTTTCGTAACAGTTACTGGCGACTAAACTTTCCCTCAGTAAGGTTCATGGAAAAAACTATTACACAAACAATTAAGAATACCCTATACAGTAATGAGTAATACCCCGTTTTACGCAAATTCGGAGATACGCGGTTTTTCATTGCTGGTATGCTACGAGAAAATTTTGCATGAGAAGAAGAAAAACATTGTTAGAATTTATGAAGCCTTTGACAATGCAACAATGTAAATTGTTTTATTATCCTACACTTTATTAAACATTTTTCTTCTAAATTATTGTTTTCTTTAAATTAAATTTAAAAAATTAATTCTTTAGATTAAACATTCTTTATATGTACTGCAAAGTTGAACCCCGACTTACACGGCAATCGCTCGGACCCACCTACCGCGTAAGTCCAGGGTATTACTGTATATAATAATACGATGCAGCACGAAATAGTCTTCTACAACTTGAATTCTTAAAAAGGAAAAAATCTGATTTTGTACCAATTTTCTACTCTCCAGTCTCCATATCCTCGTAAGTCGTATTGTCAAAACCTCCAAATTTCATCATGGAAGAAGGTGTTATATACTCTCACCCTTTGACATACAGTATATTTGAAGGGTTATAATGAGAGTTAACTCTTATGTGTTCGAAATATTACAAAGGAGACAAAGGATAATTTTATATACTATTTGAAGGGTCCTGTAGAACAAGGCGATTAGCACGAAAAAAAAAACTGAGCTACGGTAGCTCAAAACACTTTTTTTGAAGCGGCTCTACCTACAACAGAAATCATAAATAATTTCCATTAAAAAAACCCATAGGCTACTACTATTGAAACTCTACGCAGCCACACTGTCACACTACCATATTGTGTCTAGACAGAAAAGAGATGAAATGAAAGTATAACCTGATCTTAATTCGTTGATACCTGATAACGAACTGTGGGCGACGGGCGTGGGTCTATGACGCGTTAGTTCCACATTTCGAAGTGTGGGGGCAGCACGAATCAAGTTTCCGAGTCAGCAATTTTAGTTCAACTGTATACCGCTGGGTGGCGGCCGCGTCTCGACTACGAGCCCTGGCACTGAAGGGGTAGTTTCTGATTTTCTCCAATCACCAATATCCTGTGGGGGCTATGCTTAGAAAATGTCTGGAAGAGTTTTCGAGAACATTAATGTTGCTGCCGGTGTAATACCAAAAAAAATTTATTAAAAATTATTTTTTAAATGTATAAATCTGGCGACTTCAAATATAATAATAGTATTGCCATGTTGTGGAATGAGGTTCTGTAGGGACAGTTTTGGTCACTAGGTTCGCTGACGACAAACCGATATCCATATTATTCAAAATGGCCGCCGTTTGCATGCGAAAACTAAGCTCTTAGCATCTAATTAATTCTTTTAATATTTTTTATAGTATTTTTACTATGCCTGGACCTTATTTCGCTGCATATAATTTAATATATATATTCTCCATGATTTATAGAAAAATATCTCTTTAAAATAAGACGTAATTAAAAATCATTTTAAAATAGTATTGAGGCTTATGGAAAAATCAACGCTTTGATATCATTGCAACTGGTGCTGCCATCTACAAAATGACGCCACAAATGAACCCCAGACCCCTGATGCCGGATGCCGTGCCTATGTAAGGCCTTCCTGCAAAATTGTTGGATGATATTTTGAACATGACACCAGAACTCTTGCGGTCTTTGATCGAAAATAGAATATAGAAATGTTCGGTTTTGAGACTAAAACTTTTATTCTACTGCACTTGGCCGATTCATCCAATAGCCTAATTGTTTAGTGACATTATTCTTTGTTTTCCGTCAATTTTTAATGATTTTTATTAATTATTGCAAGGGTCCAGGCCCCCCTCCCCCCGCCACTACTTCTTGACGCGCAATGTATTTTGTCAAGTATCACAGATGTCAGTGGCGCCCTGCTTCCCCTTCAGCGGACAAAAAACACTTATGAAAATTTTTAAAAACTTACTATTTTGTCTCTATATATTTTCGAAACATTTCCCCCGGATCCCTTCCTCCTTGTCTCAACCATCGTAACTACTATAAAGGACCATCAGTTGATGACATGAGAGGAATTATCCTTAGCCTGGTATCATGTAGCTCCTCCATTAAATCGAAATCCTGGATTCTACCTGGCTCCAGTACCCGAAGGAGCGCCTCGCCCACTTTTAGGCTTGTCACTAAGTAAAAATTCCTTTAAATATGCTCTGCTGAAAACAGCCAACCTCTGTCAATGAACTAATGTGGATGAATGGTCGAATAGCTACAAAGACCACGCCCCGGATCGGCGTAGACCGTGGGTTCGAATCCCGCCAAGTCCAGGTTTTTCTATATCCTCTAATTTCGGTTATAACGAGGAGGTTACCTCTTCAACCAAAGTTCATTTAATGTCAGTGTTATTTACCATACAATACTGAAATGTATTTATAAGCTAAGTTAAGCTAAATAATGAGTGTTGACTTGAATTTTACTTCTTGAAATTTTGAAGAAGTGAAACAAAAATAATTTTAAATCAAATCATAACCTTAACCACATTGTGCTGCCCCACTCAAATTTTGTGACAGCTTGCAAAAGTAGAACGTACGGTGGTATTATGGTAAATGTAGGTCATAGGTTTTTGCAGCAACTGAAGAGGGCCGATACTCGAGTCCTCCCCTTGCTCAGCTCTCGAGCCCCTCCAACCTATCACCAGCTACATCGACGTCTCACTTTGCACAACACCTTTTTATGTTGAGCCCTATTTTCCGAGACAATTTTTTTTTGTTCTCCAGTAAAAATGAAAATTCTAGTCCCCAATTCCCCTCTATGCGTAAGTCGAGGCATAAAAGTTTTCCCAGTTGTTCCAACAACTTTTACAACGAACCTTTATGTCGAATACTTTGTTATACACACTTTTTTTATGATGAATTACATTTTCCCTGAGAAAATATTTTTGTGGGCGACTGTTCTCGCATTAAAGTAATGTTGACTGAAAGCTCTTGAGAGTAGGCTAGGTACTGCATAACCGTTTCAATTTCACATCAGCCTTTTTATAACCTTTAGTCTCTTTCGATTGTCAGTGGAGACCGTTGACTTTAATTGAATGACAGTAGTTCAAACTAATCATACTCATGAGAACTCAGCCTGGATTTAAAAAAAAACGAATTATTTTACGGTACCTACATCGTAGAGATTGTCTCTTGAGGATCTCAAGTAGGTAATGTTTCTATAGTATTTATTGTTATATAGTATATAGTAGTTACGATAAAATGCTAAATACTGTATATTTCTAAACGGAGTAGCTAAGCCCACATGGTGACTTTTAAATGAGACTTATTTTTAGACATACATAATAATAACTGTGGATTGACCAGAAATCATTTAAATAATACAAATTCAAATACATTTCATAATAAACGTTCCGACAGAACAACGTTGACGGCGATGAGCGTAAGCTCATATAGCCCCAGTATATAGATATAGAGTATCGGTTAGTTATAGACCCCCATATTTATGTCAAATTGTATTACCTTATATATTGTTCAACATAAATATAATATAATAATATAAATAATGACTTGTTGTTCTATTACTAATTATAGCGGAGTTTCACTCAACTTGGAAGGCCAGGACCGCCTGCTTTTCATGCCCTCCGAAGCATGGCCAGAAAATGATGCAAGTTTGGGACTCGAACCAACAACCTTTCGGGTGAAAGTCAGAATCTGTACCACTACATGTCCTGAAAACATACTGGAGATACTTTATTGAGTACTGCTTTTACTTCTTGCAATACGTGACAAAATGCTAGGTGTACACTTTTCGCGATTGGAGATAAATCTATGAAAAGAGCCTATTGAATAATTAAGTTATAAGTAGGTTAAATTAAATTAGAAGGCACTAATAACACAATTATTTTTATCTCGATAAAATGTAAAAGCCGAAAATTAAAAGTGATGTAAAAGCGGACGAAGAAGAGATTCAAATAGATCATGATTGGAAGCCAATGAATGCATAGGAAATTTCGTTCAACGAGCAGATTTTCCAATATTTTAACTTTTAAATTTAAAAACTGTTTTTATTTGATGAATTTCAACTTCTTTTGATAGTCAGATAATCTACTCTGTTATTTGAATGCGACATACAGTATATGGAAGATAATATACAGAATGATAAGTTGTGTATGGGTTGCCTATAAAAATATAAATTGTTTAAAAATTTATAATTTTCGGCAACTTTTGTCGATTAACAGGTATGCTCCTCTATTCAGAAAAATCAAGCATTAGCTCAATGAACTAAATACTATGGGTTACTAGCTTTACCTACATTCTACCATGTCCTCCTATTCATTACATATATTATATGTACATACCTTATTAGTTAATTAGATACCGTCATAAGAAAAACTATTTGTTCCCTATCCAATAGAATAGGGTTGTCTCAGCAAAAGTGAGGAGCAAATATATGAATATATTAAAGGCGATTAGTCACTTTAAACTGTAAATTCAGGAGAGACAAAAACAAAAATCTAAACTCTTCTACATTATGGGACCTGATAGGACATGTGGACTAGTAGTACAGACTCCGACTTGGTTGTTGGTTCGAGTCCCACACTTGCTACATTTTCTGGCCATGCATGTAAAGCAGGCGGTCCCGGGTCTTCCTAGTTTAGTGCAAGAGAGGGTTTTAAAGCCCTAACTCCGCTAGGTTGGCTTAGTAATAGAACAAAAAATGTCGATGTATATTTTATTTTTATGAGATGCAATATTTTCATTAATATTCTTTGATAACATAGGAATTGCATTAAACGGTTTATTAATTTTTTGTAGCAGTCTATGCGACGATTTCAGTGATACCACCAACTCAAAAATTATTTTATCTGACCAATCGCCTTTTACATCCACGCTCCTCAAGTGTGGCTTAACCATATGGACTTTAGATGTAGTCCAGTCAATAGGATGTCACGCAATAGCTAGATAATCAGTTATGGGTAAATAGAGGGGGTAATTTGGAGTTTATTTCGTAAATTAATGTATGGCCTTAGGTAAAGAGCTAACCTGTTACAGGGAAATTTATGTGAAATGGTTTTCAATTTTTTGATGGCCAAACCGTGAGTGGCTACCGTGGGTGGTAGGCAACCCATTGCTATTTTTCGATGTTCCAAATTTGTAGTGTGACTCTGTAATTCAAGATGGTTGGAGACATTTTTTCGGAATTTGATGGAATTTTACATGCCTTTCTTTAATTTCTGACACGTTGTTAAAATTTACGGCTTTAAAAAGTGTGTACATGTTCTATGGAGTCCACGAATTTTGTAGGATCGCACTGATACAGAATAAATGCTGCCACAAAATTTGATGAATAATAGTACCCATTTTAGGTGTACCGTGCAACGAAGGTGATCGTAAAAGTCTTTTCTAGCATCAGATGGAACACTTGCAGAATTTTCCCCTTAAGCCATTTGAACGAGATTGCATTTACAGTGTACACGTTGAAGCATCCTTTCCACACACGAGGGGTTACTGCTGAGTGAAGTAACTTGCTGAGTGAGCACCTCTTTCGCCATCACAGAGAAAAAGCTGCCTGCAAGGGAGAGAATTGTCACGTATTGCTCAATTTAAATCGTGATGGGGATCGTAGAACACTCGCCAGGGTGAAAAGTGATTGAAGGACTTTCTCTTATGGACCCAGGCCTACTTATAGTGGCCCATGGGTCCGCTGCCCAGTGGATTTCGGACATTATTTGTATTGTTTCCGTATGAATTTGTGGCCATTGGCCAACTGGTCTCGATGTCATCCTACACCGGCTACAAGCGATAATGACGGAATGACTTAACTTAAGTACAGATACGAGTCAACGAGTGGAACTCTTACTCCACCAATATAAATCTATATTCCGAATTAGTAATTAGCTACACTACTGTTCAATATTAAATTGTTCGGAAGCGTAAATATAAGCATTACTGTATGGCCTATACAGTAAGTACTACAGCTCTACATAGGAAAGGGGCATTCGTCTTCCAACAATTTTTTTTTTTTTAATTTAGGGACCTCCTATGATCATCCATGGTGGCGGTTGTTGCAAATTCTATAGACCAGGGGCTCCCAACCTTTTTCTGTCTTTGGACCACTAGCTTATTTTTTGATTTTCCGTGGACCACCATGGCTGCGCTGCGACAGGAAAATCGTCAAATTCAAGAAGTACCGTATAGTTTGTACCTACAATTGCATGCTAATATTTGATTAAATGCTTAGGACTGGTATCGGTTGGATTTTATAGTTCAGTGCCAAGACTTACTGTATTTTACTTCAAATTTCCATTATCTCAGCGGTTTTATTGCTTTCCAATTTATACGTAGTATAAGGAAAGCTTTGTGATGGTCGAAATTTTCGATTCCGAGATTTCAACGGATTTACATGTTTTGAGGTCCCAGGAACCCAAAAAAGTGTTTTTTACGAAATGTCTGTCTGTCGCTCTGTCGCTCTGTATGTCTGACTGTTCGTCAATTTCCGGGCAAACTACTCGGTTGATTTTAATGAAATTTGGCATGTAGGTTTAAAAAAATCATACCTCGAGACCATTTTTTTTTATTTTGGGCTAACTCAATTTGGAGGGGTTTTATTCTCGAAAAACACCAAAAAAAATATTTCTCAAAAACGGCTCCTACGATTTCTTTTAAATTCACACATATTGTAGTCGTTACTTATGTTAACAAAATGCGGGGGGTCGCTTGCCCCTTGATAGTTTGCTTCTGGGGGTAAAAAATAATAATAACTAAATTTTAATGAAAAATTACTAAAAAATAATTTTTCTGCGAAATCTTTTTATCGATAATTTCTACCTTCAGGCATGTTTTAGGTGTTAAATTGATTAACGAAGCCTGGCAGGTTGCTTTCCCAAAAAACAATTTGGTTTTGTGCAAAAAAAATGTTCTTGAAAAATGGAAAATTCACGCTCAAATGCATTGCGTGCATGGCATTATTGCTGTGTGGTAATGTAATGTAATGTCTGACCTATCTAGAATTTACTTCACCTCCAGAGACGTCAGGTGGACAACCCAATTTTGGTCCGTGGACCACCTGCCATATGTCTGTGGACCACAGTTTGGGAACCCCTGCTATACGTAGATGTAATATAATATAATATTCCTTTTAATGAATGTTTTACATTAAGAGTATATTAGTTTTGGAAGGGAAGCCCAACTGCCCAAAGGACAAATATAAAACAACTCTGCTCCACTATAAATAAGACTTCTCCATATTACGGTATATTTTGATAGGAAAAGGGGAAACGTTGATTTTACAATTTTACTAAATCAGCAAAAATACTTTGCTCTATTTTGCGAAACAAGGGTTTACACTATGATGGAATAATTAGGTCATGTTTACTTGCTTTGCCTTTTGTTAGGGAATTTACCGAAATTTTCGCTAAATTTCCCTGTTATGGTATGCTACTATAGATTTTACAGGAAGGGGCCAGCAACGAGCCTACAATATAATAAATTTCTCTCTCTCTCTACAGAAATAAAGTTGGCTGTTTATTATAGGTGATTTCTATAGCCTTTCTTCAGTTATACTAATTGTGGCGGCTGTCACTGCTTAGCTAGCCTATGAATGGTAAAATTTGACGGGATCCTATTATATGGAGCAGTGACGGATCCAGCCCATTTGGGAGGGGGGGGGGGTAGTTGGGTTCAAAATAGGAAATAGGAAAAGTATATGTAGAATCGATTAAATGAGAGGGTAATAAATTAACTTACAATAGATTTACTAAATTTGAGGGGGGGGGGGGCAGCTACCCCTGCCCCTCCTGTATCCGTCCATGGTATGGAGAGAGAGTTGTTGACCGATGATTCGAGATCGATGATGAACAAAAGACGTCGAGACTCGAGAACACTCGAGGGGCTCTGCAAGCCCCGCAGTTGTCCCGTAAAAAATTACTCGGCAATTTATTTTTCCAATATGAAATTTCATGTATTGCATACTTTACATACCATGCAAAAGTTGGTCTTCTTCTCTCGTTCTTCTCGCTCAGATAAAAGAAAAAGAAATAAATCTTGCTAAAAAAAAAACAATTGTCTGACTGTACAGTATTACCCCCAAAATACATCAATACTAGAATCTTATTAATAAAATTCTAGCATATTCTGCCAAAAAAATTAATCCATTTCATTTCATTTCAAAAGTTGGCCTTCTTCTCTCATCTTCGTGTGGCTCTACCATGGTAACCTCCGTTCACTGACTTTTTCGGTGATAGGGGCTACCTGCACCTCCGCTTGGCTATCTTTGTTCTGATTGTATTACCCCCAAAATATATCAGTACTAGAATCAATCTTATTAATAAAATTTTAGCATATTCTGCCAAAAAATTAATCCATTTTATTTCAAAATTCAGCATTCTTCTCTCATCTTCGTGTGGCTCTACTCTCCGTTCACTGACTTTTTCGGTGATAGGGGCTACCTGCACCTCCGCTTGGCTATCTTTGTTCTGACTGTGTTACCCCAAAATATATCAGTACTAGAATCAATCTTATTAATCAAATTCTAGCATATTCTGCCAAAAAATTAATCAATTTCATTTCATCTCATTTCATTTCATTTCATTTCAAAAGTTGGCCTTCTTCTCTCATCTTCGTGTGGCTCTACCATGCTAACCTCCGTTCACAGAATTTTTCGGTGATAGGGGCAACCTGCACCTCCGCTTGGCTATCTTTGTTCTCCTCTTGTCCTTTATTTTACACCAGAGGGAGTTGTGTAACATTCACATTTCCGGTATGAAGCTGACCTAATGAAAAATAAAAATAAATATAAAAAAATAGGAGCTTTAAGTAAATTTAGTAAATTTGCATTTTTGCACATCTGAAGTATTATTTCTTTAAAAAACAACAACAACAATCCGATAAAGTACTAAAGAACATTAGAACATTACAATATTGCTACAGTTAAAAAAATCTTGATTTTTTTTATAAATTTTTCATCTCACCATTATTGGGGTCATTATAGATGGCTGAGGAATTCATTGTTTATCATTAGATACTACAATATATTTTGAAATCTCTACCATAATGAATGTCTTTCTTTTCTAGGACACAATATGGCGCAAGCATACCGGCAGTACTCGTGGTGCAGTCTGGTTCTCTCACTTCTTTTGTACTTACCTTACACAGACGGTAAGTATTCTGAAAAACACAACGAAAAATGAAACTTGGCAACACTTATTAATTTTTATATTTAGCTACAAACCGCTTATCACCTTTCATGTAGCTCGTCAATTTGAGAGGAAGAGTACACAACTTACAAAACTTTGAAGATTTGGGCTCTGTCGAAAATGGCGGCAAAAGTGTTATGATAAAAAACATCCTGAGTCTCCTCGATCCAGACCAAAGCTGTCCAGGGCAGTACTGTTGAAACCCATCTTATAAATTTGTCATTCTTACTCTCAATCAAGATCTGACAATCAAAAATCCTCCAGGATCAAAGCTGTAACAGAAATTTCAGTTAAAGCATCCTTGTTCAAAATAATGTACTCATTGATCACCTCCGTACAGTCAATTGCAGTTCTGGGCAAAAGTTTATGTTATGGTTATTGCCATTGATAGGTACGGGCTATTTTAGTCTCAGGGGCACTAATCTGGTAATCTGAACTAGATGATAAAATGAAGTATTGATGAAAAAATTTGAAACTGCTAAAACGACAATCAGGACCGATGATAACTTTTCTATTTCTATTCGCTAACCATTGTGTCAAAACTTGGTGAGTGAAATCTATTTCATGCTTTCACACGACATCATCTTCGAAAACTCCAGAATAGGGCCCCTGGTCATAAATGTACAGATAGTTTTTTTTATTTTTAAAAGGTTAATCGCATACAAACAATTCAATGATTGTATCCGATTGACCTCTTCAGTCGCCTCACTAAGTTACCTAATAGGTACTTGTGTCGAGTTACGACACGTCTCCGATCGCATGGCGAGTAGAGACTCGCACAAGTACAAGCACGCTACCACCTGGCCATCCGCTGGATAGCGATAGTTTTGCCACCTCGGCAATTGGAGGCTCGGGTATGTATCCCATTCCGTCCAATTTTTCATGTCTTCCTATCTCTAACGGTAAGTCCCTTGTGAAAACCTTGTCGGTCAAGTTATATGTAGAGCAACAATAAGCAAATGTCTCTCGTAGTCATGGTTCATTCGTAGAACATACAGTATATATGTATATATAACTAACCGACCACGATAGGATGGCACTTCTGAACACTTTGATTATTCGGAAAATTGCATGAGCGGAACACCGAGTTTATTCGATTTTTATATGAAATGTTCCAAGTGCCATCCCATCGTGATCGGGTAAATTAGATTCAGTACATTAGATTAGCAGATCGAATACATTTGTAGTTACATTAAGACTTATGATTCGATGAAATAGTGCTGACAGCCAGAGGATGCAGGGTTAGAACTATGATCGGCTGACAACACAAGTCTAAAAATAATATAATGAAAAATATATAATAAAAAATATATAATAAATATATAAATAAATATATAAAAATATATAATAATAAAAAAATATAATAAAAATAATAAAATAATAAATAATCTAAATCTAATTGGGAACCCTTATCATAAAATGTACTTAGATCAGAGTAATATTAACAGTTTTGTTAAAATTTCGCTTAGCCATGATTTTTGAATTATTTCACTAAGCTGATAATACTTTTAGTCAGTTTAATTTAATTTAATTCTTTCTATTAAAGCCTTTCATAGTGCTAACAGACAGAGGATGCAGGGTTAGAACTATTGCCGGTTGACAACACAAGCCTAAATCATTGTAACTGTTTCTAATGAACTCTTATCATAAAATATACTTAGTATAGAGTATTATTAACCGTTGTGTAAAAAATTTCACTTAGCCATGATTTTTGAATTATTTCGCTTATAATACTTTCAGTTAGTTTAATTTAATTCTTTTTATTCTTTCTTTTATAGTCAGAGGATGCAGGGTTAGAACTATTGTCGGTTAACAACACAAGCCTAAGCCATTGAAACTGTTTCTAATGATGAAGCCTTATCATAAAATGTACACTTATAGTATTATTAACCATCATGTTAAAATTTCACATAGCCATGATTTTGGACTTATTTCACTTGTAATACTTTCAGTTGCAATAGTATAATCAGTAATTTTTAATTTTACCTACCTATATCTATGCCGTAAGAGTTGAATTTATTTCATTTCTCTTATGATGAACAAAGTTAGTGAAGTGGATTCTTGCTGTAGATTCATTGTTGAAAATCCGCATTCATCTGATCCGCCCAAGTTATGTATTTTCTTTCAAGGAGTAAAGAGCTGAATGGGGAGGGGGCTCTTATTGAAAATCGATTTATTATTAGACTTCTCTTTATCTGCTTAGCAATTTTCTCCTTTTTATATTCCGAGTTCGCGAACAATAGCTCAGCTCCATTATTGCCGAGGCTCGCCAGCTTTTATAGAATCGTTACCTCTTGACCTTCCGACATATTATTGCATTATTATTATCCGTTTGTTATTGGAAATTGTGAAGAAATGAATAATCAGCCATTATTGCAATATGTTACAGTATTTGTCGGGAGCTTTACAGGCTTTTACTAAAGCTAGTATGACTTTTGCCAGGACATGTAGACATGTACAGACTCCGAATTTCACCCGAAAAGTTGTTGGTTCGAGTCTCACACAATGCTACATTTTCTGGCCATGCTTCGGTGGGCATGTAAAGCAGGCGGTCCCCGGCTTTCCTAGTTGAGTGCAAGAGAGGGCCTTATTTATAGTCCTAACTCCGCTAGGTTGGCTTAGTAATAGAATAAAAAGTCAATATTTATTTTGTTAAAATGATAGGAACGGCGGAAAGGTTCGTTTATAAGGGATCGCAACTCACAAGCCAAGTTTTCTTAAGGTACAACTAAATTCCAACTTCTTTGACGAGAGAAGCATGAAGTATAGATATGTTTAGTATTTTCACTTATTGTAAAAATTAACTTTGCAATGAACTTTCGTATACTTATCTGATGAAGCTGAAGTTACATTTGAACCCCGATATTTTTACTTCATATACTATACATACTATATTATTGTACTGTATATTTATTTATATTTGTGATCTGCATGCCGAATTTCATCAAATTCAATCGAGTAGCTAGGCCCCAAATGGAGTTAAAGACAGACAGACAGACAGACAGACAGACTGACAGAAAGAGAGACTGACAGACAGACGGACAGCAGACAGACATAAAATACTAATTATAGCGATAAAACAGCGAAGAGCAGCTGACTATCTCGTTGGCTCGGGTACACTCGGCGGTCCCGAGTTCACTTGATCGAGCCTTTCACCTCAGAGCGTGACGCGTGACGGATTAGCCCAACTTACTACCACGAAAAAAATCTGTGTGTACTAACGTATAAATAGGTAAGCAATTATTGAATCTAACCAAGTACCTATTATTTGCATATCTGCAGGGGAGGGTGGCTACCCTTCCTTCAACTAACCCACTGATGAATGAATGAATGAATGAATAACGACTTTATTGCAACAATACAATTGGCGAATAATAAGACTATAAAGTCTTTTTTTCATGTTAGCCCATGAACCAAAGTCGAACCAAAATCAAACATAATTTTAGGAACTTGCTGACTTCCAATGCAATAGTCATGTGGGAAACGTGGGGGAAAGACTGACGCTGTCAGGTTGACATGTGTTTATACAATGTACTCCTGGGAGAATTAAGGGGGGGGGGGGAGCGAGAGCCATACACAAGGGAGGGAGGTGGACCAGATCATGCATTGAATATATTGATTTGTCATCACATCACTACCTCGGTCGGTCTCTAATGCCCCCACTCCATTGCTGACTTTTCAATTGGATGGTATATATATTTATAAAATTTAATTTAATTACCTGATTTTGTGGCCTGCAACGGTCTGAATTTTCATTTGAAGTTATAAAATATGGATAACCTGGATATTACTATAAAATATGCATATGTTCATACCATGTGATATTGTGGTTCATTTTTAATATTATTTGTAACTAATAACTAAGTCAGGACCTGTAGAGTAGTGG